>JAEPBF010000262.1:6058228-6658228 GCA_019739055.1 Passiflora organensis
TTTATGTAGATGTGTGATTTGCATTGACTTTTTTGGATTGTGGATTGGATCTCTACTGTGCTGTCTGATTTGCTATGTTGTGGCCTAATAATGGTGAGTGGGGACCTCACACTTTATTTGGTTTTTGTTTTAAAATGTATGATTGAGATTTATGTTTTTAGAAAATTAAATGTTGAATCGTATTGGTACTTGGAAGTGCATGTTATGTATTTGGAAATATGAATGGCTTTACGACTGTGAGATTTGACACATACATTGGTTTTATAATGGTTTCGTATTGCGAGACATATTGTGATATGATGCATGTAGTTGCATAGACTCTATAGACATGTGATTATTTATGAGATTATATACTTGCTTTTAACACTGTGATTTAAGATTGAGTTTGACTTACTTTAATTAGTTTTATATCCCACTTTGATTATTTGTGAGTATCCAGTACACTGACGCTAATTGATCGAGATTTGTGGCCGACTGGTCACGTACTCCATTTGGCAGCCCTTGTCATGAAAGGGATTTAATGTCAAAGGGAGGTGGTCAACATGGGTTGACCTTAACCTTCGGCAATACTAGTGTGAGTTATATTTTTATAAAATGAGTAAAAGAACCACTAATGGACCTTGTCTTCTCCCCTGGCCCGGGTGTAGGCAGATGTTTTGTTAGCCGACTTTCCAGCCTCTTTAAAATAAAAAATTTATGCTTGAGTGTATGATTCACTATTTCACTGTTCATGCTTTATGTGGATTTGAAATTGAGTTCTATTGAGAGTTTTATGGATTTTATCATTTCAATTTTGGTTTCCGACTATATTTCTTATTATGTATTTTGTGGTCCCAATTTTTTCTCACCTGGATATTTAACTAATTGTTTTAGTGCTGTCTAAATTGTGCTACATGTGCTGGTTGTTAGTTGTCCACCTCACATGACTAATTTCAAAGTGATATTGTGATTTTAGGTTTAGCTAGTATTTTGATTTATTTTGTACATACAGTCTAGATTGTATTTTTGATTTTATACAGTTGATTATGATTTTGGTTTTATATATATTATCTGGTGTTTTTATTTTACGAATGATATTTTGACAGATGATATATGATGATTGTGATTGGATTTTTGGTTGTTCATTTTAGATGTGAATGAGATATCATTTTACCCTACCATCTTATTTTATTCCACTACGATTTTATAATATTTTCTTTTACTAGCCTTACGAGATTCTAAGGGTAGTATCGTAATTGCAACTCTTAGGATTCCGTGGCGTAGGTGTTCACCCCTGGTAGGGTATTGAGCGTGACACTAAAAGTTTAGGTTTGACCGGTCTAAATATGTCATTCTAGATTTTTCTACACTTTTCTCTCCGGTTCAAATCCTAATCGAAAAGGTACCAACTGATATATGATCCTCACAGAAATTCATGTCAGAAACACCATTAATCAACCTCGAAATCCTCACTCATTAAACACTATACATATAATTAAAATAACTTATAGAAAGTGAAAATTCTCATGCATCAGTAGACACAACCACGGTAATAACTTCACAAACACATTTGATGCATTCTAAAGCATGTCAAGCAAGCCGATGAACCTAACATGATGTTCATATACAACGGAAAGCAATATATCTATTCAAATTTATACATTTACCATATTTTAATTAAAACATCAAAATCATAATGAAACTTAAACCTCCCACCTCTTGTTGCCTAGACGACTCACTAATGGCAACACCCTTGCCCTTATCGCGAGCCAACACACCACCTACATGCAAGGCACAGAAAATGCACAAACTCAATAACAAGTATAAAATGACTCGGAAATGAAAACGAAACCTATGACCCCTTCTTACACTCTCTCTAATACTCAACCAATCCACAAACACTCAAACACATCAAACTAGACCCAAGGGACCAATCTCACTCAATCCAACTAGCGGAAATGGCCATTAACAAACCCGACACAAGCCAAAATCCACAACAGCTCAAACCGATGGCTCTAAGGCCCACAAACACACTCTACAAACTCAAAAGGACCAAAATCAAACATAAAAAACACAAGAACACAACTGGGGTCGAAATCCACCAAAACCTATATGAAATTTATCACCTCTAAGCTCACACACACCACAAATCACCAAATCAAACAAAACCAACTATCAAAGCATCCTAGACAACATCGCAGCGAGCTAACACAACAAGAAATTGGGCAAGAAACTGAAGAAATTGAGCATTTACCTCTTAAACCCAATTTTTGTCCTAAAACTCAAAACCAACCAAATTCGCTGCAAAGAGAGCTAATACATATGGGAATCCATTGTTTTGGGTTAGGAATTGGGTAAGGAAGGAAGCCTGATGGTTGTCTCAGAGAGAAAACTAGTTTGGACTCTTCTTTGGGTGATGGGTGCTGCAGAGAAAACGGGAAGGAGAAGGGAGAGGGGTTTCTTGGGTTGCCAACACTAAAGAAAAATTTCTAAATGTTGGGCTGGAATTATATATCCTGAGGCTCAGAAATCCCGAAAAACCCGAAACATATTTTAAAGTAATCCACACTCCCCAAACGGGCCAAAATAATATTTAGGGTTCGAAAATAACAAATTTGGGGCTTTTAAAATGAAATTGGGCTCGATGAATAATGATTGGGTTCACATATAGTAAATCCGGCCCAAATGCCTATGACCACTCAAAACGGGCCTAGAAAATCATCTCATAGGTCCAAATAGGCTAAACAGGGTATTCCATTGGATTTAGGCCTAAAAAACACTTCGATCTCACTTATGCATGTTAAGACTCCAAATGACGCGTAGTGCACAACCTTCGGCACACTACTGACGACACAACTCCCTGGACAATCTAGACTCGACAATTAGGCTCCATGACTATGTCCAAGTTACTCGGTTAACTGTCTTGCTGGTTGGCAAATGGTCAACTCTGACTAGTTAACTGGTCAAACCCGTTCAAACAGACCAATCAGAAAAATCTGACTATACTCAAATGCTAACTAGACTCTCCGGAGGATGCGATCTCAGTTTCTCTCCTCTCTCTTATGTTCATCAACATATTAGAACATGATTGAGACAAAAAAAAAACCCAACAAATTTCAAGTTTAAGAGGACTATTTCACCACAGCCAAACCTCAAGCAACATAAAAGCCAACAAAGCCAAATACACACAAAAATCACCAAATCAACACACGCTGCGTATAAATTGACTGAATATTTGAAAATGACAATGCACACATTACTAGACATTATGATTCGGTCCAAAGCTACCAACAAATCTAAAGTCAATAGTTCCAAATATTAAAATCTTAAGTCACAAGTGCATGTGTTTGTTGTGTTAGATCTTGAAAAACATCGGGTATATTTGATTGAACAAAGGTACGGCACAACATAATATCTAGTTTTTTATGTTTATTTTTTATTCTTTTTAACTTATTTTCTTTAGAAATTTCTATAAGTTGCTGTCTTGATTAATACCTTATGGGTTTTATAGTAATATCTGAGATGATCGATATGCATCCATTATTTAATTAACGGACAAAAAAAAAAACAGAGTCTCAAGGTAGAACATCTGTTCCCGTTGGAGAGGAAAAAGGAAGTCGTAGGTACAATCGCTCTTTTCGCTTCGCCAAAAATAAAATAAAACAACATTCTCACACTTGACAATCTTCCTTTTTATCTTTGTATACATGGCACAAAATTGTCTTCTTCTTCTTCCGCGATCGCTTCTTTTCTCTTTTTGCCTTTCTGATCAACTATTCTTCTTAATTAGTTCGTCATCCTTCTCTGATCCTTATTGCTCCTAACAATCCACGTGCGCTCTATATCTATATCTATATCTATGCATGTAGATGCAATCCATATCTTGTTGCTGCCAACATCCCGTGCTCGGAACTAAGGTGGAAGATTACAAAAAATTAAGGCAGTGCGGGGAACGATGAGCAAAGAACCAAGCGGAGTCCTGAGGGCCTGGGAGGCCACAATACGCAAGACCCAGGCTGCCAAGAAACGAGCCAATAACATCTTCGGTACCATCTCTGTAGCCCATGCAGACGATGAAGTGGACGATCATGGGGACGGCAATAGTGCTGGAAGCGACCACGGTGCGCTCGAGTCTTACCATGCAGAGAAAATCTTGCCTAATGGGGATTATTATGTTGGCCAATGGTTCGACAACTTCCCCAACGGACGCGGTAAATATTTATGGACCGACGGCTGCATGTATGCTGGAGAGTGGTACAAGGGGAAAACCATGGGCAGGGGAAGGTTTGTCTGGCCATCCGGGGCTACGTATGAGGGAGAATTTAAGAGCGGATACATGGACGGTACCGGGACCTATGCCGGCTCCAACGGCGACACATATAAAGGACAATGGGTGATGAACTTGAAGCATGGACATGGGGTCAAGACTTATGTCAACGGAGATATATACGACGGGGAATGGCGTCGCGGATCCCAAGATGGACACGGAAAATACCAGTGGAAGAACGGTAATCATTACAATGGCGAATGGAGGAACGGGGTGATGTGCGGCAAAGGGACTTTTGTGTGGAGCAACGGGAATAGGTACGACGGGCTTTGGGAAGATAGCGTACCGAAAGGGAACGGGACATACAAATGGGCGAACGGGAGCTTTTATGTGGGGAACTGGAGCAAAGATCCGAGCGAACAAAATGGGACATATTATCCTTCAGGGTCATCTCCGGAGGGGAACCTGGAATGGGATCCCCAAGATGTATATAACGTTGATTTAAGTGATTGTCAGATTTGTCCGGGGGAAAAGGTTTCCATATTGCCGTCGCAGAAGAAGCTCTCCGTATGGAATTCAACAAAAGGAAGCGGCGGTGAGAGGCCTAGGAGGATGTCTGTTGATGGGCGGGTTAGCGTGGGCATAGAGAGGGCATTTGATAGGATGAACCTATGGGGAGGGGAAGAAGATGGCGAGGGGAGGCCTCTGGATGCCGATTTGATGGGTTTGAATGTTGAAGAAGGAACCCTAAAAGGAACGCCAATCAAAGTGCCCAACACTATGAAGAGACAAGGAGAGACAATTTGCAAAGGACACAAGAATTATGAGCTCATGCTCAATCTTCAGCTGGGGATCAGGTACTAATTATACATAATTTTGTTGCTTTTTTTTGGTTTCGTCTTCCTAAATCTCTGGTATCCTTTTAGGGAATCATACCACCTGAGTTCACTAGCAATTAACACAAGTTTTGTTATTCATTCTGTATGTTGTGGGGTTCATGGCACAGGCATTCTGTGGGAAGACCTGCTCCAATTGCATCACTGGATTTGAAGGCTTCTGCCTTTGACCCAAAGGAGAAACTGTGGACTAGATTTCCACCTGAAGGAAGTAAGCATACCCCGCCGCATCAATCATCCGACTTTAAATGGAAAGACTACTGCCCCTTAGTTTTCAGGTTAGACCCACTAATTAATTTAGATTGTATAGGTTGCCTTTGTCCCACCTGCTTACTCAAAGGTGGTTCCTCTTAAACAGGACTCTTCGGAAGCTGTTCAAGGTGGATCCAGCCGATTATATGCTATCCATTTGTGGGAATGATGCGCTTCGTGAACTTTCTTCTCCTGGAAAAAGCGGTAGCTTTTTCTATCTGACAAGCGACGATCGCTACATGATAAAGACAATGAAGAAAGCAGAAGTGAAGGTGAGTTCGTTAGCAAGGAAAGGATACATACTTGTATGTAATTGGTGCAGGCAATAATGGTAGGGCAGTAACTAATTTGCAGGTACTTCTGAGGATGCTTGCTGCCTATTACAACCATGTTAAGGCCTTTGAGAATACTCTGGTCACCAAATTTTATGGGCTTCACTGTGTCAAGTTAACAGGGCCAGCACAGAAGAAGGTATGGTTTTTTTCTTTTTTTGTTTTAAAAAAAATTATAGAGAAATGACAATTATGATTAATCCCTTCCGTTTAATTTTATCGTAATACCGTATCGACGTGCTTAATGATGGATGATGGATGATGGATGGAATTAATTTTCCAGGTACGCTTCATCATTATGGGCAACCTCTTCTGTTCGGAATACGTGATTCATAGACGCTTTGACTTGAAAGGATCATCCCTTGGTCGCATAACCGATAAGCCTGAATCTGAGATTGATGCAACTACCATCTTGAAAGACCTCGATCTAAATTTCATATTCAGATTACAGAAAGCCTGGTTTCAAGAGTTCGGCAGGTGAACTTATTATACATGTATAAGACTTTCATATCTCTTCTCTTCTTATCAATTCTATTTTGGATAAATATCTACATATACTCATGTGCATGAACAGGCAAGTACATAGGGACTGTGAGTTTCTTGAGCAAGAGAGAATCATGGACTACAGTCTTCTGGTGGGTCTTCACTTTAGAGATGTGTCATCTGATGGGGATTTGATTCCCTCCGGAGTCGCAACGCCTCCAGGTTTGGTATTTTAGTCACACCTCTCTTCTCGATCGGTATTTCTAAGCAAGCAAAAGAAACAGCTAACTATTCTTGTCTCCTCTTCTCAGGTGATGCGGGGAGTGATTCATGTCCTCGCCTTTCTCGAGCAGATATGGACCAACTTCTTCTAGACCCTGCCAGGTTAAGGCTAAGTCCGGCCATGTGTAATATGCATGCTACTTTTATAGTATATATACATGTCAGAAAAGTGATGAACCATGATGATGATGATGCATGCAGGTGGGCACGCATCAGATTGGGCATCAACATGCCAGCTCGCGTAGAAAGAACTGTGAGAAGAAGTGACTCTGAATTTCAGCTGGTAGGAGAAGCAACGGGAGAGTATTATGATGTGATAATGTTCTTTGGTATCATCGACATACTTCAAGATTACGACATTAGCAAGAAGCTGGAGCATGCCTATAAATCCATCCAATATGACCCTACTTCCATATCAGCCGTCGATCCCAGGCAATATGCCAAGAGATTCCGTGACTTCATTCTCAGTATCTTTGCTGAAGAAATATGACCAAACCCAATTGCCAGACCATTATTAATTTATGGTCTGAGGTTCACCTCCCAGGCAATATATTCTTTTCTTTTTTTCTTTTTTTCTTTTTTTCCTCTGTTCTTCTATATATATACAACTCCATACTCGTTTTTGTTTATCTTATGTTAGTAAGGGTTTAGGAGAGCATATATTATGTTTTGCCCATTCTGCTCCGAAGCTAATAATTATCTTCAGTGAGTGTAATTCTCTATGTCATATGTAAATATATACCTCAGTTCATTCGTTTCCCTCTTCCATTTATCCTTTGATATTATATACTGTCACTTAAAAAATAAAATAATGACCGACACAAAAAGAATTCCCTTATTATTGGTAGGATGTCCACGTGCCCATCGAAACCCGACATCAATATTAGTCTCATGATCGACTATGATATTTTTTTTATAATAAAAAAAATCACTTTAATATTTTCTATTTATTCATTTGTGGCTAATTGACCTCCGATGGCTAATTTAATTAATTTTTGAAAATAATATATATAGTCTTATACCACCAATATTGTCCAACAGAAGCAAGGGGACTACCAATGTTGTACAATAAAAAATACACTATCACAATCGCTCAATACCATTCTTATTTTTAGGTCAGGGAATATCCCCACCTTGATCCTCATACTCTTACCTCTGCATTGGCCAAACATTATTTCTTAATTCTAAGACTATCCTAGAAAGTATATATACATTTCCATACCAAAAATCTCAAAACATATATGTAAATCAATGCAGTGCAAGTTATTCATGATCTTCACCTCTCAATCACACACACAAGGGTTAGGATAGGGGTAGGATCTCTCTAGGTGCTCATTGGAAGAAAAGATACAAGCGATTGAAATTCCTCTAAGGACAATTGGTTGTAAACTAATTGCCTGATGATTTTGGATATGGCAGACAAATCGTGCACATGGGCGACCATGGTTGAAGCTAAATTCTCTGTTACTCGATCGATTATTTGTCACGCTCCGAAACCCACAAATTTGCATAATGGTCGTCGTAATCTCTCTATATACACTGCCACATCCCCTGGCAAGTAAAGTATTATCCTCTGGATTAAAAAGTTTAACAAGTCCTAGGTATTCAAATTCTCCTCCTACTTCTCCAATAAACTACTATTCAGCCCTAGTGACAAACCCAATTGCCCCAGAACAAATAGCCAAAAAGAAGTTAATACCTTTAGCATTATACTCTTCAAAATCACCCCTTACAATAACCACAAGTCTATCTGTGAGACCCCGTCCTTTTGAGAGTCTAGTCAGCACTTGGATTCAGTCAGATTTTTCGGATTGGTCGGTTTGAGTGAGTTGACCAATTGACCGTCAGAGTTGACCTTTTGACCGAGTGACCTAGACATAGTCATAGAGCTTAGGTATCGGGTTTAGGATGTCTAGAACGTCATGTCATTGGTAGTATGTCGATAATTTGCGCTACGTGTCGTTTTGGAGTTTTAGTGTGCAATAGAATAGTTAGTCGATTGGTGTGTTGTTCGAGGCTTGAGTCCAGTGGATATACCAATTTCTACTCCTTTGACCCGCATATGAGTTTTGGAGGCCCCTTTTGAGTGGCTAGAGGTCTTTAGGCCGACTTACCTTGGTGGGCCCGATTTCTGTTTCTTAAGCCCAATTACGTTTTAAAGGCCTAATTTTCATATTTTGAGCTTTTAAATTTTATTTTGGCCCACTTGGAGCATATTTGAGTCATTTTATATTTATTTCAGATTTTAAGAATTTTTCAAAAAAAAAAGCCAGATTTTTAAAATAACAAAAATGCCCCCACTTAAAACACCAGCTCACTCACGTGAGCACCCAGACCAGTTTTCTTTTTCCTCCCCCTTTCTTCTTTCTTCTCACGAGAGCAACAAGGTAAGTTTTTTCTTTTTCCTCAATTTTAATTCTCTTCACCAATTGATTTTTCTTTAAAATTAGCATTTGGGACTTGTTCCAGATCATAAACCCAACCACTCTTCTCAGATTTCCACTTGTGTATGTTAGGTTTGGAGTGGATTTGGCCAAAATTAAGTGTTTCGAGTCAATTTAAATTTTTGAGGTAAATGTTTATTTTCTTCCATTTTCCTTTTGATTTTTGGTTGTTTTAGCATGCTTAGATGTTTCCTGTGATGGTCTGATGCTTTAGATTTCATGAAAATAATAATTAATCCATGGATGATCATTTAGAGTTTTTAACGGAAATTTTGGTAATTTTGGGAAATTTGTGTTTTTGTTGAATTGGATGAAATTGGTTGATTTCATTGCTTGAGTTAGGTTGTTTGTGTGTTGTAGAGAAGGTTTGTGGATTGAGGAAACCAATTTTGATGTTGGTTGAGCTTGGAATTGAAATTTGAGCTTAGAAAGGCTTGGGTGTGTGAAGGGGTTGGTTGTTCCTCTTAAGGGATTGAGTGGTTTGTGTATCTAGAGGTTGTATTGAGTGAATTGAGACTTAGAGTGACTGTTTAGGGGGTCTTTTAGGTTGTTTTTAATTGTGGTCATTTTCGATTATATTTTTTTGGCTTGTTCTTAATGTGGTTTTGTGTGCATGGTTGTTTAGGTGGTGCTTCAGCGATTGATAAGGGCAAAGGTATTGTCGTTGAGTTGTCGGCGCATCAAGAGATAGGAGACTATATTTCATTTACATGCACAGAATTATTTTGTTTTATTAATTAAAATTGGATAAATGTTTGTTTCTGAATAGAGGCAATATGTGCATTGATGAATGACTTGGCATGCTAGGTTCATTATGTGTGAGGCATATTTATGATGCATAAAATGTTTATTATGGACCTATATGCATGTTTGTGATATGATTGAAATGCATTGTGAGAATAATTATATATACTGATTTCTTGAGTTGTGGGGGCTCTTAGGGAGCTTTTAAGTACACTACGTTTTATTTAAATTATAACATGACTTTGAACTTGTTCTAAATGTTTGCAAAGAATATGCATATATATAATTTCTAGGTGTGACTTAGAATTGACGAATTGCGCCTGGCCAATACGAAGGTAAGTGGATGAGTATCCTTAGATAGAAGGATAGTCCCTTGTCTAGGAGTATGGATGGATTATGTATGCCTTGTGTGAGTATGTGATGTGATAGGCTACATATGCCTTTAGGCTTTTTGAGTTGTGTGTGAGTTGGGAATCGTGTGATAGTGTGATTTCTCTATTTTTTCCGAGGACGACACTAGTGGTAGGAGACTTATACTTACTTCAAAAATATGCATTAAATTAACTACCAGTGGGCTTCTGATTTCCCTTTGGCCGGGGTTATTAGTGAAACGGTTTAAGAGGTCCACCCGATAGTTTTTGGCATAGTAGCCCACGAGAATGAGATTTTGGATTTGTATACTAATTGGGCATGAGCATAAGATACACGTGTATATTATCAAACTCATGCATGTGCATTTGATCATATTTTCATGTGAGGTTGTTTGTACGATTAGCATTATGGTCTTACTGTGATTTTATTATAAAATATTTAAACTTGTTTTCATATATGCCTCTATTCCACCGTAATTGTTTATAACGCTGTGACTCTCACTGAGGTCCTCGAGATCTCACCCCCCCTCTTGTTGTTGTTTTTCAGGACTAGGTCGAGAGCTTGTGTAGCTGACTTCCTTTTGAGGTTGAGGTTTCTAGTTTGTCATAGGGCTGAACTACTGCATATGACACATTTGAAAACTCGACACTTTCTTTTGTATTTTGGATTTTGTTATGCTTGCTTATCTTTGTTTACATACCTTCTTATTAACATTGTGACCCATTAGTGGGCTTGGGTTGATACATGCTTTTGGATATGGATGTATTCTTTTGAGCTTATGATATATGAGATGAGTATGATGCCTTGGGCATGTTTTGTTATTCTTGGGCTTGAGTTGATTGGACTTATTTTGATGAAATATGTTTGGGGCCATGTGGCCTGTTGTGTATGAGATTAAGACTTCTGTTGTTTGTGATTATACTCTGTGATTTATTATGTTGTGTCGAGGTTTTCGTTTAAATACATGCTCCTTTTTAAAGAAAATGAAAAGTTTTCAAATTTATATGTATTTTTATATATTATGCAAATTTTTTTTGAGAGTAAGCCTTGTATGGTTTCGATTGGGCCACGAGTTGGGCTATTTGGGACTGCACGGCAGTGAAGAGCCCAATTATTGGGTTCAGGTCCTCACAAGGTTGGTAGCAGATCATGGTTGTTTATGTGTGCAATGTTTTCAAAAATGGTTTAAAGTGGCATATTTTGAAAGTGCATCACACTCACATTGCACATGCGTGGTCTAGCATAGAGTTGTGTCTAGTAAATTTGTTTTGCTCTTAGGGCTCATTATATGACTATGTGTCCAGTTTATAGAGATGGCCCGTGGCACAGCTCGTCATGCTATTAGAGGTTGAGGAGGCCAATGAGATCGTGCTCAGGTAGTCGATGCAGATGAGAGGTCTTATGCTCATGGACTAGCAGTTGAGGTACAGTAACCACAGGCAGCACAAGGGACACAGGCAGGCTAGGCAGCACCTATAGCTCAGGACACCCTGCCCTACTTCAGATATTGGCCTCTCTTCATACTACTTTGGGTCAGATGCAACAGACAATGCAGATGATGCATGCCACAGTAGTTCAGCAGCCCCAGGTGCAAACACAATAGGCACCAACTTAGCTAGAGGTTATTGCAGAGCCAGAGGTACAACCTAGGGTTCAGCCAGTTGAGGTACAGGGTGCCAAATTGCCACTACAGGTGTCCAAGTTACTGAATGAGGCCAGGCATTTGGGTTGTGAGAGTTTTTATGGCACTAGTGATGCTATGGTAGCCAAGATGTGGAAAAACAAGGTTGTTCTCACTACCCAGGACTTGAAGGTTTCTGCTGAGGACAGAGTCACTTTGGCTACCTAATTACTTAAGAGAGATGCTGCCACTTGGTGGAGCATTGTCAGGAATAGATATGGGGGCTACCCCACTTGGGAGAAGTTTGAAAGAGAGTTCGATATGAGATTCTTTCCACCACACTTTCAAAACAATAAGAGGTCTGAGTTCTACATGCTTCGCTAGGGGAACAAGACAGTTGCGGAGTATGAGACTAAGTTTAGGGCATTGGCCCATTTTGTGCCAGAGATAGGGCGAGATGTGGTAGTGATGGCTAGTCGATTTGAGTAGGGCCTCAACCAGGACATTCGCACTGTGATGGGTCCGAATACCAGTAGTGACTTTGAGAAGCTTATGGTAGATACAATAAAGTCAGAGGAGATTGCTTGTGGTCAGAGTAGTCAAACTCAGAGGCACAGGGGACTTGCACCTAGCAAGGGTCCCATGAGGCGCAGTGGCAGGTTTGACCACAGGCAGAGAAGTAGGATATCTGCTCCCTACTCAGCAGTGCATACCAGGTCACAGGGCACATCTTCTTTTGTGACCGGTACACAGTTTGCTCAGTCAGCTCCTAGTATTAGTAGACTAGTAGGGCATCCCAAGTGTCGGAACTGTAGACAGAATCCTCCTCCTCCTTGCCCACAGCCACCCAGATGTTATGCTTGTGATCAGTTTGGCCATTTGGCTAGAGATTGTCTAGGGGGCAGTGCATCTAGAGTTATAGTTTCTCAGCCTAGAGTTCTAGCCTTGCGAGCTGCACAGAGGTCAAGTGTGAGCCATATGGGTTCACAGGGATCTTCGAGGCCTCAGACTAGATCACAGACAGGTTGACCATTTGGCAGCCAGGCTATGGGTCAGACTCAGCAGCAGTAGCAACAGAGGTCACAGACACACCTGTTCACACTAGCAAATGCAGATGCATGTGCTAGTCCGGACGTCGTGACAGGTACTATTTCTATATTTTCTTTTTCTGCTAGAGTCTTATTAGACCCCGAGGTGAATAGGTTATTTGTTGGTCCTAGAGTGGCTAGGCATGCAGATAGAGTGTTGTCACCCTTAGAGCCGCCTATAGTTGTCTTACTCTTGGTGAGCGAATTACTTGCAGCAGTGTTTTCTTGGGTTATGTGTTGACATTTGGTACAATACAGATTGAGGCAGATTTGATACCATTGGATATCAAAGATTTTGATGTGATAGTTGGTATGGACTGCTTATGTAGATACAGAGCCCGCATAGAGTGCTTCACGAAGAGGGTATTGTTTAGTCTTCCAGATGGGATAGAGTATTGTTTTGCGGGAGACAGACGGGTACTACCTACTTGTGTGATCTCTTGGATGAGTGCCAGACAGTTGATTCACAAGGATTGTGTAGCTTTTCGTGCTTATGTCAGGGATGTATCAGTTGAGCCTCCAGAGTTGAGTAGTGTGCCAGTTGTCAGAGAGTATGCAGATGTGTTTCCCGAGGATGTGACATGATTACCTCCAGTCCGAGAGATCGAGTTCAAGATTGAGTTATTGTCAGGGACAACACTGATTTCTATTCCGCCATATCGGATGACACCAGCTGAGTTGAGAGAGCTGAAGACTCAATTGGAGGATCTTACACATCAAGCATAGTCAGTGAATCCATCAAAAGTCCACACCACAAAAATACAGGTTACAAGTTCGCATAAAGCATACCAAACATATATCAAAAGTCCACACCACACAAACACAGATTACAAGTTTGCATAAAGCATACCAAATATATAATCACCACATTTATTACATATAACACACAGTGTAGGTACTACAACATGTAAACTGAAATGAAAAGATTAATTTTCTAAAAATATCTCAAAAATAAAAGATATGTTAACTAGTCTCAATATATATTTTTAACTCACGAGTAACCTATAGATTAATTCTGGTCAACTTTCTTGTCAAATAAGATCAACTCAGTCAAACTCTACCATTCAAAAGGACGGGTTCATATAGGGTACAAGGCATATGATAGTTGGTTTGATGGTTTGATAATTATTAAGTTTTAGTTTTGATATTTAGTTGTTATAGATATGATGAATTTTTTTAATATCAAGATTTATATGCAATTTAATTATAAATATTTATATATTTTTTATCAAAATATTTAGATATTCTATGTATTCATCATTATCTTTTAATTTTACTCGTATGGTTAGCTTTATAATAATTGTGTAAATTATTTTTATTGATATTATCAATTAATAATTAATATAAAAAATAATTAGTTAAAATATTCTTAAAAATAAATACTAAAATAAATAAATATAAATTTGACAAGAAAATTATTATATTGATGGCCAATAATGGTCACTAAAAATAATGTATCTATATTTATAGTTACTAGTATTCAATAAAAATCTATAATTACGGGTTAACTACTGAGAGATAAATATTATATTATCATGGGACTAACTTTTTTTATTTATATCAACCATATTTCTATCTATATTAATAAGTTTTGATGTAGTATGGTATTTTTTTAGTGTTAGAGAATAGAATACAAGTATTAGGATGAGATTTATTCGTAAACATGACGTTAATATAACGTCACATTAGAATATAACATAATCAATAAGATGAAATATATTTTAAATCATGTATATAATATAATGTCACATTCAATTCAGATAATGAAACATGATTGCACCAGCAGGATGTAACCATATATATATATATAAAATAGTGTCACATTCATTTCACAAATATATCTTTATAATATGATAGTCACTTCTCGCAAATAAACAATAATCAATAAGATAAAATTTCTGAATTTACATCATAATACATAATTTATGTAGTGAAAGAAAAAAAATTTATTTCCTCTATTTTCTTAAAAAAACTACATAATACAATAATCTATAATTATTGATTGGTATGTATGTATTCTTTGCATATAAAAATTAGTCACACATTTAAAATTCTTCAAATGTGCCCTCTCCTTTCTCATTGAGTGTAACTGTCAAGCGGAGCACAAAACTCTGCAACTAACGAGGCGTTCGTTCTCTTCGCTGACTAGTTCAGAGGTCCCCCTATAAGAACAAAAAAAGGGTCAAAACAATTGTTAATTATATACAATGTTAATCATATCCATGCTGTTGCTAACAGTTAAGTGACAAGTTGGCAGTAGTCAACGTAGAAAGGGCACTAACAGGTACAGTACAAGGGCTTATTAGTATAAAAAAAAGAAAAAGGAAAAAGGTATCCATCCAATACATATGCAACTCGTAAGCATTGAGGACAAACCACAAACCCACCCCGTTGGCCGTTAGGTAGCAGGAAAGGTTGCAAACAAAGAGGGAGGGATATGATTGGGTTGTTGTCAACAAATTCAATGGGAGGAAAGGGCCAAAAAGGAACAAAAAGGTGAAGAAAAAAAAAAAAAAGAAGATTAGGAGCAGGCAGTGGCTGGGAAGCAGTAGAGGCCAAAGAGTGGAGGCGGGTGGCTCCGGTGCATTCTCCTATTTTATCTCATCATCCTCCTTATCATCTATCTCTTCCCTTCCTTATTCTCGCCCACCCTCAACAGAACATTTCAGACTCAAAGCCGTATTAAACACAAGAGAACTGAACGCACTACGCACTTATACTTTAAAAAAAAAATTAAATTAAATTCAAACCATGAGTTCCTTGCAGTTGTTCCCTCAGCAGCTGCTCACCATCTACTCCACACCCAACGCGTGCCTCAGTAAGAAGCTGTTGTTGGTTGATTTCCTGAGCCTTAAATCCCAGAGAACCCGACGGAAATCATTCTCTTCTTCTCGATTCTTTAACAGGATCAGCTCTCACTCTCAGTCCTCTTCCGCCACCGTTGCATTTAGTGGCATCAACTCCAAGGCCCATGTCACTCCTCAGGTACTCTCTTCTTCTCTTTATTTGCTTATGATTATTTGTTTGGTTGGAGGTCTTCAACCTGATATTCTTACTTATTTCTTCTTCTTACGCACATTATTCTGCCGATTCCCTTCTCCTACGCCGCAGGTTGCCAACTTGGATGACATCCTATCCGAAAGAGGCGCTTGTGGAGTCGGATTTATTGCCAATTTGGAAAATAAAGCATCGCATAAGATCATTACCGATGCTCTTAGAGCTCTTGGTTGCATGGAACATCGCGGGGGTTGTGGAGCCGACAATGACTCTGGTGACGGATCCGGAATCATGACTTCAATCCCATGGGATCTCCTTGATCACTGGGCTCACGACCAAGGCATTGCTTCCTTTGATAAACAGCACACTGGTGTTGGGATGCTATTTCTTCCCCAAAACGATAAACTTGTGGAAGAAGCCAAGAAAGGTGATTGCATCCTCAGGCTTGGGGCCCCTCTATCTTGTCATTTTCTTTCAATCACTCCGTCCTTCCTAATCTTCGTTGCTTCTGCATTGTATAACCTCACTTCTTGTTCCAAGACTAGCTCTAGTTTGATTTAATGACCATTTAACTGCTATTTTTGTCACTTGCCATGTTATATTTTTTTTATCTTTTTGCTGCTTGTTGCCATCTCATACTCCCCCACACATCTGTAATGGGATTGATAATTCTCACAATGATGATAAACATGTCCGGTGCCCCTTTTTTTTTTTTTGTGTGTGTGTGTGCGTGGGGGGAGAGTGGTGGTAGTCTCTGCTGGTTGTGCAAAGAAAGTACAGACAGACTTTCTTTATCAGGCCACAAGTTTCTCAGTTTCATACTTCTTTTGAATTTCTTTCAAATATGTTTTTTAATTGATTATTTTCTTTGTTCTGTAGTGATTGTAAATATTTTTGAACAAGAGGGCCTTGAGGTGCTTGGATGGAGGCCTGTTCCTGTAAATACATCCGTGGTTGGTTTTAATGCCAAGGAAACCATGCCCAACATACAACAGCTATTTGTTAAAGTTGTCAAAGAAGAGAATGTTGATGATATTGAACGAGAGCTGTACATCTGTCGAAAGCTTATTGAGAGAGCAGCAGGCTCAGAAGCTTGGGGAAATGAGCTTTACTTTTGCTCTTTGTCCAATCAAACAATTGTTTACAAGGGAATGCTTCGCTCAGAAGTTCTCGGCTCATTCTATCTTGACCTACAAAGTGACATATATAAGTCACCTTTTGCTATTTATCATCGGAGGTATAGCACTAATACAAGTCCTAGATGGCCTTTGGCTCAGCCAATGCGGTTTCTTGGTCACAATGGAGAGATCAATACCATACAGGTTTGAGTTTTCTTAAACTATCTACTCTGTTAGCTGTCCTTACCAAGCGCAAGTCTTTATTTTCCTCTTGGTTTTTGAGAAATTCCAAAATGTATATGCAGGGTAACTTGAACTGGATGCAATCTCGAGAAGCATCATTAAAATCTCCTGTTTGGCATGATCGAGAACATGAAATTCGTCCCTTTGGTAATCCGAAGGCATCTGATTCTGCAAATCTTGATAGTGCTGCAGAAGTATATACCTTCTACCTTTTTGTTCAATGTCTAAAATTTTGATTCATCACTGTCTTTGGATGTCTGTGTAGACCTTTTGATCCTGATGTAACTTTTTTAACCTGATCAGTTTTGCAAGTTTATGTGAGTACTGTAGCAGAAAAACTAAGGTTTGGTGCAATGAACTTAAATATTGCATTTCCACCTGGTCAGACAGATTTGATCACCAAGTTGTTAACTTAACTATAGATGGGAAATCTTGTTCGTTGCTTTACTTTTTTGTGCATTAGGCTTGGCAAATGCTTGGTATGTTAGCTATTTTTACTGTCTCTTCAAAGTTTAATATGATTATTCTCTTCATTTCTTTCAGGTGCTAATCAGAAGTGGTCGGGCGCCCGAGGAGGCTTTAATGATTCTTGTCCCAGAGGCCTATAAGAACCATCCGACTCTCACAATCAAATATCCTGAGGTAACTCTTCCAATGATTTGAAGGTTCAGTGAATGCACAATTAGGATGGTCCGTTTCAAGGATCAGTTTATGCTGCTTATCAGGGGCCTTCAATTTTATGCCAGTTTTCTTGGCTTATATACACTAGTTTGGTTGTTTGTCTTATCCTTGTGTTATTTTTAACTTCAACTTAAATGTTTCATCTTTTTGTAAAAAAATATTTTTCATCTTTGATACTTATCAGCTAGTAAAAATTACAGAATCAAATGTCTCTTTTAAAATTTGATTCTTTTTCTCTTATATGCAGTGATGGTCATTGACCTGTTTGTTTCTCCTTAGGTTGCTGATTTTTATGATTATTACAAAGGTCAGATGGAAGCGTGGGATGGACCTGCTTTACTGTTATTCAGGTGTCCTGGCCTAATTTTTTTCTTAGAATTTTGCAGTTGATGTTAAACTGATTGCATTGTAATTTTGGTGGTGGATCATTTTTAATATTGAATGTCATCAATATCTTTACTTGCCAATGGTATTTCATGCTAGAAGTTGAGTGAGTCTATTTGAGGTGCCTACCAGCATCTTAAAATGTGGTTTTTGTTCATATTTCAGATCCTTGGGCCTTGTTAAAGGCATGGGTAATTGGTAGTACGATATCATATGTTTCAAATGAGATGAGTGCAAGTGTGACAAATGATGTTGATATGATACAAGTTCTCTTGCACCTTGTGAACCTAACAAGAGCTGTAGATTATTATATCTTTCTAATACAGGCAAATCTTTTAAGCTTGTAATCTATGTATTGACAATGATGGAAATAGCTAACATTTCCTTGAATCAGTGCAAATTGGCAGGTGTTAGAGAAGTTTTAAGTTGTGGGAACGTCAACATTTTACTGCCTTTCTAACTTGTACTAATATGATAATTGATGTGCGAGTTATCCTATGATTACTGCAATAGAATTTAGGCTGTACAAACTTGAAACAATGATATAAATATTTGGGATATGAAAAACACAAAAAAGATCTAGGGAGACACATGCAAATTATGTCATTAAACATTACTTTCTAACTGGTTTATTGTACTTATTTTATCTTTGACCTACTGAGATATCTCTCCAAAGTCTAATTGCTGTTAGTTCTTTTAAATAATTCAGTGATGGGAAAACAGTTGGAGCTTGTCTTGATCGCAATGGACTTCGTCCAGCTAGGTATTGGCGGACGGCAGACAACTTTGTCTATGTTGCCTCAGAGGTTTGTTTTACTTCTATCTTTACATATTACTTAATCTAGTTAATACTTGGGATAGTCAATGACAACCCTATTCTCTCCTATGCGATCTCTTTATTCATAATCTTCCTATTTATACCCAATTTTTTTTCCTATCACAAATGCATTACTAACTTTAAACTTTTCTTATTACACATTTGGATGATAAAGCTTCTGAGACAAATGAAGATGTAAGAAGAAACGTTATATATATTGCTAAATCACATTAAGAAAACTAGAAATAGGAGAACAACACTACCCAGTTAGAAATAGGAGAATAACACTAGCAAGATTGATGCAAACATTTGCAATTTGTACTGTAACTTAATTATTTTATGATTTCATTGTTTCAAAGGAAATTAGATGATGAAGCTCTACTTCCTTCTAATGTTACACCAACTTTACATACAATTGAATAAGGTGTTGGACAAAAATTATTTGCTTTCTATGCCTGATATTTTAGCATAATGTTGGAACCTGTTTTGACTTGGATTATTGAACATAAGTTCTTTTCATCCATAGCTGACCTAAATTGATGAAAAATGTTGCTACAGATTTCTGTAGTCTACTATTAAATAAAACATCAAGAATGATATGAGAGAAAATCTACTGTGGGAAATCATTAAAGGCCTTTGCTTCTACTTTGTCATTTGAAAGTTGATTATTTGTTGTTGCAATAAAGATGGAGGATCCTAATGCTGATTTTGTTAATATTTTGCCTTTGAAAATAAGCATGTGAATATAAATTATCAAGAATTTTGTCATTATAGGATGCATAGAATTTCCTATTTAAAGGATCATAAGATTTATTTATCTTTCGGTGTAGGAACTTATCATATGAAAATGGTTATAGTGGCTTTGGGATCAAATTTTCGTTTTTTAGGATTAGTATTGTGAGCAAAGATAGAGCATCCAAGTACATGGGTTTGAGTATTGTATCTGGCATGAGAGGATTAACTGTTGAGGAAACTAAAAGAGAATCTAAAATATATAGTCTTTGAAGGAAGACGATTTATTAGATGCAAAGCTGTCAATAATCATCTCAATATTCTTGTGGGATAGAATTCTCAAACATCATTGAGCATGTACTTACAACACATGTTGATTTTTTTTATTAAGGATCTCATTTCTTTAATAAGCTCAATAGCTTTGATGTGTGGTTCTAATGTTTTTAGGGTAGCTCCCCAGCATAAGTTCGAATCATTCCCTCCTATCTTCTAGTTGACGTACATGATTACCAGTTAGGAATGCTTTTTTTTTAATCATTGTGTGATATTGTTGGAATTTGAATGCAGCCTCAGCCTTTCCTCTCAACGAATATAACCAGCAGACACATGAATGATCATCTTACAATAGCCATTCTTTTCTACTTAAAGCTTTATCTCTTGAAGAAACCTGAAGTATCATTGTGACTTATATTGAAAGTTTTCAACATCTAATAATTATGTATAGAATAAGTTTATATTAGTTTATTAGTGAAGATGTAAGATTCACATGACAAATGTATAGGACATTTATTCTTGAACGGCCTAATTGCAAGTGCTTCATATATGAAAAGTTAAGATGGTTTTAGAATATGTATTTATGTTTTCAGGCTAATCCAAATTAATGAGTCAGTTAAAAATGGTTCAAATCTTTTAGAACTAAGGACCAACCTAAATTTTTTCAAAATGAGGGGCAATTTCTTCATTAGATTGGATTGGAATATTGGAATTTATATGTAAAGCAACACAATATTGTTTTGAACAATGTGGTTTAGTAGACATGATATCATTTTGGATACAACAAAGCATGATATCATTTTGGATGCAAGAAAACATGATATTATTTTGGATGCAACAAAACAACAACTATTTAACAAAGTTGGTTATATTTAAAAATACTGTTATAGAATGAAAGTTGACGAAACCTAGGCTGGGCTTTCTGAAAAAATTTTGGGCCATCTAGATCAAACTGGAGCCATGATTTTGAATTTAGACCTGATCCAAATTTAACAATATTCCGGTTTCAGATTATTTAGTTTGTTTGTATTTGGGATACACCCATGGCTTTCAAAACAATGATATTTTTTTTAAAAAATATATATATCAGAGTGCAGCTCCTGTTCTGCACTCTGAAGTTTGTTTGTTTGTCTTCTAGTCTTCTTATGATGAATTTCTTTACTATTTTATTCCTAAACCATCTCTCTTACAACTGAAGTATTCAAACTGCTGCCTTTCATGGTATACAACTGTGCACAACAAATAGTTATGGGTAAATCATTTGAAGTTTCCTCTGCATTCAGTGGAAAGCAATATTGTACTGCATTGTCATATTTTGGATATGTAGCGCTAATATTTTTAGAGGTGTGAAATTCTTTGCTTTATGTTCTCTTGTATGGTGGGATATTATATAATTGCACCACTGCATACATTTTTTCCATTTAAAAATGTCATATATTACATTCTGATGCACTATATTCACTTTATAGGAACATGAACTGTTATTTTCTTTTCCAGGTTGGTGTTGTACCAATGGATGAATCAAAAGTTACAATGAAAGGTCGTCTTGGTCCAGGAATGATGATTACTGTTGATTTGCCTGGTGGTCAGGTGTGTAAAATTTTTATTGTGGTCATACTTGATACTTTTTGCAGAGTAATTTCTTTGGATGTGCATGTGTAGTTTGTTGCATATTTACTAATGTCAGAATCTATCCAGAATCTTATGCTTCTTTTTCATGGCTTCTAAAAGATTTTTGGGAGATTTTTGGGAAGTTAGCTTCTTATACTTCACAAATTCTACAACCTGAGAAACTCACCATAATGTATCATCATTGTTACCTGATTGCTGATTTTTTTGAATTCCCCACCCGCTAAATGTGTCTTTTGGTTGAATTTACCAATACTTGCTTGTGAGGTGAATTTTCTGAAATATGGTGGATGCCATCTAAGACACAATTTCATCAAACAGAAATACTTCTTGTTGTAGCAAAAGGCCTAGGGAATGTCATAGGGACACTATTCTCAGGCTTTGTGGGGGTATGTCACAGGTCTTATTCGCTTCTTTTCTGTTTATGTTTTGGAATAATTCAAGAATGCCTTTTCTTTGACATCTAGTGCCATAGTAGAGAACATGTCTCGGTTCTTCTAACGAAAATATCTTCTCTCTCTCTATATCTATATCTATATCTATATCTACATCTATATCTATATCTATATCTATCTATCTATCTATCTATCTATCTATCTATCTATCTATCTATCTATATATATATATATACTATCTGTACTCTATCAAATCATATGCGACAATTTTCATTTATAGGTTTCTGAGAATACTGAAGTGAAAAAGAGGGTGGCATTGTCAAACCCGTATGGGGAATGGATCAATCAAAACCTGAGATCTTTAAAGCCTGGAAAATTCCTTTCAACTACTCTTATGGAAAATGAAGCAATTCTAAGACACCAACAGTAAGAGTATCATTTTCCTTTTCTGTTTGCATTGTTGCTAGAAGAAACGTGCATTCATGTTTGATTCAATTGTACAATGGTTTTAATGGGTGACAAGCTTATAACTGCTATCCATTTCATGATTATTGAGTAGTTTTGATCAGATATGATGAATTAGATTCGTTATTTATATCTTGGAAAGCAATGATATATTGTTCTTTTTATTGACTGTGGTATAGCTTGATGATGAAGAAAATGTATAAAGTGAAGATAAGTGGTTGTTAATATACTTAGTTCCCTAACCTGTATACCAACTAAACATGTGCTTTTCTTAAATTTGGGATTTGGATGAAGTAGATCCTTCGGTGAATGACAATAGATTTAAAATGCGTGCATTAGTATTCCATGATTTTTGCTTGCGTTGAAAGTAGAAATTGAATACATGGTAGAAGCACTTAAGTGTACAATTATGGATGATAGTGGGGGGCCCAGTGCAATCTGAGACAATTAAAGAAGAGGAGAAATTCAAGAGTCGGCCTTTGTCTAATAATACAGGTGGAGGAGCCAATGATGTGCAAAATTGCGTATAACACTGTGCACCCAGTTAGTTTGTTGTCTTGCTTGAATTGACTGGATGTCTTAGGATGCAAAGTAGCTCGGTGCTGAAAAGCGAAACTGGCCGTCTGTGCCCCTCTCTCCTACTTATTTTTTGTTATCTGAAACCTTAGAAATCCTAAATGGTACAGCTTCCAAATAATCTGTCTCACAAAACATTACATGTTAATGCCACAGATTAGTTCAAAGAGGCCTTTTCATACCAAATAAACCTAGATTGAAGCTTTTTAAAGAATCTCCATGCATATGTCACATTAAATTTGGAACTGATGTCCTTATAATCCATGTGTACCTGTTCCATGTTTTGTAACATTCACTGTCTTATGTGTTTATTGTTTTTTGCACTCTCTTGAGACCAGAGCATTTGGCTACTCGAGTGAGGATGTTCAAATGGTTATTGAGAGTATGGCTGCACAAGGAAAGGAACCTACATTTTGTATGGGTGATGATATTCCATTAGCAATTTTGTCTCAAAAGCCTCATATGCTTTATGATTATTTCAAACAACGGTTTGCACAGGTTTGTAGGAAACCTTACCCTCTCTCTCTGCATGTGTTAGTAATTTGTATTTATTATGCTTAATAGTATCTCAGTTCACATTCAAGGATATGATTTTTCATGTTCTTCAGTTAATTTTCAAAATAATCAATTTTCCTTGGGCCAAATTGACTACATGTTTCATTTATTTTGGTGTTGTTAATGCTGTTCTTATTTTCAACTCTGTTTCCTTCTGTATCATTTTTGCTCAGAAACTTTCGCAGATGTGTTTACGTACATGCTTGCACTTGTACATGCATTTGTTGTTGATGTTGGACGTTTAATCTAGTAGGCCCTTGGATATGAAGTCGAGTCAATTTCAAACCAAATATTATTCTCAATAATATTCAGGTCACTAACCCAGCTATAGATCCTCTGAGAGAAGGACTGGTCATGTCTCTTGAAATTAACATTGGAAAGCGTGGGAATATTCTGGAAGTTGGACCTGAAAATGCCTCACAGGTGAGCTATTTTTGTCTTTATTTTCTTACTGGGAATATTGTAGGTTTCATTTTTTTTTTGTTGGAACAAATTCAGGTTTTATCTTATAATTATTGTCTGAATGAGTTTGTATCTTATTCTCATTCAGGTTATCTTATCTAGCCCTGTGGTGAACGAAAAGGAGCTTGAATCATTGCTTAATGATGCCCACTTAAAACCTAAGGTTTTAACCGCATTCTTTGATATACGCAAAGGAATTGAGGGCTCTTTAGAAAGAGCATTGACAAAGCTTTGTGACGCTGCTGATGCTGCAGTTAAAAATGGTTCCCAACTGCTTATTGTCTCTGATCGCTCTGATGAATTGGTAAGGAAAATATTTTTTCTTTATTTTAATGCTCTGAACTGTTCAGTGCCAGGTATTATAACATACCTGATATGAGCACGATGATTTCAATTTAGCAAATTTACTTTCTTTTCCTTTTTGGAATTTTATCCTATGCATTGTTCTTTGGACATTTGTGGTAGTATATGTAATGATTGTTTTGGAAACAAGTCACATGTTCCCTTTTAAGAAGGGAGTTTCTTGAAATGTCCTTATAATTGGCTAACACAACAGAGCTCTATATTATTGCATATTGCCAATTATTATGTAATCCATCAAAAAATATTCTAAATATTCTGTTGGTTAATCTATAAGAAAGTGCTTTGCAGAGCTTATGCAATAGGATAGAATTGTTTTCATTTTTAAGCCAATCTGTTTCATCTTTAGATAACCATATAATATTTTCAACCGTAATAACTCAGAAGTCCCAACACCATATTTTCAACCATAATAACTCATATATTCTCACTTAAACTCTACTTCAGGTTTTGGTTCCGTGACCTTATTTTGCTTCTTACTTTAGGTTAAAAATTAATTTCAACCAAAATATAATAACTGGAAGTAGATCTTGAGCGCTTTATGACTTGCATCACCATATGTCTTCATGACCATGCATTTTTTCATGTAAATATGATTTCTTTTCCTGAAATACCCTCATGATAGTCTGATATTCATTATGCAACATATAACTGAACTTCCTTCAAGTCAAATGCATAAATTGATGTACAACATGTGTAATATTTGGCTTGAGTACAGGATAAGTAGATCAATTTTAAATTAAATATCTAATACTGACCTTGGTCCAATGGTTTATCACTATCTTCTCTTAATTTCAATTGAAATCTATCATTATTGTGACTGGTTTTAAAGCAAGTCTTCTGATTGTCTTTACTTGTCATTTATACACTTGTCTTCTGATATATAGATACCATGAGTGGAGTGAGCTACCTTGTTTACCAAGAAGTATTTAAACTTACCAAGTTCTTTGATCCCAAAATATTTTAACAAATATTCTTTCAGCTTTCTTTTTTCATCATCATCACTGACTGTAACTATTATGTCAACCACATAAACATGTAAGATTGTAATTTTCACTATTAGACTATGATCTACTTAGCTTGTTATTCTTCAAGTCTTATTATACTTTGGAGAATCTCTCAAACAACATATTTTGAGATTGGTTAAGTCTATATGATGTTTTTTATTTTATTTGATATATTATGTTTTCTTACAAATACTTCCCAAAACTGGGATAAATATTCTCTTTTAATTCATTATGAAAAAAAAATTCGACATCATTAGTTCTTAACATAGCTTTATACTAAAGTTAGGAGCTCAAGCATACTCTGTGTAGTCAACTTTCTATCAGGGAAAATGTTTCCTGATATTCAATTCAATATGTTTGGGTCCAGCCTTTGTTCCCAACCTAGCTTTATACATCTTCAGTGTTTCATTTAGTCATATTTCAACTATAAAAATCTATTTGCAATGCATATTTTTTTTCTCCTTTGGTCAGTCCACTGAATCCCATATCTTGTTTCTCTCTAAAATATCTTCTACTTTCACAACTTTCTTCTATTCTTTTATTAGATAAAGCAACCTTACGAATATGTCACATATACCTCCTCTGTAAAAAGTTAGTGTGCCTCAAAGATTGTATTGTTTCACCTTTAGGTCCCTCCTCCAATTTAACAGGGACTATTACTATTCTTTCCCAAAACTCCCACCTTGTCCTCAAGGGACATATTTAAATATTCCTCAATAATGGTTTCAATAAGTTCCCAGATGGCCTCAAATACAAGTACTCCTTTCTAGTGAACCTAAACTTCTCCCAATTTTTCCTTGCCAAATAGCAGTAATATCCTTAGGTTCTACCTAAAGCTCCATATCCTTATTTAAAGGAATGAGAATAGGGTATTTCTCTTGATTTTCTCCCAAAGCACTCTTAATTTGAAATACCTAAAACATTGAATATGCAGAGAAAGTTAGCAGAACTTGGAATGATCTATCCAATTTATTGTAGCATTGAAAAATGGCCGAAAAGTTAGGCTGAGAGCTCTTTGTTGCTTCATTTGGCTAAGGAATATGTCAGTATGGTCTTAACTTGTTGTATACCATATCTTCTACTTCAAAAACTGCTTCCCTCCTATGTTGGTTTGTCCCCTTATTTATTTGTTCCTGTGACAAAAGTAATTCCTCCCTCAACTCACAAATCATCAAGTTTCGTTGAAGTAACGTTTCCTCCATATTTGAATTAGAAGAAGCAGGTTGTTGGTCTTATTTGATAAGTGGAGGATTGTTTTGGCCATAAACAAGCTTGAAAAGGATGCAATTAGTGGTGGTGTGAAAAGTAAGTGTTGTATAAATATTTAGTCCAAGGAGGCCATTTTTGCTACTCTCCATGGGGCTTTGGCTCACAAAACATCCAAGAAAGGACTCCAGGAAATGATTCAATACTTTTTCTTGCTCATCGCTTTGTTGATGATACATTGTATTTTTATGCAACTTTGTGCCTTTAAGTCGGAATATTCTTTCCAATGATAGCTAATAAAAAGTTTGTCTCTATTAGAACGATTGTTTTGGGAAAACCCATGCTATGTGACTATGTGTGATGATGGAAGTCGGATTTACCATTAATCATTGTTGTCAAGGGGAAAGTCTAGAAAATTTTAAAACACTTAGAAATTTGGCTCCAAATTTTGAGTAATACCTATGATTATGGGTCTTTTCTCTTTTGATAGCTTTTTTCTAGTTGACTTTGTTGAAAGAAAATACATGGTTGGATTTGGAAGTAAAAATGTCTCTAGTGTTAACCTTTTGTCTTCATATTTATAGGAGAGTGGATCCGAACAGTTTAGAAAGTATTGTCATACTTTAACCTTTTGTCCCGAACAGTTTAGAAAGTATTGTCATACTTTAACCTTTTGTCGCTTTGCCTACAGCTGGCCATTCTGCTGTCTCCTTTAACTGCTTTATCGGGAAGTTTCTATTTCTTTATGTTCTAGCTTGCAAGGAATCATGTTCGGGCATTGATTCTTTCGATCATTGTTGCTGTTTTTCCTTCCTCTCAGGAGCCCACTAGGCCAACAATTCCAATTCTTCTTGCTGTTGGAGCTGTGCATCAGCATCTTATTCAGAATGGACTGCGGATGTCAACTTCAATTATAGCAGACACTGCACAGTGCTTCAGTACCCATCAGTTTGCCTGTTTGATTGGATACGGTGCAAGGTTATATTTTCTACTTATTGTGAAAACTTTGTAAAGCAAGCTGTCATTTTATTTAGCTCATTCTAAAAGAACCACATGGTATTGTTTGTTGAAGAGCTTATGTCTTGAAATCAGATGCTTTTTCCTCTAATGGTTTATGTAGGTGTGTGGAAAATGTTAGTTATCTCCAATCTTTTGATGGAACTACTATGCACTGTGTAGAATTCCAAAACTTGTTCTGCAAATTAAAAAAATCATTTAATTCCCTGTTATCATAGAGTTTATAAATGCTCGAGTGATATTACAAAGCTACTGCTTTATTTTATTTTTAATTTAATTAAATAATTTCATCTTCCATCTTTAATTGATGCACTCCATCACATAAACTTTAGTCATTGTCATTGCCATGCATCAATATGTCAGTATAATTAATATATCAGTTTCTTGTTCTTTAGCAATGACATAATTTGATTGCATAAATGTTGTATTCAGTGCTGTATGCCCATACTTGGCATTGGAAACTTGTCGGCAGTGGCGTTTGAGCAGTAAAACAGTGAATTTGATGAGAAATGGCAAAATGCCTACTGTAACAATCGAACAGGCTCAGAAGAACTTCTGCAAGGTTAGTAAATTGATTTTGTTTATGGTGTTCAAATTCCTTTCTTTTGTTATTCTTCTTATTATTGTTGAGTGGTTTTGCTTTGTAAAAGTATAATTAATTTGCCTAGTTATACTTCCCAAGTTGCAGAAATATTATCTTCATTGTTAACTTTATCATTTCTGTTTTATGGGTTTTCATATATCTTACGTGCAAATATTGGGGATTCATTATGGGTTTTAATATTCATATATTGTGAAGATTGGAGGATATATGAAGTACACTGTTAACTTCATTTCATTTACTTTTAACTCTCATCTTAGATATCCAAGTTGTTTGATAATGTTACATCTACTTGACAAGGTTTAAAAAGATTGACGGTTGCCTGGAAATAAGTAGCTGAATGTTTTTTCTATTCTTTTAATTATTTTTAAATTTTTAAGAAAAATATGTTTCGACTTCAAATTTTAAGGTCAATCTTCTCTATTTTGAGAAGTAAAAATATCCAAATTTGCTTTACCTTCTTAAATATTACTGTTCTGCATTGAAGATTTCTTATAGAAGCATAACGCATTAATTTGGTTATTTCAGGCAGTTCAGTCAGGTCTTCTCAAAATTCTTTCCAAGATGGGGATCTCATTGCTTTCTAGGTACTTCATTTTTTGTTTGGATAAGGGTATCTATGTTTTTTCTATGCTTTACTTTCAAAAATTGAATAAATGGTTTCAATTTCTAGTTATTGTGGAGCACAGATATTTGAAATTTATGGGTTAGGGAAGGAGATTGTTGATCTAGCATTTTGTGGGAGCGTATCAAAAATTGGTGGAGTGACTTTCGACGAGGTATGAAACATTTTTGAAATTTACACTGGGATCCATGTTATTCTGTGCATCTTCAGACCCTGGTAAAGTTAGGAACTCCGAACTCCATTGTCTAGATGTTGATGAATTTATTAATAGATCCTGTCATAAAGCATCATATTCTTCTAAGATTTCACTGAATGTCAGCTTTATTACTTATATAACCCTTTTATTCTCAAGTAATGCACATTATTCTCCAAAGACAATTGCCTGTATGGCACTTGCCTTTGTGTGTAAGAGCTTTTCAATAGTGACGTGAATTGGAGTAGAATTTCAAAATTCAATTGTTTACTGCTATTGTGGACTTGAAACTTTACAGATGTGAGTTGTAAACGAATCAACTTTCTCCACTCATGAAACCACTAAAACTCTCTTGAAATTTTGTGATTTGGTAAAATTGTTGTTCTTGAATAGTTTTTCTATTGCCTTGAATGCTTCTGTTTTGATTTCCAGATATGCATGTAGTGATCAGATTATTTACTTCAGTGTATGGTATAATTTGCAAAGAGGTCCACTTTGAAAACAGTACTGTAGATGGAGAGATGATTTTTCGTTCATATGCCTTTAAGTCATTAATTAAACTTTGGTGGTTGGAGAGTGATGATTTTTATTTCATATGATTTTCATATGCTTTTAAGTTATTAATTAAACTTTGGTGGATTAGAAAGTACTGTAGATGAACTTTTGCTTCTGTTGTGGTCTTTCTTTACTGTCTTGCCATTAGCTTTATTTATTTTATCTTTGTGAATCACTTCTTGCAGCTGGCAAGGGAGTGTTTGTCTTTCTGGTTGAAGGCGTTCTCTGAGGATACAGCCAAAAGACTGGAAAATTTTGGATTTATACAATTTAGACCAGGAGGTACGTTTGTTTGCGATATGACGCACTAGCAGAAATTAGTTAATAATATTAATGACAACACCTGGTTTAGATTTATTGGTCAACTTTGAGAAAAAGCCATATGATGATATTGTTGTGATTCACTTAGTTATTTTCAAATTTTACTGCTAAATTGTAGTGCTGTTAAACAGGAGGAGAAAAAGAAAACTATAAATTATGATGACTTAACCTTGTTTACTTATTCTTAGTCTTTATGAGTTATTGGATTTGATTGTATTATCTTAGAGAACCCGAATCAATGGGAATTATCTTATGCAAATAAACTCCTGTCAAAAATTTATTTTAAATTATTTTTTCAAATAATTTTAATTCTTTGTGGCTAATGTTTTATTTTCTTACCTCTAACTATAGAAGTTTATTTCCTGCATTAGAAAGAAATTAAGTATTGTTGGTGTTTGATAACTAAATTAAAAAAAAACAAATATAGAATTAATTTATTAACTTAGAAAAACAATAGTAATTCTAACATCTCTACTATACCAAACACACTAAATGCATTTGTATTTCTTGTATGGTTCTGCTATATATATTTTTCATTAGCCTAGATAGATCTTGACCAAAATTATTTTTATTGGTAGTCAACAAGTTTGAGGATTCTACAAAATTATTTGGTTGTTTGTCCTATTGAAGTTTTTCATTATTTGGAATTGATCGCGCATTCGGCGTGTTCTTAATCTCTTTGTAAACAAATTATCTTCTACATCTCTTTCCTGAAGATGCTTTGCAAATCTCAGCCAAGATCCTTAGTGCTTACTATCAAGTCCTTAACTGGCAGTGAATTGCAATCGCTTGTGAAGATACATTGCTTGTTTCTTGGAGTGTTGTCTTTTATTCAAGGCAAAAATTGAAAAACAAAAGTAACTGGGGAATAAAAATGATTTATCCTATGAGAAAGGGAAAAACTTAACTATGTCTTTTGAATCATTACTCTAAGGTTGCTGTCATTTGACTTCTTTTTTAGTTTGTTGTGCCATTTGTTACCTTGACTTCAACAGTGTTGGCATTTTGCCTCTTTTTTTGTTGCCGCATTAACCATGTGAAACACAAAATTATTTAGTTATATATTTCTGTTCAAATGCTTTTGGTCATTTCTACTTCAACCAGTCAGCTCAATTGGGTTTTATCAAAACTGAATCTTGGTGCAGTTCAACCTAAACCTTTCAATCTTATTGTAGTTTTTAAAAAATAAATCTTTAAAATTGTATATATTGACTACTAAAATTTCACTTGGTGATGATTTTCAAATTGTATAATTTTTCAAGATTTACATCATGATAAAATTTTTTAAAATCTTTTTATATTTTATATTTCTCAAAAATAAAAATTATTTAATTAATCTGGTTTGACTCTCTGGTTATTTCTATTATCTCTCTGGTTTAATTAATCCACATCGATTCAATGATCAGAAGATTTTGAATAGGACATTGTGGATAAGACATTGTTTGATCAGTTGTTTGTGGCTTGGCTTATAATTGCTTTCAATAGGACATTGTGGAGGCTTACAATCTAATCTCTCAAGTTCTTCTAAATGTATCTACTTTGATAAATAAAGATTCCTTTTTTTTTTCTGACCTACCAATTTCAGTCCTTAGAAAATAATATAATTTTCTAAGCTAGTTCTTTCAACCAAACCAGCTTTTTTTTATCTCCAGTTATTATGATATCATCAATATTGTGAGCAGTGTGATCTTACCATTATCGTATTTGAAAAACATGTTGTAAGTTGTCTTAAACATTCTATGCCCAAAGGAAACCATAGCTTTGCTAAACCTGCAAAACAAGCTCAAGGAGATTGATCCTTTCATACTGAGCCTTTTTTAATCTGTATACTTTTTGCTGTGATGTTCTATTTTCATGTCTCAGAGGAATTTTCATGTATACTTCTTCAAATGGCCGACAATACCATGGATTAAGTTTAGTATAAACCCGTTGAGCCACTGACCCCTATAAATGAGGCTTGAGTTTCAGGAATACCATGTCCCCCTTGTTGTATTCAAATGGCCTTCAGTGCTTGGGGCCATATTCGACATGTGTTGTTGTATCTGTAGAAATATTGCATTTCAGTTTGTCATAGCACCTCAGTTTTGTCCTTGTGCTTTGCACCTACCGCAACTACCCTAAATTTCCCTAGCATATACTGAGCCAAACTAGGAAGAGGTTGGTCATAGATTATTTCAAAAGGGGTTATTCTGGCTGCACCCTGAAAGTTCGTGTTAGGTCAAAAATATTCTGCCCAATAAAGCCACGTCCTCATCATTTTGGTTATTCTGAAGAGTAGTAACTAAGATACATTTCTAAACAACTATTAGTTTTTGTGTTTCATTGCAATTTACTGGTTTAGCTTTACTTTTATTTTGAATTCAACTTTTTTTCTACTTTATTATTATATCTCTATGCTACAAAAAAATTGGTTTTTCCTATTGTCGTAGGTTCTGATATTCATAAATGTAGCATTCTAACTGGATATATCAAAAATATTTTCTCTGATATTATTGGTTTCAATATTCAGAGGATTGTTTCTCTTGTCTTTGTTTGGTTATCTGGATAACATGCTCTATGTTGGATGCTTGATAGTTCAGGATGTCTCACTTTGAAATCTTTAAATTCAAAATCACCCAAAATAAAAGTCTGAAGATTGATTCATCTTCTCCATTAACAGGGGAATATCATGGAAACAATCCAGAGATGTCAAAGTTGCTCCATAAAGCAGTTCGCCAAAAGAATGAAAGTGCCTTTTTTATTTATCAGCAGCATTTAGCTAACCGTCCTGTGAACGTAAGTGCCAAAGTTCAATCAGTTTACCATTTTTCTATGAACTATTATATATTTTTTCATTATACAGAATCAAAATCGGTGTCTGTAATCTTTTTATTGGCATCTTATATTCAAATTATAGGTTCTCCGTGATCTTCTAGAGTTCAAAAGTGAGCGCTCCCCAATTCCTGTGGGAAAAGTTGAACCTGCTTTATCTATTGTTCAACGCTTTTGTACTGGTGGGATGTCACTTGGAGCAATTTCTAGGGAAACTCATGAAGCAATTGCCATTGCAATGAACAGAATTGGTGGAAAATCTAATTCTGGAGAAGGTGGCGAGGTAATATCTGCAGATTCAGATGCACCTGGTCCTGCAGAATTGTCTCAAATTGAACCATCCCCAATTATTTGATGCATCATTTGAATCATAAAATTATTTTGTGAATTGATGGCTAAAGTGGTATTCAATCCAGGATCCAATTCGCTGGAATCCACTCACTGATGTCATTGATGGATACTCACCAACTCTGCCGCATCTTAAAGGCCTCCAAAATGGTGATACTGCTACAAGTGCTATTAAGCAGGTCACAACTATGAACTTGTATTTTGATTCAATTTGAAACACTATCTAATAGGATGTGGAATATACAATTTTTATCATAATGGCAATTCTATGGATAGTAATAGAGACCCTTTCTGTGGGAAAGTAGCTGTGTCCTTTTGAACTTAACCAAAATTCTACTTTTATGCTTCATTCATTCTGCATTTGTTCCATATTGCTTCAAAAAACCATTACATCTTTTTCAGGTTGCTTCTGGACGTTTTGGGGTGACACCAACCTTCTTGGTCAATGCTGATCAGTTAGAAATTAAAATTGCACAAGGTGCCAAGCCTGGCGAGGGTGGCCAATTGCCTGGAAAGAAAGTTAGTGCATATATAGCAAAGTTGAGGAATTCTAAACCTGGGGTGCCACTTATATCTCCACCCCCACATCATGATATTTACTCCATTGAAGATCTTGCCCAGTTAATCTTTGATCTTCATCAGGTGCTCACTTTCTCTGTTGTTAATCTGACTATTTCTCTGTATGATGATTTTCTCATCGAATTTTAACAAAAACTCTAACCTGCTTATGAAATAGGTCAATCCTAAGGCTAAGGTTTCTGTAAAGTTAGTGGCAGAAGCTGGAATTGGTACAGTTGCTTCAGGGGTTGCAAAGGGTAATGCTGACATTATACAGGTATATAGTTGCAATATGTTGTGCATATCCATTGACATTTGAAATGTCTTAACTATTGTCCTTTTCATCTACCTGCTATTGCAAGTTTCTAATGAGTGTTTATGGTAACTTATCTTTTTCAATTGCTGTGTAGATATCAGGACATGATGGAGGAACTGGAGCCAGTCCGATAAGTTCCATTAAGCACGCTGGCGGCCCTTGGGAACTTGGTCTTACTGAGACTCATCAGGTTTTTTATTTATTTTTTTGTACTGTCAATTTATTACTTCTCATAATTTGCTTCCATGAATTCTATATGCCTTTGTTTAATCGCAGTCTTTCGCAGACTCTAACTGAAAATGGACTCAGAGAAAGGGTAATTCTTAGAGTTGATGGTGGCCTCAAAAGTGGAGTTGATGTCATGATGGCTGCTGCTATGGGAGCTGATGAGTATGGCTTTGGTTCTCTTGCGATGATTGCTACTGGATGTGTTATGGCTCGCATTTGCCACACAAATAATTGCCCAGTGGGTGTTGCTAGTCAGGTATTAAATTAGTTTGCTGTGAATTTTGTTGTGGATATGCTAATATACCATTGTCAATTTGTGCTTCTAACATTTATTTACTGCAGAGAGAAGAACTGCGTGCCCGATTTCCTGGTGTCCCTGGTGATCTTGTCAATTTCTTCTTGTATGTTGCTGAGGAGGTATCTCTCTGCCATCATATATGTTATAATAATGATTTTTATGCCACATCCAGGGTCTTCAGTTTCACTTTTTCAATTGAACTGTCTTTTACTGGTTGTATATGATTGTGCATTGTTACAACATCAGTACTTCATATTATCTCCAGGTAAGAGGCATACTGGCGCAGTTGGGTTATGAGAAATTAGATGATATTGTAGGACGAACGGAATTATTACGACCACGGGACATCTCACTGGTTAAAACACAACATCTTGATCTCAGTTATATTATCTCGGTATGTCTTTAAAAATCAATTTTCGTTGTCTCATTTCTCTGCTGTAGACTTCTCCTTTCCTTTTCCATTTATAAATACTAATCATATTGTTCCTTCCAGAGTGTTGGGCTGCCAAAATCAAGCAGCACTGAAATTAGAAATCAAGATGTCCACACAAACGGTCATGTACTGGATGATGTTTTACTAGCAGATCCAGAGGTAAGAACAATAGTGTTTTCAAGATATTGATTTGTGCAGAATGAAAATATCTCTGTTGCTATAGTTTAATATCATTATGTTTTGTTGTGGAAGATTAGTATTATCATATTCTCTTTTTTTTTAGTGAAAAGGAAAAGCATTAACCAGATAATATCAAGTTACATCAAGTAAACTTCGATCCTCCTCTAGTAATGATAATAAACCCAACAATGTGAGATAAAAAATCGCCAAAGGGTTCGTATGATATAACCCATGCTTAGCCAGAAAATCAGCACAACAATTGGCTTCCTTAAACACATGACCAACCCAACCCGAATCTCTGTAAAACTACCCCATAAATCCCAGCATTTTCGAAGCAACGAGCAAGCCGGTGGTGCTCCTACTTGCGTCGAAAGAAGCTGCCGAGCTCTGAACAAGCCCGTCTCAATATATAGTTTCTGTATATCATATTCTATTGAGTACATTTGTCTATCAGTCATTGTATTGGGGCATACTGTCAAAATTATCTTAAGCAATTGGGCATAGTTTTAGTTATGGTAACTTATGCTTTGATTAGTAAAGAAATGTCTGCTAAGTGCTGCCAAACGAAGGCAATTTCTTTCTTTATATTGGAACTGTACCTATGGGAAGTAAAAAACGTGTCTTGCCATTTTCCTTCCCATCAAGAAGGAATTGACAATCCATTAATTTTTTTTCCTTTTTGTCTACCAGTCAAAATATTTTTATTCGAGTAAATCTTGCTAAACAAAATGTTTCACATGTATTATTTTCAGCATCAGATTTTTGGTGGTGCAGTAAAACCATGCCAGATTGTTCATGCTTCCAATAGAGGCCTCAAGTAGAATTTAAGGCCTGGCACCTAAGACCAAATGCAATTTAACACATTCTCTTTCATTGATATTACTCTTTGACCAGAACATACAAAAGAAGACTTCTCCTGAAGAATCTCTCTCCTCCAAATTTGTTTCCACAAGGAAGTTCCTCCCCTGCAATCCCCATTGACATTGCTAAAAACACTGTTTATATGCATATTTTGTTAATTCTCTTATGGAAAACCATGCCTTCCACTGGATGCTACTTGGTATAAGATGGGTCATAGATCCTTAAAATTTTTCCATCTATCTCCTCTCTTCCCAATATTTAGATCTCTCATCTAAAGCTTGAATAAAAGATTTTGAGATCTCTACTCTGTTGCACACAACAGCTTCTATTAGAGCAACCTAAAGCCCAGTCCCATGTGTTGATGCAGGAGCTCTCCTCTTCTAGGTTTTCCTTTTACTTGTTAGATAAAAGGGAATCACACAAGTTCTGTACTTAGGATTTCTTTGTCCAGCATCACTGCATGAAATCTTCTGCTTATCTTTGTTATGCACATTTTTAGACATGATTATTAACTGCTCACATCATTGTTCTTGCTAAGTATACAATGTGCCTCTGATAGGTTAGAAATAGTGAAATTTCTGACAACATATGATGCACATTTCAGTATAACAAGAATTCGCCATGTGTTTGGTTGTTCTGTAAATATGCTGGAGTAGATACAAATTTTATGCTAGTGCAGGCTTCCATGGATGCTTTTCCATTTGAGGATATATTTCTCAGATCTGCACCTCTTCCTTCTTCCAGATTTCAGAAGCTATTGAGAACGAAAAGGTTGTGAGCAAAACGTTTAAGATACACAATGTAGACCGTGCTGTTTGTGGGCGTGTAGCAGGCGTTGTTGCAAAGAAATATGGTGACACTGGTTTTGCTGGACAACTTAACATAACGTAAGATATAGCTTTCTGATGATAAGTGTCAATATTTAGAAGATGCAGACTAGATGTTTGAACTAAATGAGTTTGCTTTTCATCAACAGGTTTGATGGGAGTGCAGGGCAGTCATTTGCTTGCTTTTTGACGCCTGGAATGAACATTCGGCTGGTAGGAGAGGCTAATGATTATGTTGGTAAGGTATGTTGATGATTTTTCTTTTGTTCATGAGTATAAAAGTTTAAATGTAAAGCCAAAAAGAAAAAACACTGGTTAGCTGGCCCATTAGATCCTTCTAAGTTTCTCCCATTCAACCATCTGCAAGTGGTTTAGTTCCAAGTTTTAGTGCAAGTTCAACTTCTGCTATTTGGCTTGTAAGTTCGTTTATGACTTTGATTAAAGCATATTCAACTTAAGCTTCTATGTCTATCTACCAAATTTATGTTGAGTGATTGAACAATGGTTTCTGAAACTGGTAACCATAAATGACGCAAGAGTATGGCTGGAGGAGAATTGGTCGTGACTCCCGTAGAGAACACCGGGTTTTTACCTGAGGATGCCACGATTGTTGGAAATACTTGCTTGTATGGAGCCACGGGTGGCCAAGTTTTTGTTAAAGGAAAAGCAGGGGAGCGGTTTGCTGTCAGAAACTCACTTGCTCAGGCTGTAGTTGAAGGCACTGGAGATCACTGCTGCGAGTACATGACAGGTGGCTGTGTTGTTGTGCTTGGAAAGTAAGTGATTTCTATCTGCATGATACTAACTCTCTATCCACGTAGACTTAGATTTCTAAACAACCCTAATTAGCAAAGGATGAGTTTCTTTTATAACGAGCCTAATGCATGAATAAAATGACCAAGATATTGACATTGTTTTAAGAAAAAAAATGGAAGATGCCTAGAATTTACTACATTGTGATATTATAGTGTATTTCCTAAATATCTTTTTGGTATGTCTAAAAACACAAAACGCTGTAGCAGAAAGTGCCGAAGTAAATCCTGTTGGGGGAGAGAGGTGGAAAACAAAGTATTTGTGGAAGGAAACAGAAAAATACTCATTTGTGGAAGGGAAGTAATCATTGATTATACTGAAGAAACTGTGAAGAAATGAAAGTTTGGTTGATGAGTGGAGAGAGAAACAAAACCTCAGTGAATAGGAAAGCAATACCAAGGGCTCTAGTTAAAATAATTGATGAGTGAAAGACAGGTATTTATGAATATTAAAGTTCCAAGTTGTTGTAGCATATTGTATTTTTGTAGTATGAAATTATATAATTTTCACAAGCAAGATGGTGGGAGTGATTTGAGGTAAAATCACTTGCCCGACCATGAGGCTGATTTGTACTAGTGCATAGATAATAACTAATGTGCTTACGTTCTGTTCGTTACTTTACACTTTTGTATTTGGCAGGGTAGGGAGAAATGTAGCCGCTGGTATGACAGGAGGTTTGGCATACATTCTTGATGAGGATGATACTTTGATACCCAAGGTAAGAGGAGTTACTGTGCCAATCCAGTCACTTTTATTCATGTGAGCAAAATAAAATATTTATTTCCTGCCTTTTCTATCTTTAAAACAAATATATCTATGTATATATATATATTGAAACAGGTTAATAGAGAAATAGTGAAGGTCCAGAGAGTAACTGCACCTGTAGGCCAGATGCAGCTGAAGAGCCTTATCGAGTCTCACGTTGTAAGTTTACTAAATGAATTGGTCAAGGTCCGGATTTCGTAATAATTGGATTTAATATTGAAAAAAAAATGCCTTTTTGTTCTGTTTGAAGGAAAAAACTGGGAGCAGAAAAGGAGCAGCAATTCTGAATGATTGGGATGCATATCTACCTCTGTTTTGGCAGCTGGTTCCTCCTAGCGAAGAAGACACTCCAGAGGCTTGTGATGCTTACGAGGCAACAGCAACTGGACAGGTGACATTTCAGTCCGCTTAAGATGACAGTGGTATGTGTATAAGCCCTCGTGGCTGGCAATAGATCCCACTAGTGATCAACTCTAGAGGTGGAAATCTTCAGAATTGTGAAATGATCTGATCTACTGTGGCAGTAGAGCGATCCAGATCCAGATCCAGATCCATCCTCAACTAGAATTATAGGATTTATGGCAGAAATGTAAATGCAAATGCAAATGCAAAGTTGGTATAAGCTTTTATATTTTATACGACAGTTCCAAAGCTTCCAAATTTTAGAAATAAAAATGATAACTTACTTATATTGCTGTTTCTTGGGTCTCTTTGACTTTGTGAAAATTACCTTATTATTCTTCAGGATAACCTTGGAATGCATATAAATAAGAAATTTATTTTTTTTACATTCATATATTCTGAATGTACATGCCTTTTGAATGAGGTTTGCATACTAGTGTGCGTACAATTAATTGTCATAAGAAATAAGAAATAAGAAAAATCAGACAAATTTTATGGATGCTATTTGCTAGAATCGCCAAATGCAAACAACCATCAATCAGATTCATCCACCATTTATTTATCAAGTCTCTCTTAGCTTGTATTCGGTGTCCGGTGATTTATAGGCTCCAAAAAATAAATTTTGGCTGGTCTGTATCTTTTGTATATTTAAAGTTCAGGTTTAAACTAATGTTTTTAAAAATATTTATGAATTCTTAAAACATGGGACTTTCTAGGCCTTTTGGTCCTGAGGTAAAAATATTAGTCTCAGGATTTCGAAATATTTTTTTCCTTTCTCGTTCTCTTGCTCCAATCACTCTTTATTCCAATCTTGTGTTTTGTTTTCTTTTTTTCTTTGAAATCGTTGTGGGCTTGCTTCCTACTACATCAAACAACCATTTTAAGAGTGGTTTCTATCAGAATATCATATATAACAACCAATTTCTTCGCTTCCGTACCTCTCCCTCTCTCCTTGTAGATCGGCTCTTCAACCCTCTAGCTGCACTCGAGCTCCTCAATCCGTTGTCCACTAATGCGCCTCTAGCCTATCCTGGTTGTCACCCACGGCAAGCTCTATCATGGTAAGCGATCCACAGTCCTCGACCTCACCTTCTTGCTACCTTCAGGGTGGCGTTGCTCTTCCCTTCCAACGTGTCCTTCCTCAACGATGGTTATATTAGAATCTTTCGCTGCCAAAAGAGGATCAAGGGGCTATTAGTGATTTAGGAAATATCATAATACCAATTTTCTTTATTAACAACTCCAATCCACCAATAATATCTCAAATCTTCTCAACCTTTAATTATATTTGGCCTTTGCATCTTTCAGTACTCGATTTTGCCATGTGTCCAAACTCATCCAGGAAAAAAGACAAGCACTATGGGGTCCGTGAGGTTTACTAAAATTAGAAATAAATAATTAAAAAATTATTAAATTAATTTCATGATAATAAATTTGATTTAATTCAATAATAAATTCATATTTTTACTATTAATATATAATAATTCATATTTTTTCCTTAAAAAGTATCAATTCCAATTATAATCCTATACTACCAATCAGCACCGCAAGTAAATGAAAAAGACTAATACTTTAAGCTTTATGCGATGAAACCAAAATGAATCATAAAAGAAAAGGAAAGGGAAAAAAGGGGAAAAAAGGGGGAAAAATGAAAAAAAAGGAGTAACACGACGTAAATATAGAAAATAGCAGAGAGGATGGAGATGGTCCAGATTCATCTGGACCGACCACAGTGACGATAGTAACCTTATCAACACACCCAAAACTTCTACGTATATTCTACCGTGTTTCCAATTATGACCCGAGGAGGAGAGTGGAAGCCATTCTAGTATTCGCGACACTTGTCTCTAGTGGTTGGATTTCCATCCTCCCTTCCAGGGAGTTCTAAGTTGCTCTCATCTCTCATCACATATACTTATAACTTGACTGTGGAGTGTTATGTGAATAGAAGATAGTTAGGAATGGCAGACAATATTAAGGAAAAGGAAGAACCAGGTGCGTTTTTCATGGACGATGATGAGTGCGGTGAGGACATTGAAGAAAACAATCTGCGGAGCAGCAGGAGCAGCAGCATAACTAATTCTACTCATGACAGTGAGAGTGAGGACGCGGGTGATGATGTTTTTGCTTCTCAGCAATGGCCACAGAGTTACAGGTGCTTACTTTTACATTGCTTGATTGCATGGACATCTCCTCTTTTGGTATGTTCTTTGTATCGGCTAACTAGGCTTTTGTATAGCTTTGGATTTTTAGTTTTTCTTCACAGATTGTGGTCTCGCTAATCTTTTACATTTTTGTTCCGAAAATCCTCCTTCATTCACCTAGCACCCTTTTATCAGAAATATCTGAGTCTCGATCATCCTCGATATTCAGTTGATGCAGCTGACTACTGTTGGAAAACTGAAGACATTTCATTATTGTGTTGTGTGTCGGATATTTTTGTGTTTACGCTTCGATTGTCTGTGCTCATATTGAGGAAGACATATATGCTGAATTTGATGTAATGAAGTTGTCCTGACGATGTTTGTCACAATCTTGATAACTTGTATACTGTAACTCATAAATTCTCTTTGGTAAATGAATCAACGCAACAAAATTTACTGAATCATGATTTGCTATTTTTTGGATTTGAACTGGGTAAGCAATGCATCTTCTTGTTCTTCTTGTTCTTCTTGTTCTTCTTGTTCTTCTTGTTCTTCTTGTTCTTCTTGTTCTCCTTGTTCTCCTTGTTCTTCTTGTTCTTCTTGTTCTTCTTGTTCTCCTTGTTCTCCTTGTTCTCCTTGTTCTTCTTGTTCTTCTTGTTCCTCTTGTTCTTCTTGTTCTTCTTGTTCCTCTTGTTCTTCTTGTTCTTCTTGTTCTTCTTGTTCTTCTTGTTCTCCTTGTTCTCCTTGTTCTCCTTGATGCCTTATACAGAACCATCCTGGTATGCGATTTTCTGCACCTTTCATTATCAAATCAGATTACAAAATAATTTGAACACTAAAATCTTTGAAAAGATTGGTCTACTAATCAAGCCTAACTATTTTACTGAGGAATTTATTTGATATAACATTCTATTTTCTACCATCATCTTAAGAATGTCATGATTGGGCTGTTTCTCTAAATGCTTATTGGGTTGTCGGTTCTGATCTTTTTCAATTGCCTGGCAGAGAAACAACTGATTCTTACACGATCTCGGTATCGCCAGGTTTTGGCCTTCTTGGACGCGCTGCAAGTATCAGACGCTCAAGTTTTGAATATTATAGTAAAAGCAATCTGGACCTGGATGAAAGGTCTTCTTTACTGTCTGAAAATGAAAAGGATACTCACAAGGAAGAATTGGATTCAATCTCAATAGCTCGCTCATCAGTTTCAAAATCATCATTTCATGGTGGAGAATTACCTATTGCTCATGGTTGTAGTTTAACCCAAACTGTTTTCAACGGTAGGCTATAATATTTTTCATAGACATCCTTCAGTTTCTAAAAGTTTAATTTCAACTAGCTTTTCAGAATTATTTTTCATCTAAAAGTTTGCGCCTTCATCAACTGATCTTATTTATTCATGCTAAGGGATAGATATAGAAGAAATGAAAAATTAATTGTACACAGAGGTTAATTTATTGCAGTGCAGTCTAAATTTCCTTCTGCTAATTCCATTCTTTGGGGGCAGCGGTTAATGTAATGGTTGGAGTTGGGCTACTGTCCACACCATATACAGTAAAAGAAGCAGGGTGGGCAAGTTTGGCAATCCTGGCTATTTTCGCATCAGTGTGCTGTTACACAGCCACTCTCATGAAATGCTGCTTTGAAAGCAAAGAAGGAACCATCACTTACCCTGATATAGGAGAAGCTGCCTTTGGAAAATACGGACGTCTCGCAATATCCGTATGTTCTTTATATTAAACTGCAATATCTTGTCTATATTTGGCAGAGTGACATTGTGATCATTCAGAAGTATATTTACAACAATATGATTCCCATAAATTTGTATTATTATTTTAAACAAAATGGAGCATGATGCCGCAGTTCCTCCTGCAATGTTGGATGTGCTAATGAGTTTTACAATATACTTTAATTTTTGAAAGACATTGGTTTTGTTGAGCATCTCATCTGATTACCATTTCAATCTGTATTACAACTATTTTTCACTTGTTGATTTTTTTATTTTTTTTCTGATGTTGTTCCATTCTTGGTTATTGATGCAGATTATTTTGTACTCAGAGCTATATGTAAGTTGAAGAATGGTATCAGTTTAAGTTGTCATCTACTCTGTTGATTATCATGTAGGTTAATAAAATTTCTTTTCTTCTTGTGAAGTCATATTGTGTGGAATTTATTACCTTGGAAGGTGATAATCTTACTAGGATATTCCCTGGAACATCCTTAGACTGGGGTGGCTTGCATCTTGACTCTCACCACTTGTTTGGCATTCTGATTGCTGTTGTTGTTCTCCCAACTGTTTGGTTGAGGGACCTTCGTGTCATCTCATACCTTTCAGGTGAACTTATCTTGTCAAGTCCCTTCACTTAATCTGTTTGTGGATAGGAAGTCTCTCCCTCCCATATGTAGTGCATTTCATCAGATGCGTTTTGTTTTTCTTGTCTGTGTTGCAGCTGGTGGAGTTTTAGTCACTGCTTTGATTGTTCTTTGTGTGCTTTTGCTTGGTACGGCGGAGGGTGTTGGATTCCATCATAATCCTCCGATCGTAAAGCCAAGTGGCATTCCATTTGTGATTGGTGTCTATGGATTCTGCTATTCTGGGCACTCAGTATTTCCCAATATCTACCAATCAATGGCTGATAAAACAAAGTTCACCAAGGCTGCAATAATATGGTACAGAACCTATTTCCTCATCATAGATTTTCTCTCGCCTTTTTCATTCATCATATTCACTTGTTGTTGCCCTTCCAGCTTTCTCTTGTGCTTCTTCCTTTATGGGGGTGTTGGAATCATGGGTTTTCTTATGTTTGGAGAAAACACGTTGTCTCAAATAACATTGAACATGCCACCCGAAGCATTTTCTTCGAAAGTTGCATTGTGGACTACGGTAAGTATGGGAATTTGGAATCTATTTATTGCTGCAGTTGGTAAACAATTTGCATATATATATATATATCTATATATATATAGTTGCTGAGCCTTTGGCCATTGCTTGTTGTTCCTTTCCAGGTTACCAACCCGCTTACCAAATATCCTTTGGCAACTTCCGATTGAGTTAGAAAATTACAATGAATTGTCTTCGTGTGTTTTTCTAACATGGTTAAAATTTTTGTTTCCAAAAATACTTGCTGAAGAAACCTCTTTGGGACATTGCAGAAATGAACGTTTTGATTTGAGTCTGATCTATTATTCAGTTATCCGTTTTTCTCTTAACAATGGACAAATATGCATTATTAATGAATCCATTGGCCAGAGGTATGGAAGAGTTACTTCCAGATGGAGTTTCAGATAGCTTATGGTGCTTCTTCCTCTTAAGAACTGCACTTGTCACTTCGTCAGTCTGTGCAGCTTTTCTCCTTCCCTTTTTTGGTAATTTTTAATGAACTTTGGCAAGTCCTTTCCAGATCTCCTGTAATTAAGAACAGCTAATCGTGTTTTCTAATGCAGGGCTGGTGATGGCTTTGATGGGTGCTGTCCTCTGTTTACTTGTGGTAAGCCAAATAGTAGGAGATCGAGGAAACTATTATGCATGCATCTCCATCTCCTCCCGTTAGCAGCAAATATTTGTTTAGCGTCTCAAACCAATCTTGTGGCATGAATCCTCCAAAATCTTCGTTATTTATGCATGATATGTGTCTTTTATTCTGATTCAGGCAGTGATAATGCCGTCACTATGTTTCCTGAAGATCATGGGGAAGAAAGCTTCAAGGACCGAGGTCAGTAATTCAAACTAGTGTTGAGCTTTAGTTTAGAGTTTAGACCAACTTGTTATTATAAGACTAAAGAGATATGCATGCATTTTCATCGGAACAGGTTGTACTGAGCACATCAATCGCAGCACTTGGCATCATCTGTGCAATAATTGGAACATACTCTTCCTTATCGGAGATAGTGAAGCAATTCTGAGATAGGGAGGGCCAGAGCAGTGCACGGGGGGGTCTCACGATGACATTGATATCTTTTTATTAATTAGTAATCAAATTTTGATATTATAATGATATGGATGGTATTATCTTATGACATTGATATCTTATTATTAGTTAGTAATCAAATATGTTCTTTTGAATCTGGCAAGATGTCTTATCTTGTGTTTGGGACTCATTTTGCTGAGTCAATTGTTAGTGGCCCGTGTGAAATACTTATAAGGATTAATGTTTTTATCAGAAAGACTTTTGTATTTGATTAGAGAATATTTATGCTTACTTTGTCATACGTTCATGACTGAATTTATAATTCTAAATAAAATTTTATGTTAAAAAAATAATAAAAAAAAGACGTGATTTTGGTTGGTTGATTGATTGGTCCAATTAAGATTGTATGATGGTAAAAATTATTTTTCGGGATAGGATCCTTATATGACCAACTAAACAAAAACTCTAATTCTTATTTGAACCGATCTCCCACACATCCCACACTCTTACATATAATTTCAAACACACTCCAAGGCTATCAAGATCATTACAACACAATCTAAGCATGTCTATTCGTAATCCATTACAACACAATCCAAGCATGTATAAGAGTTGTATAACATTAGTTGATGCATAAATATATCAAAAATTCAAATATACTAACATATTATTTAATACAGTTTTGCACACAAGACCTCCAATTAAAATACTGATTTTGATTAACAAACCAAAACAAGTCCATTTTACTACGGGACTAGAGTTTTGCGGAATAAAAACTCTTCATGAAGTCTTAGACCATTACACTTACAATAGGTTAACTCAGTCTTCCTCATAAAACTAGTTAGAATGTTAAGTTTAAGAATAACCAAAAGATAAACACAAAGAGAATTATAGAGAAATGTTATATTCTTAGAATTGTATAGAAATGCTGGATGATTACAAATGAGGGGAAACGCCCCTTATATATCAATCCAGCTCCCTAATTAATGATGGAGATCAAGATCTAATCAACAGACCTAATGGTGTCTCTATAGCTATATACAGAGTAAGCACTAATGGTTAATTGTCTCGTCTATGGTAATCTTTAATTATATTAATTACCTTGATTTTCCAAATTGAGTCTCCCATATGATAAGGTCGGATTCTCATTGAATGTCTCGATTGCCTTTGATTGATTCTCAATGAATGTGCCGATAATCCTTGATTAGGGTTCACATATTGAGGAACATGCCGCACACAATGTCGAATAACATGTAGTCTGATTTTGGGTCATGACATTCTCTTCCACCAAACTCGACAACGTCTTCGGTGTGTGCTACCTCAAGAACTCATTGATCTTGTCTTGGTATCGCTAAAGTTCGGAATCTCTCTCCCAATTAGTCTCATTAGGAGGGTCACCTTTCCAATAAACTAGATGCTCTACATGGTTCATATGCTTCCTGCTCACCCACCTTGATAAAATCTCATCAAATTGTTTGTCATGAGTCCTGATGGTTGATAGTTCTACTCTTCTACTAAGTGTTGCGTAAATTGTAAACTCACACTTGCAAGTATACGTTTATCAAGTAATATCGATATAGAGTACCAGATATCGTTCCCACAGAGAAACTATTCAAGCTCAAGCAATTGTTTTAATCCTAACTCCTAACTAAATAAATCGTTTAAGTGTAAACGAAGTAAATTAAAATTAAAAGATTCACATGAAAAAAAGAAAACTAAGATTAGAAGAATTTAAATAAACAAAATAGATCCCTATTTTATTCATAATTCGATGGTGTTTTTGAATATTAATCTAGTAACACTTTCCCAAGTTTATTATCAGCTGACTCATATTAATATTAACTATATTCCTATGTTAATCTTAACGATGAATCAGAAATTCAAATTGAACTCCAGGCTTGATAGATATATTCCTATTCTATCAATCTTTAATACTCCTAGGATTTCTATCTTCCCATCAGAACATAAGACTGTCTCCCAACTAATCTTAAATTTACCTAAATACCGCTTGATCAGAATTGTTACAACATATGCTTAAAATAGAAATAGAATGAAATATAGATAGAAAGCAGGCTAGGTAATTAGCGACAGGAGAGCAAAGTTAACGATAGTTGGAAAGATAAAATAAAACAATAAATTATATTAAATAAACTTCCAACAGCAATACATACCTCTTATTTCTTGTCGGATCAGAAATACATCAGAGAAAATAGCTATTACGATGAACGAAAAGCTATATTCTAACAAAATACTCTGATGCTTCTGACTATGTTATGCTACAATTTATATAGTAAATCCTCCGTGCATTAGTCACTAACATAATCCTACATGATGGCCTACTTTTTTCATCTGAATTGCTGCTTCGTGTTCAGTTGGTGTGGCTACACTTTCGGTACATGAAGTCATGCTTGAACTCTCTAGTGCATGTGTACCGATGGTGGATGGGCACAATCAATTTGATGGAGAGTAATCGTCCATGTGGTTAGATTTTGTAAGTCTAAAGAATCAGATTTCCAAGTGTAACGTGTCGAGGGGTCAGACGATCGAATGAGGAGTCGGATTGTCGAGCGAGGGGTCGGACCATCGAGTGAGGGATCGAACTGTCCAGTGGTCGAACAAGGCTATCCAACCCATCCGACTTCCATAGTCTGATTGGTCTGGTTGCCGAATCCGACCTATCAGACTTAACAATCTGACTAGTCAGACTAAATAGTCTGATGAGTCGGCTTTTGTCGTCCAATGAGTCATCTTACGTGATTATTGTGTTTCAGTTGCTTCTTGCACCTTTAATCCTGTATTGAATAAAATCTCAACACATGTAGTCTTATTAGATCATTTCATTCTAATTTATGTCATAAACATTCCAATCTATGTCATAAACATTCACAAATAATAGTGTATGATACTATAAATAATAGGGTCATCACTAAGAGCATATGCCACTAAGTTTGTTTTTCCCGGCTTATACTCGAGCACAAAATCAAACTCAGCCAAAAATTCTTGCCGCCTTGCCTACTTGGGTGAAAGCTTCTTCTGAGAATGTCACGTCTTATACCCTACTTTGGGGGTAAACACCTCTGCCACAGAACCCTAAACAATTACTATACTACCCTCAGAATCCTATATGAATGATAAAACAAAACAGTAAAATATCACAGCAGAATAAAATAAAAATATATGGTAATTTCATATCATAAACAATTTTTCTTTTAAAATCTGTATCAACTCCAAATATCCCACAATGTTAAATCCATGTTAAAACCTGTACCATCCTTAAGTACGTTAAACTAAACAGTTTTATCTCAAATATAAAATCTGACAAATCCAAGCACAAGAATATGATTAATATATACAAGTAAAATCTAAATATAAAACATGAAAGTACATCCGATATATGAGTGTACAATCCAAATCGGTTAGTCTGATCATACCTGATGGTAACTAACAATCCAGACAAACAAGCACCACCATCAATAGTTAACTTGAAGAACCTGCAAGTATAGCTGGATAGTGCTAAAACGTTAGCTAAATATCTATGTGAGAGGTTATGAGGACCACAAAATACATGATTATAAACATTATGAAATCCTTAACTGAAAACATAAAACCTGTAAGACCCAGCCTGTGTAGGGGGTCAGTGTTACTCAATCCCACTTCAGAAAGGAGTCGGAGAGGTCTTGGACTTATAAGTGTTGTGTGATGATATCATTTGAAACAAAATACATCTTTTGGGCCATGTGGTTAAAAACCCAATAGAGCATTACAATTGTGATCCATCATGCGCAAATACACGTCTGGGCCCACTAAATCGAGGCCGGGTCATGATAAGTGGTAGCATAGTAGATCTCATTCCCTCTTCTATGTGGGCTTGAGCAGTGTGTTGAGTTTACGTTTGGCCCAAGTCAGTTACGTTTAGGCTCTACTCGTGAGGACACGAGGTTTATAAGGAGGAGAGAATATGAGACCCAGCCTGCATAGGGGGTTAGTGTTACCCAATCCCATATCGAAAATGAGTGGGGGAGGTCTTGGGCTTATATGTTTTGTGTGATGGTATCATTTGTAATAAGATGTATCTTTTGGACCATATGGTTAAAAGCCCAACCGACCATTATAGTTGTGATCCATCACGCACATATACACGTCCAGACCTGCTAGGCCAAGGGTCTGGGGATCGGATCATGACAAAACCGGTGTAAACTCCCATTAATACCCAAAGTCAAATCCAAATCAAACAAAAATAACAGTAATGGTGAATCACCCACACACACATACATCTCCATTATTAAAACAAGGCAGGAAAGTCAGTTAGAAATCACATGTCTTACTCCTGATCAGGGAGTGATCTAGGCTCACTAGTGTTTATTTTATTTTTTTTGAAATCATAACACACACTAGTGTTGTCGAAGGCTTTTATGGTCAAAGTTCTTGTGACCATCTCAAATATATGATCCATAGGCCACTAATCTCAATCAAAGGTAGTCAGTGCACTAGAAAACCGTGAGGACCTGCTCCCAGTAAATAGGACCCTTATCGCCATGTAGTCCCGATCGACTCAACACCCGAACCAATCGAAACAACACAAGGCTCATATTGACTTTTCAAAACCAAAACCTAAAAGATATATACAAATTTGAATTTTTATTTTAAATGGAGCATGGCATGTCACAAAATATACTCGGTAAATAACAATCAATGGAGTAAGCATATACATACAACGAAAGTCTTAAATCAAAAGCAACAGGCCACACGGTCCAAAACATAGAACACATTGAGTCCATACAAAAAAGTCCATACACACAAGCCCATACAGTTCTACAAAAGTGCCCAAGGCACACATCTCATAACATAAACTGAAATTTGAGTCATACATGACTATCAAATATCAATATCCAAATGTCAAGCCTACAACGGGTCTATAACAAATCGAGCTTCCAAGACATACAAGTGCAATAGTGTAGCTCTAAGTCCAACACTGGGAAACTCAACCTCAAGATGAAAGGCTACAAGTTGACGAACTAGTCTTGAAAAGATCAACAAGAGGGGGTGAGATCAAAGACCTCAGTGGGAGTTACTGTGAGACCCTGAATTTTGAGTCCTAGAAATCCAAAAGCCAGTGCAGGTGAAAAAAACTATTTTATCCCTGAAGAAAAGGATGTGTGATGACCGAAATTGGTAAGGGATGTCTAGTAATTATTTTTGGTATTAATTCCCTTTAAATTGATTCTTTATTGGTTGATAACTACCTTAGGAAATAAAAACCCTAAGTTTAAGGGGGGATAATTATAGAATTTAATTTTAATAATTATCTTACCTTAATTAAGCCTTGAAGTTAGGGATTATAATCTCATAGCCATCTTATATAAATAGAAAATCAGCTACACAAAAATCTTATACAGAAAACACACAAAATTTATAGGACCTAAAAACCCTACACCTTCCAATTTCTAGCAAAATTTTCTTGAACTTCAAACAAGCATAACTCTCTCATCGTTTGTCGGATTCCTGCAAATAATAGCTTGTTGGAAATTTCTTTTCATCTTCTTTCCAACCATCTTTGGTTTTTTGTTTGAAGGTTAGAATTTATTTCTCTAACGTTAAATCAAATTCGGCAGAACTGCCAAAATCTTCTTGAACTTCAAATAAGCATAACTCTCTCATCGTTTGTCGGATTCCTGAAAATAATAGCTTGTTAGAAAGTTCTTTTCATCCTCTTTCCAACCATTTTTGGTTTTTATTCTGAAGATTCCTGAAAATAATAGTTTGTTGGAAAGCTCTCTTCATCTTCTTTCTAACCATCTTTGGTTTTTCGTCCGAAGGTTAGTATTTATTTCTCTAAAGTTAAATCGAAATTCGACAGAATTAGGTTTTCAGATTTTTATAATTCTGTCTTTGATTGATCTCTAATGTTGTTACCTTTATTCGTTTGATTGTTTCATACCCATTCACAGTGAACAATCATGAATTCATCCTTTGAATCTTTTCTATATATGAAATCAGTATGCCCTACCTTTGCCCTACTGCTCTATTGTTGACTCTCTTGATCAATTGATTAACCTATTGGATTTTGATCTTGTTTTTTTTTATTATACATGTTATAAACCCTTAATCCTTCCTTGTTAACATGAGATCACAACTCCTACAACTTGTTAACATGAAATCGCAACTTGCCCTATTGCCCTATTCTTAGTGCCGAAAATTGTATGATAATTAAGGATGGGAATTCAGGTTGCTTCTTATTAAGTTCTTGACTATCACATCACACATCCAAGGGGAAGGTACCTGCGACATCTGATCACTGGTCTCTGATAGGTTTGGTGAGTGGAATTGGTAAGGAAATAGAGTAATTAATTGGATATTGGATATGTATACTTAGTTTGGTTTTGGATTTTCCTTGTGATGCTATAGGTAGTGCAGAATTATTGAATAAAGACAAGGGAATAACTTCTTGTTCAAAGACAAGAGAGGTAGGATCTAAGCCTCATCAGTTTCTCCAAACATCATTGTTGTTCGCTAGTTAATCTCGGTGACTTTATATATAATATTGTATGCGCATATGTTATAGTAGGAATGCCTGAATTGCGGACCAAGATGTGATCCTCTAGGCTACTGAAACACTTAAGATAGGATATGAGTGCCTAGTTTTCATGTGTTGTGTGTATTGAACATGTTGATTGTGTTTTGACATGATTAAGGATACCCTATTGTGGTATTGTGTTTTGTACTTGCTTGTGTGTGCTGAAACGTATTATGTGTTAGGATCCTTTTCCGGTGGCCATTTAGGGTAAGCGCTGATGCTCCTTGTGAGAGGGGAGGTTCTTACTGGTATGGGAGTTGTATGGGTGGCAATCCTCAGCATGAGCTCGCTGGATGTCTGGTCCTTGTGTGGTAGGAAGCCCTTGTCCTTGTATGGCTTGGGATGACTGGTCCTTGTGTGGCCAGAAGCCCTATCCTTTTGTGGCAGGAATCCCTTGTCCTTGTGTGGCTTGGGATGACTTGTCCTTGTGTGGCAAAATGAATAGGCTTACTGAATAGCTTGTGTGTTAACCATTTACCTTTTGTGCAGTAAGCCTTGGACAACACAGGTGGAAGGGGATGGCCTTTCTTCTACATTGCCGAGAGCAATCTGATGAGTTCTACCTGCATGTGTACTTCTGAGTTTTCGGAAGTATTTGAAGGCCCCCCTCAGGCTTAGATTCGGCCCTACCCTTTTTAATTAAATTCTTGAATGGCGTGATCCCCTTTAGTTGGTAGGAATGATCTGATGTTGTTTGGGAGACTTGTGTTTATGGTTTCTGCAGATCTTATGATATTGTGACCCTACTGAGATTCTTGTAATCTCATTCTGTTGTTTCCACTATTTTTCAGGCTTAGGTACATTCACTATTCGTGGTACCAGTGTGTGAGATCAAGGCTGCACGGCGGGGCGATATTGCATCACCTTTGCATTCCTAATTCCTTGGTTGCTTGCGCATACAATATGATCATAGATTGGACTACTTTTCTAGGTTTTTTACGAGATCCCTTTTTTGCTTGTTATATTTTAGAACATGTTGGAGGATTTCTCGCTGGTTATTTGGATCCCTATGGGACTTGTGTATTTTGATTCCAATAATTAAATTTAAAGACTTCTGCTGATGTTTTATTCACTCCGTATGATACCAAAATGATTGTCCAATATCATGCTGCAATTGTTATAAAAAAAAATTAATGGGTAAGCCTGGTGGGATTCAGATAGGTTCTAGATGTCTTTGAGCTTGTTTGGATTTCACGGCAGTAATAACCTTAATTGGAGCAAATTTTAGTAGGTAGGAATTGGGGTCATTACAGGTTTGGTAGCGGAGCATGGTTTAGGTTATATGATTTATTGTATGCTAACTAGATTGTTGATTTTGGAAGGTACATGCGTACACACCCACTTACTTAGGGGGTTAATGTAAGACCCCGAATTTTGAGTCCTAGAAGTCCAGAAGCCAGTGCAGGTGAAAAGACGATTTTGCCCCTGAAGGAAAGGATGTGTGATGGCCGAAATTGGTAAGATTATTTAGTAAATTATTTTGTTTCTAATTCCTTTAGATCTAGGTTCTTGTAGATGAGTAATTGCCTTAGGAATCATCCTTAAGGCTAGATAGTTGCCTTATAGATTAAAGTCCCTAAAAATAGGGGAAGATAATTAAAGAGTTTAGAGTTTAGTTATCTAGTAAATTATCCTATTTAGAAAAAGTGATTAAAGTAGTAATCATAATTCTATACCCATTCATTATAAATAGGAAGCCAACCTCACAAAGAATTATTCATAGAAAACCTACAAATTTCGTATAGGCTTAAAACCCTATACCTCCCTATAGCCACCATAATTTGCAGAAACTTCAAACCAGCATAACTCACTCATCGTTCGTTGGATCTCTGCGAGTAATAGCTTGTTGGAAAGATCTCTTCATCCTCTTTCCAACCATTGTTTTTTTTGCATCAGGATATTAGTATTTCTTTGTCTAAAATTACTTTGAAAATCGGCGGGGGAATTAGGTTTTCGCCAAATCTTCTTGAATTTCAAAATAGCATAACTTTCTACTTGTTTGTTGGAATCTTGAAAATAATATGTTGTTGGAAAGATCTTTTCATTCTCTTTCCAACCATATATAAATCGAAGCTTGTAGGTAAATAGTGCGTTGTAAGTCGAGACGAAATCGTCTTATGCCCTACTTTTAGCAATAGGTTTTGCATAGTTAATTGGAATGGTAAATTCAGGTTGAATCTTGATAAGTTCCTGGCTATCACATCACACATCCAAGGGGGAGACACCTGAAATTTCTGATCACTGGTTTTCTGATAGGTTTGGTGAGTGGTATTGGTAAGGAAATAAGGTATTCAATTGATTATTGAATATGCATGCTTAGTTTGTTCTTGTCTTTGCCTGGTGATATTATAGGTGGTTCGGATTTACTTAATAAAGGCAAAGGATTAGCTTATTGTTCAGAGACAAGAGAGGTAGGATCTATGCCTCATCGGTTTCTCCAGAAAACCCCTGCTCTTATTTGATGTTTTTGTTACCTGCCTTTGTTGTATTGTTTGTGATTGGATTGTAGAGTGTGAATATGACATTCAGAATGAGATATGAATCTCCTAGACTATATCGAACCCCTGAGTTAGGCATTGAGTGCTTGGGATGCTATTGTTATATGAATTGGATGTGTTGATTGTTTCCTGACATGATTGAGGATACCCTGTTGTGGTATTATGCTTTGTACTTGCCTGTGTGTGCTTGTACGTGTTTGTGTGTCAGGATCCTGTTCCACTGGCCAGGCAGGGTAAGAACTTATGCTCCTAGGGAGAGGATAGGTTCTTATCGATTTGTGGGAGTTGTATGGGAGGTGAACCAGCAAGTGCACGCTGGATATCTGTCCTTGCAGGGCCGAATCCCTATCTTGCGGGACAGGAAGCCCTTATCTTGCGGGATTTGGGGATGCCCTAGTTGCAGCTAAGGGAAGACTTGTCCATGTGGGGCTAGTCGACTTGTCCTTGCGAGGATAAGGTGAAAGGCTTACTGATTAGTTTTTGTGTTAACCATCTACCCTTTGTGTAGTAAGTCTTGGACAACACAGGTGGAAGGGGATGGCCTTCTTTTTTTCATTGAGAGCGATTTTGTTGTATTTCACCTGCCTGTGTACTTCTGAACTTTCGGAAGTGTGGTCCTCCCACAGCCATAATCTCTCCCTTAACCTCTTTTGGTCTATTGTTGAATTATGTGATCCCTTTAGTTGTTTAGGGAATGATCTTATGTGAATTGAGAGATTTGTGTTTAGAGATTCTGTAGATCTTATGATGCTGCGACCCTACTGAGATTCTTGTAATCTCAAACCGTTGTTTTTACCATTTTTCAGGCTTAGGTATATGCTCTGATCGTGGTACCAGTGTGTGAGATCAAGGCTGCACGGCGGGACGATATCGCATCACATTTGCATACTTGTTACTTGCGCATATAACATGAATGATTGGGCAACTTTCTGGTTTATTTTAAGCACTCTTCTTTGCTTGCTATTTCCGAAACTTGTGAAGAATTTCTTGCTGGTTATTTGGATCCCTATGGGACTTGTGTGTTATGAACCCAAAGGATTAATTTAAGACTTCCGCTGATGTTTTTATTTACTCCGTATGTTACCAGAATATGTGTCCAATATCATGCTCCAATTGATTGATAAGCAACAAAATAAAAAATTTTAAAATCGGTATCTTATGAGTAGCCTTGTGGAATTCTAATAGGTCTTAGGTGTCGTTGAGGCTTATTTGGGTTTCACGGCGGTAATGACCTTAATCGGAGCAATTAATAATAGTTAGGAATTGGGATCGTTACAAGTTTGGTAGCGGAGCCAGGTTTAGGGAATATAATTTGTTATATACTAACTTATTTGTTGATTTTGTTGATTTCAGGTGGTGATTTCAGGTAAGAACATGGACACACACTCACTCACCTATGGGCTAATACTGAAAGGGAACTAAAGCTAAAACGGGATTAAGTTGTAAGGTTAAATGATAGGAATCATAAACTAATATGCTGATTGTTCATATGCCTTCATATGTCTTTCTTGTCATTACCGAATGTATATGCATATGATTGATGATGTGTGAGTCTATGCTTGCTTGATGTTTGTTAATGATTTCTATGAGTGTTAATGTCATTGCCAAGTGTGCATAGCATGTGTGCATGTGATTTCCGAAAATTTGTATATTGTTTTCCAGCATATGCATATCGTCCGGTGCATGCCTCTCCACCAGGTACCACTCTTTTACTAGTATTGTATTTAGTATATATTGAGTAGTAAAGGTGTAATCGAGTAGTATGGCACGCTCGAGGCAACAAAGGGACCAACGGGGTAGGTCTGAGATTCAGACCGAACAGCAACAAGTTATAACTTAATGGTATCCAAAAAAAAAAAAACTTCACGCGTCGGTCGATGTGAGCGTTTGAGACTAGAGCATTTGACTGAAGAGAAGGTCGAAGAGCTGATTTGCATGCTTCCGAAAACACTGGCAATTGCTATTGCTGGCTGTTTCATAGATGAAGCATTTGAGGACACGCGTGCTTGAACGAGAATGGTCTCCTCTGATTGTCGATGAATCTCACATGTGCGCTGTTCAAAGAAAAAGTCCGAGCCAAAGGAGATAAAAGTTGTTCTTGACATTGCCGTAAGGATGAAGAAGAAGTACCAGCCGGTGAAGTCGCAGCTCAAGCTCAACAGGAAGAGCTCTCGGGTGAAGGGAAACAAAAGAGTAACAGTATACAATCCCTTAAACGAGTCAAAAGTGCTACTGCTCCTGCCACTTTGACTGCTACTCCTTAAACGAGGAAGTGAACTGAAACAGCAATTAGAACTAGTGTAAAGAGTGCCTTGGAGACATGAGAAAGCGCCGACTCAGCTACAGGCGGAGGTTGGGAACCGATACGATTTGTTCAGATTCCTGGTCTTCCGCAGATGCTTCAAGGGGCGATCAAGCTCGACAGTTTGCTACAGTAGGGACCGATGTTACTACAAACGTGAATGATGGTTGGAGCCAGTACGATCGTACAGCTACAGAAGGTGCTGCCGAGATGGCTACAAGAGGTGCTGCTCAACCAAATGATCAAGATGAACCCCTGGCGGGAAGATGCAGATAACCATCCTTCCATGCCACCTATGCCGCCTGTGCAAGACAAGAGCACTCCACTCCATCCAAGCGAGCGAATAGAGCTCATCGATACACTGATTGAGGAGAACGATCAGCGAATGATCATGCAAGACGGCTCGTCAGATAAGACAGGAAGAGGGGGAGGAGCGGTCTTCGTTCTTAGGCTGCTCCATCCCTTTCACAGACAGGAGAGAGGAGTTCCATGCATAGTATTCTGCTCAAAAAAAAAAAAAAAAAAAAAAAAAAAAAAAAAACAAAAAAAATTACTAAACGGAAGAGGACCAAGAGGAGGAGGGGTACACCATACGTGAGTAGTAGCAAAAAGTTAAAACCCAGACCACCGCGGAGCAACATTTCTACTGAGAGACAAAAATATTGAGTTATGGACGATCAAAAAGTTGATGAAGGCATTGGATGGCAGCGAGTACTTCAAGCTGGATATTGATCCGGCAAGGGAGTCGTTTGCACGGCCATCGAACAAGGATACATTAGAGGAGGACGAGGGCCTACTGTTATGGGAGGCTATCTCTTGGCTTCCGTCGTAGGAGCGAGGTACTACTGCGATTCTGAAAGGGGACTTACACTCCATCTGTTCCTACATGTTGGTTTCACTGTTTGGTCCGAGCTTCAGTCTCGTCACCCATGAACCGAAGGAGTGTCATGTAGACAGGAGCCATGCCAAGTTGGAAGGCTTCAAAGTGAAGGCAGAAGGATTGTCCAAAACAATGGAAAACCTGAAGAAAATATGGTCAGTGTTCCAATGGATCCATGTCATAACAGAAGCTTAGACAGAATTCTATGGCAGAAGGCACTAACAACTATTAACACAAAGGAATATTTAAAAAAGAAATACTTTGATTACCGTCAGCATCCATGCAGAATTCTCCACTTCACGAGGATTAGACTTGACATATCGATGGTTGAAAGTGCATCCTGCGTGCATAGCCACTTTATGATAATCCCTCAGATGCGAAACCAGAAAGGCAATATCTCCAACGACAAAGCATTCTGAGCCCGCATATGGACAATTATATGGCTACAAGAGATCAAGAAAGATGATAAGATGATTCGAGCAGAGGGTATAGAATCCCTTTCAGAAGCCGAGCTTCGTCAGACTTGTAGAGATCGTGGATTGCATGGATTGCTTTCAGTGGAGGAAATGCGCCAGCAGTTGTGTGATTGGCTAGGTTTGTTTCTCAATCACTCAGTCCCATCTTCTCTATTGATTCTATCCAGAGTCTTCTCCGTCTCTGGAAAAGTTAGACCAGAGGAAGCTGTGCAGGCTACACTTTCTTCTCTTCCAGATGAGGTCGTTGATACTGTTCAGGTAACTTCCATGCCATCTGAAGATTCTGTTTCAGAGAGAAGAAGAAAGTTGGAGTTCCTAGAGATGCTATGCTCCAAAAGCTTCAAAAAGAAATCGATGATGTTGATACCAAAATTGGAGATCGATGGCGCTTACTTGATAGCGATTATGAAGGGATGATAATGATCTATATTCATACCCATGCTCAACTAAGTTTCAAACTATTGCAGATGAATATTCTCCTAACTGCGAGATAAACTTTACTGCTGAGTCCAATGCATCAAATCGGGATCCTCCACAAGAGTTTAACAACTCTTTGTTATTCACATGAAGCACTGAAAAGTCTAGACAGGAAATATCAAGAACGTTTGATCCTTTCTATGCTTCGGTTCCCAGTTCTTTAGGAAAGCTAGCTCAAAGATCTTCTGAAGTGAAACGAGAGATTTTACTAAGCTTGGCGCAACGAGCCTCAGGAAGGTCCAACAGTATACCGCAGGAGAACTGTATTTGATGATGCAACGCCAGGATTATGATCGAGAGTACATCATTGGCCGAAGAATATGGGAAGACGTATATTGTGTGACCAAGGGGGTGCAGTATCCGACTCTGCATAAGCGTGATAAACCAAGACGCGTGGAGCTTTATTTCTCAAGTTGGGTTATCCGAGCTGTGGAAACTCGTAGAGAAGATGGGCAGAGGTCTGTATGCGAAGTAACCCTTTTTCATTACGAGGAAAGTAAGTTTTTACGTAAAATGGAGTCTTCAGATCAGAACCAGTTGGAAACTCATGGCGATCTTCCACAACACTTCAAATTCTTTCATCCGGAAGGGCCTCCTGAAAGCATGGCTCAGTCAACTAGCGTACCAGACTACAATCGTTCATCCCTACGTTCGCCACAGGAACTAGCTTTTAACTCGCCAAGTGAAAATCTCGAAGTGTCTAAAGGAAAATAAAAAAAAAAGGGTAAAGAGATAGTTACGTATAGAGGCCTCAGAAGATTCAATTCAAAAGAAGGTGCTTTCGTCCATGCGCGTATAGACTGGATGCTTGCTTTGTATGGTAAGCGAAGGAAATCAAGCTAGACCAGATATATAGCCAGAATAGAATAGGAACTCGCAGAACAGCGTCTCTGGAGGTTGCACTCGGGGTTGACCTCCCATTTGCACCAGGCGCACTGCGTTTTCCCTTTCCCAGATGTTCGCCTTTATAAATCAAGGTGACCCGCCGAAGACTGGAGCCTCGTAACATGTTGATGAAGACCTCCGAACTGAGGGTTCGATCAGTAGAGGAGATGACTTTTCCTCCTTTTGTTCAACGACAGGAGAATCGGGGCTGGCCATGCATTGAGGAGAATCATTCTCACGGAGAGGAAAAGAGAAATCCATCCTTTACCAATCCACGTGGTCTAGGGTCCCTACTTACGGCATTTTTCTCGGTTTTAGGAAACTGTGAACTGCATGGGCATAGTTCAAGGCCTGTACCAGGGTAGTCCTTTGGGAAGGGATACCTATACATATTTTTCTTTCTGTAGTGAACTCAGGAAACCCGGCCATCCAGCAAGCAACGTTTGCTAACAAAGTTTCAGAATTTAGCACATGACTTGAAGATGAAGCTATCAAAACTCAAGGATAAGAATACTGATGGAACTAGGGGTGCCATAGCCCCACCTCAAATCTCAGAAGCACTACCGATTTACAGACACCTGAGGGAGATTCAGACTGATTTAACTTTGTGGTTGGAGAACAACTTAGTGATGAAAGATGAAATACAGGGAAGATTTGAGTCTATATGCAACATTCAGGAGGAGATATCGAAAATCTCCAATGCAAGATACAGAGGCGACGAGCTAGAGCTATCTGTATACCAGGCTGCTAAATTCCAAGGAGAGATGCTGAACATGAAACAGGAAAATAAGAAAGTAGATAATCAGCTGCATGCCGGTCTAGAACGAGCGAGTGTATATGGATCAGCAGCACTGTTGATTATATTCTTATTGGGTGGATTTATTATTCCGGAAAGGCAAAACTTTGGTGGAGTTGGGCTTATTGGGTGTCGCCACTAACCTATGAGCAACATGCCACTTTTGTCAATAAATTTGTGGCTGACAGATGGGTGCAGAGATCTGCCATTGGGAAAGCTCTGTTGTTGGGAGCAGGGCAAAGGGTTGTTCGGAGAACAACTAAAGAGAGAAGTTTACCAAAGCATATTCTGAAAGAGGGATACTTTCTGATGTGGAAGCTGAATCATTCTCAACTGTGTTAAGAGCAGATTTTTCAGAGAAAGGCTTAAGTTGTAAAGATGGATACGTGTTGGGCAATGACCAGATTGAGACTTTTGATGACTCAAAAGATGGAGAACTACCTGATATTAATTAAGCAAATGAAAACAATGTATTTCGCATTACAATGCTAAGAAAGTATATGCGAGATCCTGCTCATGTGTTTAAAGAATCGCTAGTTGAAGTTGCTGAAGACATAGCTTATCCCTTACAGCCAGTTTCCATACTACATCGGTCAGTTCGACAGCTTCGCAGTCGAAGCGTGCCTATGGTACGAGTTGTTTGGCGTAATGGCCAAATTGAGGAGAAGTCTTGGGAGACTGAGGAGTCTATGCATGCAAAATTTCCTTACTTGTTTGATTAGGTACTTATGTTGAAAATTTCGAGGACAAGATTCTTATAAGGAGGGGAGGATGTAAGACCCCGAATTTTGAGTCCTAGAAGTCCAGAAGCCAGTGCAGGTGAAAAGACGATTTTGCCCCTGAAGGAAAGGATGTATGATGGCCGAAATTGGTAAGATTGTTTAGTAAATTATTTTGTTTCTAATTCCTTTAGATCTAGGTTCTTGTAGATGAGTAATTGCCTTAGGACTCATCCTTAAGGCTAGATAGTTGCCTTATAGATTAAAGTCCCTAAAAATAGGGGAAGATAATTAAAGAGTTTAGAGTTTAGTTATCTAGTAAATTATTCTATTTAGAAAAAGTGATTAAAATAGTAATCATAATTCTATACCCATTCATTATAAATAGGAAGCCAACCTCACAAAGAATTATTCATAGAAAACCTACAAATTTCGTATAGGCTTAAAACCCTATACCTCCCTATAGCCATCATAATTTGTAGAAACTTCAAACCAGCATACCTCACTCATCGTTCGTTGGATCTCTGCGAGTAATAGCTTGTTGGAAAGATCTCTTCATCCTCTTTCCAACCATTTTTTTTTTTTGGTCAGGAGGTTAGTATTTCTTTATCTAAAGTCACTTTGAAAATCGGCGGCGGAATTAGGTTTCCGCCAAATCTTCTTGAATTTAAAAATAGCATAACTTTCTACTCGTTTGTTGGAATCTTGAAAATAATATGTTGTTGGAAAGATATTTTTATTCTCTTTCCAACCATATATAAATCGAATCTTTTATGTAAATATTTCATTGTAAGTCGAGACGAAATCGTCTTATGCCCTACTTTTAGCAATAGGTTTTGCATAGTTAATTGGAATGGTAAATTCAGGTTGAATCTTGATAAGTTCCTGGCTATCACATCACACATCCAAGGGGGAGACACCTGAAATTTCTGATCACTGGTTTTCTGATAGGTTTGGTGAGTGGTATTGGTAAGGAAATAAGGTATTCAATTGATTATTGAATATGCATGCTTAGTTTGTTCTTGTCTTTGCCTGGTGATATTATAGGTGGTTCGGATTTACTTAATAAAAGCAAAGTATTAGCTTATTGTTCAGAGACAAGAGACGTAGGATCTATGCTTCATTGGTTTCTCCAGAAAACTCCTGCTCTTATTTGATGTTTTTGTTACCTGCCTTTGTTGTATTGTTTGTGATTGGATTGTAGAGTGTGAATGTAAGACCCCGAATTTTGAGTCCTAGAAGTCCAGAAGCCAGTGCAGGTGAAAAAACGATTTTGCCCCTGAATGAAAGGATGTGTGTGAGACCTGTGGCCAGTATTTCCTCCCCCCCTTCTCCATTTTTATTTTTTTCCTTTTTTTTTATTATCTTCAATTACCTTCAGTATCAAAACCAACCGTCCGATCGTCGAACCGATTGCACCATTGCGTTCCTCTCGTCGTCACAAGCAACCTGCCATAGGTTTCATCTTCATCGGACCACGGACGCACCCAGATCGGAGCTCGGAAGTTCCGAATTTCTCACAGGAAAATCTTAGATCCCGGCCGATTGGAGGTGAGTCTTCAAATTTAGTTTTCGGATTTTTAGTCCTGGTGTTTGTAGCTTCGTATTGATGTAAAAATTTTTGGTTTTGGATGAAGTTGGAGTTTTCCGGCCACCGCCGGCGACCGTTGACCGGCGACCGACCGTTGACCGTTGACTTTGACCAAAAAGTGAAAACCTCCCCGTTAGGTAATTTCGACATTCTGATCGCAATGGCACGATCCGTTTTTCCATTTGATGTGTCATTATTGAGTTATAGTCATTTGAAAGTTAATATCCGTATGTTGAGTCTAACCGTAATGTGGTGTTCTTAGGAAGAGCGAGTGTTGAGGACAATGGCAAGAATATCGTTTCCTCTTCTTCAGCCCGTAAGGTAGGGTCCTTACCGTATGTGGTTCAACATTAGTATTTCCTTGTTGTAAAATCCGTTGTACCTTGGTTTTGATTGATTCGTTGTATAGTCCATCGGAGCCCATCCGATTGGTCCATTATTCCAAATTTCATTGTTCTCTTCCATAGGTAGCTATAAAGTATCATAATGTAGGGTCTTTACCGTATGTGTTCAATCATAACTATTTCTTGATTTTTAAATCCGTACCTTGGTTTTAAATTGAATCGTTGTATAATCCATCGGAGTCCATCCGATGGATCCATGTCCAAGTTACTTTGTCATTTTTCGTATGTTCTTGTAAGGTAGAGTCTTTACCGTATGTACTCTATCATAAGTACTTCTTGATTTTAAATCCGTTATGTGGTTTTAAATTGAATCGTTGTATAATCCATCGGAGTCCATCCGATGGATCCATGTCCAAGTTACTTTGTCATTTTTCGTATGTTCTTGTAAGGTAGAGTCAATACCGTATGTATTCTATCATAAGTACTTCTTGATTTTAAATCCGTTATGTGGTTTTAAATTAAATCGTTGTGTAATCCATCGGAGACCATCCGATAGATTTATTGTCCAAGTTACGTTGACCTTTTCTGTATGTTCTTGTAAAGTATCATAATGTATCTCCAAAATTTCATATGATCAATCAAAGTCCATTTGATTGATTTGTTGTGTAAATTGGGCTGATTCCGTATCATTGCTCGTAAAGTAAGAAAAAGATTATAATCAAAGGTTTCCGTAATGGTATATGATAATACATCGTACTGTTGAGTTTTAATTGTAAAGTATGGTATATCAGTTTTATTGAAAGTTAAACCAGTTTTGTTTTGTAAAGTATGTAAATTTTTACGTTACATGTTACTTACGTACGTTTGGCCAAACGTGAGATGCTCGGTCTCCGAGAGTAAGCGGAGAGACACTCATCTGTTCGGGAGTTGTATGGGTGATATTTACGTTTACCTGCCACGTCTTCGCAGGTTGGTTCGTATTACGTATCGAGACAGGTATGATGTGTATTATGTTTTCTCTGCCTAGTTTTGGACAACACTGGTAGAAGAGGCTATGTATGTAAATATTCTTTTTTAAAAAATATATATGTTAAACCTACCAGTGGGCTTCCGGTTTCCCTTTAGCGGGGGTTACTACTGAGATTCTCGAAAATCTCACCCCCTTCGTTTTTGTTTTCCCTTCCCAGGATTAGATCGTGATCAGTAGCTGTTGTTAGTGTGAGCGTTGAGACTACTCGCTGGGACTATTGCATCTGCACATGTTAGTATGATTTGGTTTTAATGGCACACTATTATGTATTTGTTAATTTGACATGTGGTTTCGTTTTCAAATACTTGGGGCTTGTGAGTTATGGTTTCACTTGTTGTATTGTGTTATTGAAATAAGACTTCCGCTGTTTTAAATGTTCTCCGTTAATTATTGTGCCATGTATTTAGTGCTTATCAGCCATACTGTAATTTGTAAATATTTTAAATTTTATTTTTGGGGATTTACGTTTGAAAAGTCAAAATAGCCTTGTGGAGTTCGGATTGGTCCACGTGTCGGGCTTCTCCGGGCTTCACGGCGGTAAGGGCCCGCTTTCCGGGTTTGGGTCCTTACAAGAGCGCCTTGGAGACATGAGAAAGCGCCGGCTCAGCTACAGGCGGAGGTTGGGAACCGATACGATTGTCCAGATTCCTGGTCTTCCGCAGATGCTTCAAGGGGCGATCAAGCTCGACAGTTTGCTACAGTAGGGACCGATGTTACTACAAACGTGAATGATGGTTGGAGCCAGTACGATCGTACAGCTACAGAAGGTGCTGCCGAGATGGCTACAAGAGGTGCTGCTCAACCAAATGATCAAGATGAACCCCTGGCGGGAAGATGCAGATAACCATCCTTCCATGCCACCTATGCCGCCTGTGCAAGACAAGAGCACTCCACTCCATCCAAGCGAGCGAATAGAGCTCATCGATACACTGATTGAGGAGAACGATCAGCGAATGATCATGCAAGACGGCTCGTCAGATAAGACAGGAAGAGGGGGAGGAGCGGTCTTCGTTCTTAGGCTGCTCTATGCCTTTCATAGACAGGAGAGAGGATTTCCCTGCATAGTATACTGCTCAAAAAAAAAAAAAAAAAAAAAAAAAAAAAAAAAAACAAAACAAAATTACTAAACGGAAGAGGACCAAGAGGAGGAGGGGTACACCATACGTGAGTAGTAGCAAAAAGTTAAAACCCAGACCACCGCGGAGCAACATTTCTACTGAGAGACAAAAATATTGAGTTATGGACGATCAAAAAGTTGATGAAGGCATTGGATGGCAGCGAGTACTTCAAGCTGGATATTGATCCGGCAAGGGAGTCGTTTGCACGGCCATCGAACAAGGATACATTAGAGGAGGACGAGGGCCTACTGTTATGGGAGGCTATCTCTTGGCTTCCGTCGCAGGAGCGAGGTACTACTGCGATTCTGAAAGGGGACTTACACTCCATCTGTTCCTACATGTTGGTTTCACTGTTTGGTCCGAGCTTCAGTCTCGTCACCCATGAACCGAAGGAATGTCATGTAGACAGGAGCCATGCCAAGTTGGAAGGCTTCAAAGTGAAGGCAGAAGGATTGTCCAAAACAATGGAAAACCTGAAGAAAATATGGTCAGTGTTCAAATGGATCCATGTCATAACAGAAGCTTAGACAGAATTCTATGGCAGAAGGCACTAACAACTATTAACACAAAGGAATATTTAAAAAAGAAATACTTTGATTACCGTCAGCATCCATGCAGAATTCTCCACTTCACGAGGATTAGACTTGACATATCGATGGTTGAAAGTGCATCCTGCGTGCATAGCCACTTTATGATCATCCCTCAGATGCGAAACCAGAAAGGCAATATCTCCAACGACAAAGCATTCTGAGCCCGCATATGGACAATTATATGGCTACAAGAGATCAAGAAAGATGATAAGATGATTCGAGCAGAGGGCATAGAATCCCTTTCAGAAGCCGAGCTTCGTCAGACTTGTAGAGATTGTGGATTGCATGGATTGCTTTCAGTGGAGGAAATGCGCCAGAAGTTGTGTGATTGGCTAGCTTTGTTTCTCAATCACTCAGTCCCATCTTCTCTGTTGATTCTATCCAGAGTCTTCTCCGTCTCTGGAAAAGTTAGACCAGAGGAAGCTGTGCAGGCTACACTTTCTTCTCTTCCAGATGAGGTCGTTGATACTGTTCAGGTGACTTCCATGCCATCTGAAGATTCTGTTTCAGAGAGAAGAAGAAAGTTGGAGTTCCTAGAGATGCTATGCTCCAAAAGCTTCAAAAAGAAATCGATGATGTTGATACCAAAATTGGAGATCGATGGCGCTTACTTGATAGCGATTATGAAGGGATGATGATGATCTGTATTCATACCCATGCTCAACTAAGTTTCAAACTATTGCAAATGAATATTCTCCTCACTGCGAGATAAACTTTACTGCTGAGTCCAATGCATCAAATCGGGATCCTCCACAAGAGTTTAACAACTCTTTTTTATTCACATGAAGCACTGAAAAGTCTAGACATGAAATATCAAGAACGTTTGATCCTTTCTATGCTTCGGTTCCCAGTTCTTTAGGAAAGCCAGTTCAAAGATCTTCTGAAGTGAAAAGAGAGATTTTACTAAGCTTGGCGCAACGAGCCTCAGGAAGGTCCAACAGTATACCGCAGGAGAACTGTATTTGATGATGCAACGCCAGGATTATGATCGAGAGTACATCATTGGCCGAAGAATATGGGAAGACGTATATTGTGTGACCAAGGGGGTGCAGTATCCGACTCTGCATAAGCGTGATAAACCAAGACGCGTGGAGCTTTATTTCTCAAGTTGGGTTATCCGAGCTGTGGAAACTCGTAGAGAAGATGGGCAGAGGTCTGTATGCGAAGTAACCCTTTTTCATTACGAGGAAAGTAAGTTTTTACGTAAAATGGAGTCTTCAGATCAGAACCAGTTGGAAACTCATGGCGATCTTCCACAACACTTCAAATTCTTTCATCCGGAAGGGCCTCCTGAAAGCATGGCTCAGTCAACTAGCGTACCAGACTACAATCTTTCATCCCTACGTTCGCCACAGGAACCAGCTTTTAACTCGCCAAGTGAAAATCTCGAAGTGTCTAAAGGAAAATAAAAAAAAAAAGGGTAAAGAGATAGTTACGTATAGAGGCCTCAGAAGATTCAATTCAAAAGAAGGTGCTTTCGTCCATGCGCGTATAGACTGGATGCTTGCTTTGTATGGTAAGCGAAGGAAATCAAGCTAGACCAGATATATAGCCAGAATAGAATAGGAACTCGCAGAACAGCGTCTCTGGAGGTTGCACTCGGGGTTGACCTCCCATTTGCACCAGGCGCACTGCGTTTTCCCTTGCCCAGATGTTCGCCTTTATAAGTCAAGGTGACCCGCCGAAGACTGGAGCCTCGTAACATGTTGATGAAGACCTCCGAACTGAGGGTTCGATCAGTAGAGGAGATGACTTTTCCTCCTTTTGTTCAACGACAGGAGAATCGGGGCTGGCCATGCATTGAGGAGAATCATTCTCACGGAGAGGAAAAGAGAAATCCATCCTTTACCAATCCACGTGGTCTAGGGTCCCTACTTACGGCATTTTTCTCGGTTTTAGGAAACTGTGAACTGCATGGGCATAGTTCAAGGCCTGTACCAGGGTAGTCCTTTGGGAAGGGATACCTATACATATTTTGCTTTCTGTAGTGAACTCAGGAAACCCGGCCATCCAGCAAGCAACGTTTGCTAACAAAGTTTCAGAATTTAGCACATGACTTGAAGATGAAGCTATCAAAACTCAAGGATAAGAATACTGATGGAACTAGGGGTGCCATAGCCCCACCTCAAATCTCAGAAGCACTACCGATTTACAGACACCTGAGGGAGATTCAGACTGATTTAACTTTGTGGTTGGAGAACAACTTAGTGATGAAAGATGAAATACAGGGAAGATTTGAGTCTATATGCAACATTCAGGAGGAGATATCGAAAATCTCCAATGCAAGATACAGAGGCGACGAGCCAGAGCTATCTGTATACCAGGCTGCTAAATTCCAAGGAGAGATGCTGAACATGAAACAGGAAAATAAGAAAGTAGATAATCAGCTGCATGCCGGTCTAGAACGAGCGAGTGTATATGGATCAGCAGCACTGTTGATTATATTCTTATTGGGTGGATTTATTATTCCGGAAAGGCAAAACTTTGGTGGAGTTGGGCTTATTGGGTGTCGCCACTAACCTATGAGCAACATGCCACTTCTGTCAATAAATTTGCGGCTGACAGATGGGTGCAGAGATCTGCCATTGGGAAAGCTCTGTTGTTGGGAGCAGGGCAAAGGGTTGTTCGGAGAACAACTAAAGAGAGAATTTTACCAAAGCATATTCTGAAAGAGGGATACTTTCTGATGTGGAAGCTGAACCATTCTCAACTGTGTTAAGAGCAGATTTTTCAGAGAAAGGCTTAAGTTGTAAAGATGGATACGTGTTGGGCAATGACCAGATTGAGACTTTTGATGACTCAAAAGATGGAGAACTACCTGATATTAATTAAGCAAATGAAAACAATGTATTTCGCATTACAATGCTAAGAAAGTATATGCGAGATCCTGCTCATGTGTTTAAAGAATCGCTAGTTGAAGTTGCTGAAGACCTATCCTATCCCTTACAGCCAGTTGCCATACTACATCGGTCAGTTCGACAGCTTCGCAGTCGAAGCGTGCCTATGGTACGAGTTGTTTGGCGTAATGGCCAAATTGAGGAGAAGTCTTGGGAGACTGAGGAGTCTATGCATGCAAAATTTCCTTACTTGTTTGATTAGGTACTTATGTTGAAAATTTCGAGGACGAAATTCTTATAAGGAGGGGAGGATGTAAGACCCCGAATTTTGAGTCCTAGAAGTCCAGAAGCCAGTGCAGGTGAAAAGACGATTTTGCCCCTGAAGGAAAGGATGTGTGATGGCCGAAATTGGTAAGATTGTTTAGTAAATTATTTTGTTTCTAATTCCTTTAGATCTAGGTTCTTTTAGATGAGTAATTGCCTTAGGAATCATCCTTAAGGCTAGATAGTTGCCTTATAGATTAAAGTCCCTAAAAATAGGGGAAGATAATTAAAGAGTTTAGAGTTTAGTTATCTAGTAAATTATCCTATTTAGATAAAGTGATTAAAGTAGTAATCATAATTCTATACCCATTCATTATAAATAGGAAGCCAACCTCACAAAGAATTATTCATAGAAAACCTACAAATTTCGTATAGGCTTAAAACCCTATACCTCCCCTTAGCCGTCAGAATTTGCAGAAACTTTAAACCAGCATAACTCCCTCGTCGTTCATTGGATCTCTGCGAATAATAGCTTGTTGGAAAGCTCTCTTCATCCTCTTTCCAACAATAGTTTGATTTGCTTCGGGAGGTTAGTATTTCTTTGTCTAATGTTACTTTGAAAATCGGTGGCCGAATTAGGTTTTCGTCAAATCTTCTTAAACTTCAAAATAGCATAACTTTCTACTCGTTTGTCAGAATCTTGCAAATAATATGTCGTTGGAAAGCTCTTTTAATTCTCTTTCCAAAAATATATAAATAGTATCTTGGATGTAAATAATTCGTTGTTTTAGGATGAGACGAAATCGTCCTAGCCCTACTTTTAGCGACAGGTATTGCATAGTTAATTGGAATGGTAAATTCAGGTTGATTCTTGTTAAGTTTCTGGCTATCACATCACACATCCAAGGGAGAGGTACCTGCAACATCTGATCACTGGTTTTCTGATAGGTTTGGTAAGTGGTATTGGTAAGGAAATAAGGTATTCAATTGATTATTGAATATGCATGCTTAGTTTGTTCTTGTCTTTGCCTGGTGATATTATAGGTGGTTCGGATTTACTTAATAAAGGCAAAGGATTAGCTTATTGTTCAGAGACAAGAGAGGTAGGATCTATGCCTCATCGGTTTCTCCACAACTCCTGCTCTTATCTGATGTTTTTGTTACCTGCCTTTGTTGTATTGTTTGTGTTTGGATTGTAGGGTGTGAATATGAAATCCGGAATGAGATATGAATCTCCTAGGCTATATCGAACCCCTGAGTTAGGCATTGAGTGCTTGGGATGCTATTGTTATATGAATTGGATGTGTTGATTGTTTCCTGACATGATTGAGGATACCCTGTTGTGGTATTATGCTTTGTACTTGCCTGTGTGTGCTTGTACGTGTTTGTGTGTCAGGATCCTGTTCCACTGGCCAGGCAGGGTAAGCACTGATGCTCCTAGTGAGAGGAGAGGTACTTACCGATTTGTGGGAGTTGTATGGGAGGTGAACCAGCAAGTGCACGCTGGATATCTGTCCTTGCGGGGCCGGATCCCTGTCTTGCGGGACAGGAAGCCCTTATCTTGCGGGATTTGGGGATGCCCTAGTTGCGGCTAAGGGAAGACTTGTCCATGTGGGGCTAGTCGACTTGTCCTTGCGAGGATAAGGTGAAAGGCTTACTGATTAGTTTGTGTGTTAACCATCTACCCTTTGTGCAGTAAGTCTTGGACAACACAGGTGGAAGGGGATGGCCTTTTCTTTTTCATTGAGAGCGATTTTGTTGTATTTCACCTGCCTGTGTACTTCTGAACTTTCGGAAGTGTGGTCCTCCCGCAGCCATAATCTCGGCCTTAACCTCTTTTGGTCTATTGTTGAATTGCGTGATCCCTTTAGTTGTTTAGGGAATGATCTTATGTGAATTGGGAGATTTGTGTTTAGGGATTCTGTAGATCTTATGATGCTGCGACCCTACTGAGATTCTTGTAATCTCAAACCGTTGTTTTTACCATTTTTCAGGCTTAGGTACATTCACTGTTCGTGTTACCAGTGTGTGAGATCAAGGCTGCACGGCGGGACGATATTGCATCACATTTGCATACTTGTTACTTACGCATATAACATGAATGATTGGGCATCTTTCTGGTTTATTTTAAGCACTCTTCTTTGCTTGCTATTTCTGAAACTTGTGAAGAATTTGTTGCTGATTATTTGGATCCCTACGGGACTTGTGTGTTATGAACCCAAAGGATTAATTTAAGACTTCCGCTGATGTTTTTATTTACTCCGTATGTTACCAGAATATGTGTCCAATATCATGCTCCAATTGATTGATAAGCAACAAAATAAACAAGTTTAAAATCGGTATCTTATGAGTAGCCTTGTGGAATTCTAATAGGTCTTAGGTGTCGTTGAGGCTTATTTGGGTTTCACGGCGGTAATGACCTTAATCGGAGCAATTAAGAATAGTTAGGAATTGGGGTCGTTACAGTTAATACCAAAAATTAATCAGATGTTAAGAACCTGGTTAGAAATGTTTAGATGTCGTGTCTGATTGATTAACTTGTTGCGTGTCTATGAGTATTTTTATGTCTTGTATAAATTGACGTATTTTGAGTGTTTAGCTGGGTTTCTTATCATTCTCGAGAATGTGTATTTATTGATGCATGCTGAGTTTCCCTATGTGATTTCTTATCATTGCTAGGTATGTCTTTATATATTGTTGTCAAGTTTGCCGAGCATGTGATTGATTTGTATGCAAGTCAAGTATGTGTTGTGTGAACCTATGCTTGCCAAAGGTGAATATGTGTGAGAAATGTTTGTTGCCGAATGCTTGAGATGTGGTTTTGTATAATTTTTGTGTATGGTTTGTACTGTTGTTGAGTGCTTATTTGTGTGTTGAGGTAATTCCGAGTGTGCATTGCATGTGTGCATGTTGTTTTCCAAAATTTCCATACTCGTGTGCATGAGTACTTTGATTTCTAACATCTGCATATCGTTCGGTGCATGCCTCTCCACCAGGTACTACTTCTTTTCCTAGTATCGTAATTAGTTATGTGTTAAGTGACAATCATATGTTTGTATAGTATGGCAAGGTTGAACGCTACAAGAGATTGACGGGGTAGGTATGAGGTTCAGGCCGAACAGCAACCTGTTGAACAAGAGGAGCCAAATGCACAAATTGAGCAGGGAGGGCAAGCTGATCTCGAAAATCAATCTGAGGCACCAGCCGCACCAGCCATCAATCATGTGATGGCATAAATCTTAAACATATTGCAAGGAATTGCTGCAAATCAGCAGCGTATGGAGGCGCAATTTCAGAATGCTCCTGCACCCACGCCTGTGGAAGAACCTATTCCTCCACATGAACCTGTACAGCCGGCGAATCCTAAGGAAACCGAGAGACTTCCCGTCGTAATTACAAAATTATTGAAGGAAGCTTAACAGTTGGGATGTAATCTTAGACATGGACTGTATGGCGAAATATCAAACTTGTATGGAGTGTTTCACCAAACATGTGTGGTTCACTTTTCCTAATGGTGTCGATTACTACTTTGAAGGTGATAGGCGAGTTGTTCCAACTTGCATGATTTCTTGGCTGGATACGAAGCAATTGATCAACAAATGATGTACAATGTACCTCCTGCATGTAAATGATATTTCTAAAGAGTCCTCAGATCTGGATTCTGTTCCAGTGGTTCGCGAATTTCCAGAAGTATTTCCAGAAGACATAGCTGGTCTACCACCAGTAAGGGAAGTGGAATTTGGCATTGAGTTAGTGCCTGGTACGAATCCGATTTCCATTCCTCTGTACTGTATGGCTCCTACAAAAATGAAGGAACTAAAAACGTAATTAGAAGAATTGTTGGATCGTGGTTTCATCCGACCTAGTGTGTCACCTTGGGGAGCACCTATCTTGTTCGTGAATAAGAAAGATGGGTCGCTGTGATTATGCATCGACTATCGGCAACTGAATCGTGTGACTGTGAAGAACAAGTACCCTTTTCCATGCATCGATGATTTGTTCGACCAACTCCAGGGTGCCGCCATATTCTCCAAGATTGATCTCAGATCTGGATACCATCAGTTGCGAGTTCGTAATGTTGATATTCCGAAGACCGCGTTCAGATCGCAATATGGCCACTACGAATTTCTGGTTATGCCATTCGGTTTAACCAATGCACCAGTTGTATTCATGGACTTGATGAATCGTGTGTTTTATGAGTTTCTGGATAAATTTGAAATAGTCTTCATCGAAGACATTCTGATTTATTCAAAATCGGAAGAAGAGCATGCTAAGGACTTGCGGATTGTGCTGAATGTTTTAAAGGATCGGCGGTTGTTCGCAAAGTACTCCAAAGGCAAATTATGGTTACGCGAAGTTAGTTTCCTTGGCCATGTTGTTTCCGTCCAAGGTGTGTTGGTTGATCTAAAGAAAATTGAAGCCGTAATTGCCTAGGAACCCCTGCAAACTGTGTTCGAAGTTCGTAGCTTCCTTGGCTTAGCAGGATACTACCGTCTCTTTGTAAAAAAAATTTCATCGCTTACCGGACCATTAACAAAACTGAGGGCAAGGGTGAGCCGTTCGTGTGGAACGAGAAATGCCAACAAAGTTTCGAAAAACTGAAAAATCGGTTAGTTTGTGCACCTATCCTTACTTTACCTATTTGCAGAAAGGAGTATGTGGTTTACAGTGATGCGTCGAAATCCGGACTTGGATGCATATTGATGCAAGACGGGAAAATCATTGCATATACTTCCCGACAGTTACGAATGCATGAAAGCAACTATCCTACACATGATTTGGAGCTTGCAGCCGTGGTGTTTGCATTGAAAATATGGTGACATTACTTATACAGCGAGACATGCCGAATCTTCACCGATCACAAAAGCTTGAAGTACCTACTCACGCAAAAAAATTAAATATGAGACAATGAAGATGGGTAGAGCTGATCAAAGACTACGATTTGATCATCGAATATCATCCTGGAAAGGCAAATGTTGTTGCTGATGCCTTAAGCCGAAAGTTTCATCCTCCTTCCTCATCGGTTTTGGCCTAATTGTGTGCATCTTGGCACTTATTATTCTGGTTCATTGTTGGCACGAATCGAAGTCACACCTACCTTGATTGAGGAAATCCAGAATCAACAATTAGAGGATCCGAAACTAATTGAAATTTGGAAGCAACTTTCTGATGGTGTTGATGCCATAGTTCGTGATTTCAGAATACGAAATGATGAAGTGCTTGTCTTTAGAAACCGGGTATGTGTTCCACAAGATATTGATGTTCGTAACCTTATTCTATCGGAGGTGCATAGTTCAAAGTTCGCTATCCATCCCGGAAGTACTAAAATGTACCGAGATTTACAAGAGCAGTATTGGTGGCCAAACATGAAACGCCACATTCCTGAGTTTGTTTCCCGATGCCTCATATGTCAACAAGTAAAGATCGAACATCAACGACCCGCTGGACTACTTCAGTCACTTCAGATTCCAGAATGGAAGTGGGAGTATGTCACAATGAATTTTGTGATCGGTTTGCCTAGATCGCAGCAAGGATACGATGTCATTTGGGTGATTGTGGATCGATTGATGAAATCTGCACACTTTCTCCCTATACGTGTGACGGATACACCTGATAAATTGGTTGTTCGTTACTTGGATGAGATTGTTCGATTGCATGGAGTGCTAGTTTCTATTATTTCAGATCGTGACCCTCGTTTCACCTCACAATTTTGGGAGAAATTCCAGAATGCGATGGGTTCAAGATTGAATTTCAGTACGGCACTTCATCCCTAGAATGATGGCCAAACAGAAAGGATGATTCAAACACTTAAAGATATGCTAAGAGCGAGTGTGTTGGATCAGCAAACCGGTTGGGATCGATGTCTGCCGTTGGCAGAATTTGCTTACAACAATAGTTTTCATGTAGCATCGGTATGGCACCTTATGAAGCATTATATGGGAGACGTTGCAGTACTCCCATTTTCTGGAATGAAGTAGGCAAAAGACACCTAGACAATCCGGAATTGATTGATCAAGCAACGGAACAGTTGAACTTGATTCGACAACGGCTAAACACAGCCCAGAATCGACAGAAAAACTACGCCGATAATCAACGGAGGGAGATAGAATTTGCAGTAGGTGACAAAGTATTTCTGAAGGTTTCCCCATGGAAGGGAGTCCTTTGTTTTCAGCAGCGAGGTACGCTAGCACCTCGTTACATTGGTTCGTATGACATTGTCGAGAGGATCGACCCTGTTGTATACCGACTTCCCTTACCTCCAAATATGGAAAGAATTCACAATGTGTTCCACGTATCTATGTTGACAAAGTATGTGCCACGTATTATAAGGAGGGGAGGATGTGAGACCCTGAATTTTGAGTCCTAGAAATCCAAAAGCCAGTGTAGGTAAAAAAGACCATTTTATCCCTGAAGAAAAGGATGTGTGATGGCTGAAATTGGTAAGGGATATCTAGTAATTATTTCTAGTATTAATTCCATTTAAATTGATTCTTTATTGGTTGATAATTACCTTAGGAAATAAAAATCCTAAGTTTAAGGGGGGATAATTACAGAATTTAATTTTGATAATTATCTTACCTTAATTAAGCCGTGAAGATAGGGATTATAATTTCATAACCATCTTATATAAATAGAAAGTCAGTCACACAAAAATCTTATACAGAAAACATACAAAATTCGTAGGACCTAAAAACCCTACACCTCCTAATTTCTGTCAAAATCTTATTTAACTTCAAACAAGCATAACACTCTCATCGTTTGTCGGATTCCTTCAACTAATAGCTTGTTGGAAAGTTCTTTTAATCCTCTTTCCAACCATCTTTGGTTTTTTGTCTGAAGGTTAGTATTTCTTTCTCTAAAGTTAAATCGAAATTCGACAGGATTGCCAAAATCTTCTTGAACTTCAAATAAGCATAACTCTCTAATCAATTGTAGGATTTCTGAAAATAATAGCTTGTTGGAAAGCTCTTTTCATCCTCTTTTCAAATTTTTGGTTTTTTTTCTAAAAGTTCATGTAAATAATAACTTATTGGAAAGTTCTCTTCATCCTCTTTCTAACCATCTTTGGTTTTTCGTCTGAAGGTTTGTATTTATTTCTCTAAAGTTAAATCAAAATTCGGCTGAATTAGTTTTTTAAATTTTTATAATTCTACCTTTGACTGATCTCTGATGTTGTTACCTTTATTCTTTTGATTGTTTAATATCTATTCATAGTAAACAATCATGAATTCATCCTTTGAATCTATTATATGCATAAAATCAGTATGCCCTACCTTTGCCCTATTGCCCTATTGTTGCCTCTCTTGATCAATTGATTAACATATTGGATTCTGATCTTGTTTCTTTTGTTTATACATGTTATAAATCATTAATCCTTCCTTGTTAACATGAGATCGTAACTCTTATAACTTGTTAACATGAAATCGCAACTTGCCCTATTGTCCTATTCTTAGTGCCGAAAATTGTATGTTAATTAGGAATGGTAATTCAGGTTGTTTCTTGTTAAGTTCTTGGCTATCAAATCACAAATCCAAGGGGAAGGTACTTGCGGCATCTGATCACTAGTCTTTGATAGATTTGGTGAGTGGAATTGGTAAGGAAATAGGGTAATTAATTGGATACTGGATATGCATACTTAGTTTGGTTTTGGCTTTGCCTTGTGATGCTATAGGTAGTGCAGAATTATTGAATAAAGACAAAGGAATAACTTCTTGTTCAAAGACAAGAGAGGTAGGATCTAATCCTCATCAGTTTCTCCATAGATCCTTATTGTTTGCTTCTTAATTTTGGTGACTTTATATGTAATGTTGTATGCGTATATGTTGTAGCAGGAATGCCTAAATTATAGACCAAGACGCTATCCTCTAAGCTATACCAAATCCCTTAAGATAGGATATGAGTGCCTAGTTTGCATGTATTGTGTGTATTGAACATGTTGATTGTGTTTTGACATGAATAAGGATACCCTATTGTGGTATTGTATTTTGTACTGATATGTATTGTGTGTCAGGATCCTTATCCGGTGGCCATTCGGGGTAAGCGTTGATGCTCCTTGTGAGAGGGGAGGTTCTTACTGGTATGGGAGTCGTATAGGTGGCAATCCCCAGTATGAATTCGTTGGATGTCTGGTCCGTGTGTGGTAGGAAGCCCTTGTCCTTGTGTGGCTTGGGATGAATGGTCCTTGTGTGGCCAGAAGCCATGTCCTTGTGTGGCAGGAAGTCCTTGTCCTTGTATGGCTTGGGATGACTTGTCCTTGTGTGGCAAAATGAATAGGCTTATTGAATAGCTTGTGTGTTAACCATTTACCATTTGTGTAGTAAGCCTTGGACAACACAGGTGGAAGGGGATGGTCTTTCTTCTTTATTTCTGAGAGCAATCTGATGAGTTCTACCTGCCTGTGTACTTCTGAGTTTTCTAAAGTATTTGTAGTCCCCTCACAGCCTTAGATTCGGCCCTACCCTTTTTAACTGAATTCTTGAATTGTGTGATCCCCTTTAGTTGCTAGGAATGATCTGATGTTGTTTGGGAGATTTGTGTTTATGGTTTCTGCAGATCTTATGATGTTGTGACCCTACTGAGATTCTTGTAATCTCATTCTGTTGTTTCCACCATTTTTCAGGCTTAGGTATATTCACTGTTCGTGGTACCAGTGTGTGAGATCAAGGCTGCACGGCGGGGCGATATTGCATCACCTTTGCATTCCTATTTCCTTGGTTTCTTGCGCATACAATATGATCATAGATTGGACTACTTTTCTGGTTTTTTTACAAGATCCCTCTTTTGCTTGTTATATTTTAGAACATGTTGGAGGATTTCTTGTTGGTATTTGGATCCCTATGGGACTTGTGTGTTTTGATTCCAATAATTAAATTTAAAGACTTCCGCTGATGTTTTATTCACTCCGTATGATACCAAAATGATTGTCCAATATCATGCTGCAATTGTTATAAAAAAAATTAATGGGTAAGCCTGGTGGGATTCAGATAGGTTCTAGGTGTCTTTGAGCTTGTTTGGATTTCACTGCAGTAATGACCTTAATTGGAGCAAATTTTAATAGGTAGGAATTGGGGTCATTACAGGTTTGGTAGCGGAGCATGGTTTAGGTTATATGATTTATTGTATGCTAACTAGATTGTTGATTTTGGAAGGTACATGCGCACACACCCACTTACTTAGAGGGCTAATACCAAAAATTAATCAGATGTTAAGAACCTGGTTAGAAATGTTTAGATGTCGTGTCTGATTGATTAACTTGTTGCGTGTCTATGAGTATTTTTATGTCTTGTATAAATTGACGTGTTTTGAGTGTTTAGCTGGGTTTCTTATCATTCTCGAGAATGTGTATTTGTTGATGCATGCTGAGTATCCCTATGTGATTTCTTATCATTTCCAGGTATGTCTTTATGTATTGTTGTCAAGTTTGCCGAGCATGTGATTGATTTGTATGCAAGTCAAGTATGTGTTGTGTGAACCTATGCTTGCCAAAGGTGAATATGTGTGAGACATGTTTGTTGCCGAATGCATGAGATGTGGTTTTGCATGATTTCTGTGTATGGTTTGTACTGTTGTTGAGTGCTTATGTGTGTGTTGAGGTAATTGTCGAGTGTGCATTGCATGTGTGCATGTGGTTTTCCAAAATTTCCATACTCGTGTGCATGAGTACTTTGATTTCTAGCATCTGCATATCGTCTGGTGCATGCCTCTCCACCAGGTACTACTTCTTTTCCTAGTATCGTAATTAGTTATGTGTTAAGTGACAATCGTATGTTTGTATAGTATGGCAAGGTTGAACACTACAAGGGATCGACGGGGTAGGTATGAGGTTCAGGCCGAACAGCAGCCTGTTGAGCAAGAGGAGCCGAATGCACAAACTGAGCAGGGAAGGCAAGCTGATCCCGAAAATCAACCTAAGGCACCAGCCGCACCAAAAATATTTTAAACTATAAAACATAAAAAAATAGGCTTTAGTTAATTAATTAGGCTCAAGAAATAATAAATAGGCTTGAAAAATAATAAACGGGTTCAAAACTGGTTAATTGGCTCAAAAGCTCATAGTCATTCAAAACGGACTCGGAACCGACCCAATAAATTTCCACTGACTTAAACCTCGACCACTCAACCTAGACCACTCGCTAAGACAACTTGACAGACATCTAGGCTTCCTATGACTATGTCCACCTCACAAGTCAACTTTCGGGTCAAACGGTCCACCTCGATCAAACTGACTCGATCAATCAGTCAAAGGCTCCCAATGGACCAATCTGATCGCTCTCATTATACAATCATGCTGACTAGGCACTCGGAGGGATGAGGTCCCATTAATACTCAACTAATTAGAGTGAGATATAAAACCAATCACAGTAAGTCAAACTCAACCCAATATCACAGTGTCAAAACCAGACATATAATCTCGTAGATAATCACATGTCTCTATAGTCTATGCAACCATATGCACCATATCATAATATGCCTCTCAATACAAAACTATAGTAAAATCAATATATATATGTCAAAACTCACAGTCATAAAACCATCATATTTCCAAATACAAAACATATAACTCCAAGTGTCAACACGATTTATCGTATAATTTTTTTTAAAAAATAATCTCAATTATACATTTTAAAACAAAGTCAAGTAAAGTGTGAGGTCTCCACTCACCTGTATATAACCACAACACAGCCCAAATAGAAAGCACAATAGAGATCCAATCCACAATTGACACAAATCAATACAAGTCACACGCCTGTATAATCCATATCAAGCATACAATCACCAAATATACCAATCAAACTAACAACAATTACTATGGGTACTCAAATATACCATGACATGCAAACCAAGGTAAAATAATATTTTTATATAAAAATATTTTAATATTTGAAAATAGGTCAATAAAGTCTCAAATTATATTTTTTATCAAACACAGTATTGATTATAAAATTATTATTTACTATTTTAAGTCAAAATACGTTTTCCGTAAAAACTTCAAAATCTTATAACTTGTAAACGAAAACTCAGATTGGAAAACAATCGAACCATCGTGTTCAGAACATCGAAATTAGATAATAGAGTTGAAACGAGAATTTTGGGTCTCAACTAACAAGTGCCAGAACGACAGTGCCGAGAGGCGGCACGTGGTCGAGAACTGATCAATGGCAAGGACGAAACTATAAATCATTTTCTATATGAAATCGTAAGAAAAATCAACGATCTACACATCATTTTGAAGCTCTCAACACCAGGAATACAACTATAAAATCAATTCGATGATATCTCACAGAGATAGGGTGGAATCAATTATTTTTTTAGGAGAAAAATTATGCTTTTCCAGGCTAGATTCTGAATGCATCCAGTGTCAAATCAACACAATTTCTACTGGGCTAGGTTCCTACAAACAAGAGCTACCGATTTGTGCCAGCGATGAGAAGCTACGACGGCTGATGATAGGCGACAGTTCTAAAGGTGTCTAACAAGGGGAGAAAGTGAGGAGAGGGAAGAAGAAGAGAGAGGGAGGAAGAAGAATAAGAAAAAGAAAAAAAAAAGTTTTTTATAATACCCGTTAATCCTCCCTTGGGCCAAAACTGAAAAATTAATAAAACGACATTGGTTAGCATAATTAATAAAATAATATTTTTTATTTAATTTTAAATAATAAAATAAATTTAGATATTATTTTTAAATTTTGAAAAATTATAATAAATAGAATATAAATCTAAAAATTATAAAATTTTTATCATAAATCCAGAAAAAATATATCTTTCTAATAAATTAAAAATTATAATTTTATGACAAATAAAGATATAATTAAAAATAAAATATCTATGAAAATAATAAAATTATAAACTATATTTTAAAATTATAAAAAAATCAAACCATATCATATAATCTTTAAATACATACCCGAAAATATTTTAAGATCATAATATCACATATAGATTTCATCCACTACGAAAATACTCAATAAAAGAATTATGAAATTATCCTTAAGCATAAAACACAAAAATGCACCAAGCTTACACATGGCATTTGAAAAATCTGGGGTTTATAGAGAAAGGAAGTAGCTTGTGGTAAATATTATCGGTCTTGACAACGAACTTGCTTCCTAGCAAAGTAATTTCTCCAAACTTGCAAGCAATGCACCACTGTTCTCATATTCTTCTCTTGCACCATATACTATCGCTCGATATCATTGAACTTGTGGCTCTCATAGGCAATAAGGTGTCCCTCCTGTATCAAGACATCACCAATTGTAATGTCTGAGGCATCTGTCTGTTCCTTATATGGAAACAGATGGTTTGGCAATGCTAACACCTGCTTCTCCACAATGGTTACCTTCAATGAATTAAAAACTGCTTGACATCCACTCGACCAATGTCATAACTTGTTCTTCTTGAACAACTCGATCATGGATGTAGCTAAAGAAGAATACCCCCATATGAACCATCAATAGTAATTAGCTAACCTCAAGAAGGAATGAAGATTAGTGACCCTCTTAGGTGGTTGTTAATCCTTGATAGCTTGTTCCTTGGCACTATCCATCTTAATCCTTCCTCCACCCACCATGTAACTGAGAAAACTCACCTCTTGCATAATAAATGCATACTTCTCCCGCTTGACGTACAACTCATTATCCCTCAAAGTTTGGAAAATTATTTTTATGTGTTGGATATGCTCCTCAAGTGTGTGGTTGTAGATTACAATATTGTCCAAAAACAAAACAACAAAGCGGTCCAAAAAATTATGGAGCACTTTGTTCATTAGAGCACAAAAAGTAGCAGGTGCATTTGTTAAGCCAAATAGCATAATCAAGAACTCATAACAGCCATATTGTGTGACAAATGCAGTTTTTGTCTGTCTCCCTTTGCTATCCAGACTTGATAGTAGCCCAGTCTCAAATCAAACTTGGTAAACCATCTCGTATCTCCAAGTTGATCAAATAAATCAGCAATGAGAGGAATAAGGTACTTGTTCTTCACAGTCACCTTATCTAAATCCCAATAGTCGATGTACAACTCAATGACCCATTTTACTTCTTTTGGAAAAGTACTGGGGCTTCATATAGTGTTTTGGTTAGTTGGATAAAGCCCGCATCTAACAATTCCTTCAACTGCCTTCGTAATTCAGCTAACTCTAGAGGTATCATTGATAAAGAGATCTCTTATATGGCTTAGTCCTAAGTTCTAACTCGATGGCATGATCTATGTGATGACCCGTATCCCAAACCAAGTTGCTAACATCCATCGTACAACCCAAATAGCTTAACAAATCAAACTATTTGAAACCGTACAAGGCTTATCCCATTTGTCTTTTAAAATTTCACCTTAGTGTGGTCTCTTTTCTAGAAAACAGTGAAATTAATCTTTACCAACAACTTCAGTGGAAGACTTTATTACATAATACCTTATTCTGGTCCCAAAAATCCGGAGTTTGGTTCTCAAATTCCATAACAACACAGTTATTAAACAAACCTCAAAGTAGTTCATATAAACCGTCAATAAAATTCAATAAACATATTACAAAATACAATGTTTATCAAATCACATGTTTTTGAATTAGAAACAAGTCAATATGATAAATAGTTTAAGTATCCAGCAAAACAAACTAATGATATGATGAAATCCAACGGTATCCAGTTAATCTTCAGATGATCACCTTAAGTTGCTTTATCCAAACCTGTGCGCTTGGTACCTTAAATGGTGAAGGGGTGAGAACAAAACTACGGTACTCACTGAAATAGGCTACTAGTTCTATCAAATGGAGAGAAATGGAAGCAGGTAAAAATCATCAATTTTCAAACACTTATTAATAAACACATGTTTAGAAAATGTGACATATCGTCACGGAATCTGCTTCCGAACATTACAATTCTTCGAAAGCTCTTCTATAACTGGGAGGGACATACAAATAACGTCCTAACTCTCTCCATATGCCCACAGAGGATACGACTACATTAGCAGTATCTCTTCGATAGGCTTTTAATTTACTGAAACAAGGAAATATGCCCTCCTTCGCTAATGTTGTCCCATAGGTAGTAATGTTGATGAGGCAAACGCTTACCTGTCAACACAGCCACTCAAGGTGTGTTTATTCTCTAGTCAACCTGCTACCATTCTCTGATTGAAATACTCTCTCAATTTGGGTGACAAACCTTCCTTATTCCTCGCTTAAGTAGCGTGCTACCTTCCATTGCAAAGACCCCACAACGACACTTGTATGATCATACCTTTCATCATCTGACTTTAAGAACAAGCTCTCATTTTTATATCAGAATAATCTAAGCAAAACCATCTCCTTACTTAATGACGTATACTCGACAACAATAAGAGTGAATAGCAAGCCAACACAATACAATCTCAAGAAGAACATTTCGTATAGAATAATTCATTCTCACATACATGACTACGCACATCAGTAACACAGTCTACCCACCTCAAAAAGAGGTTCACAATACCATTCAAGAACATAAGATTTAAGGATAAGATGGTGCACAATTCAAAGGTAATATTTTTTTTTTGGAAAAAATATCGATATATGTATATTAAGAAGTATGAAAAAAACATATAGTCTGTACAAAGGAACCCAAGAGCAGCATAATGGCTAGAATGAAACCAACATATCCTATGACTAGGTTACAGGAGCCATCACATGGAAAAACACCCCGTGGCTGTATATCCAGCCCCTTCAAAAACTTTAACACCGACTATGCAGAGTTACAGGAAGAAATGTCAGTCCCAGGCAAACCCAGGAAGCGCCACAAGCAACAAGATGAGGAAACATGAAACCCACCGATGCCCATGAAGTGCGCAACAAGCAACCACCCTATCCGTCCCACTACCCATTGCACCACACAGCCTACCCATACCTCTCAACCAAAAAAAAAAACACCGTGCACCAGAAAATAATGCACAAACCCACAGCGCCCCATTGGTCTGAAGGAAACGAGAGTAGCTGACAAAAAATCCCAGATGCAATTCCACCTCTTAATTCCAAGGAGCAGCTTCAAACTCTTAATTCCAAATATTCAGAACAATGGCCAGAATGAAAACAAACAGATCCTATGACTGAATTACAGGATCTAGAACTTTCAAAACACCATTGCACTGCATATCCGTTAGGAGAGCAAAGCAGAACCTCCAAATCGGCAAACCAAGCGGTAAAATACATCATTCCCAGAAGGAACCAGTGCGCACCTCAATCAGCTGTAAAGCTACTAGGAAACCAACTGATACCATAGCTGTACCGATACCAGAAACAACCACAGCAAACAAAACATAACAAAAAGGCAGCTTACCGTTTCATCAACCTGTCATCTACAGAAGCCGAAAAGCAAGAAAGTCTCCCTAAGGTAAAAAGGACAAGCAGTCAGGGCAACCTCCCTTCAGGTTATGCTTAGCCCAACAAAAGCCATGTCGAATGGCATTGTAGAACAGAGCATCCACCGGGCTAGACAGTTGTTGAAAAAGCCGTGCATTACGTCCTAACCATATACTCCAAGTCAATGCAAAAAGTAACACATGCCAAAGCCCCATCCGTCTAGCTGGAATGGAGAAACCTCCCCACTGTAGGAAGAGATCGGTCATACATTTTGGCTGGACCCAACATAAGCCCCACGTGTGGAAAAGAAGTGACCAACACCGCCATGCCAGTCTGCAGTCGAGGAGGATGTGGTTTGAGTCCCCTTCTGGCAGGCCACATGCCTCACAATCACCATCAGAATCTGGTAATAAGCCTAGTCGAATGAGCCGCTCCTTAGCATTGATTTTCTCCCTACATGCAAGCCACATGAATGCTTGCCATTTAGGAGCACCCGGTCTTCGCCAAACATTTGGAATCGTTGGTGCACTAGACGTAACCGTAAGACCTTCCAAAGTACGGTAACAATGGCTGACAGAGAATGGCTGCATCTGTTCACCCCATACTAACTCATCGTCCTGAAAGAGGGACGGAACAAATGCACTCAACAAAGCCTCTAGTCGATGAACTTCCCCCTCCTCCCATACGAATAACCTCCTCCTCCATGTCAATCTCCACTCCCAAGTCTGTCCAATGAAACCCCTGAATTGAAGGATTGCTCCTTCTTTATCTAGCGAAAGATCATACAAACGTGGGAACAGCAACATTAAAGGACGACTGCCACACCACCAATCACGCCAAAAAGCTATAGAGTTACCTTGGCCCAATCTCCAACGATGAAATTCTGAGAGGCACTGGCCGCTGGGAAAAGTAATCTTACTGGTCTGCACAATCCCACGCCAGAGAGAAGATACATCGCTAAAAGCACACTCGATGCCCGCCGAGGTGAGATGAGGGCTATATTTCTGCATAATCACCTGCTTCCATAAAGAACACGTATCAGTGGCGAGTCGGACACACCACTTAGTAAGAAAGGCCTGATTTCTAAGCCGCAGGCAACCCAGACCAACTCCTCCTCGATCTTTTGCACACACCATTGTAGACCAACTGACTTTGCACAAGCAACGTGAATCAGTTTTCCCCGTCCATAGGAATCGTCTCATCCATTTTTCTAATGCCTTTCTAACAGCAATCGGCATTTGAAAGAAGGTCATATAGTAAACCGGAAGGCTGTTCAGCACAGTTTTGATTAATGTAATCCGGCCACCCAATGATAGTAATGATCCTTTCCACGAGGAAAGTTTGCCCTTGAATCTATCCAGCACCGTTTTCCACGTACTACTACGCTTGGGGTTCGCTCTAAGGGGAACACCTAGATACGTGAAGGGGAACACCTGCTGCCGACAGTGCAACATAGAGGCCAAATTCACTGCTTCAGCCACAGAAGAATTAATACCAACGAGACCTGATTTATGAAAATTGATTTTTAACCCTGACAGCAACTCAAAACAGCGCAGCAACCGTTGAAGACGCATAACCTCTTGTGGATCACCCTGACTAAAGAGAATGATATCATCAGCGTACTGCAGGTGCGTAAGAGTTAATCCTCCCATGATGATGCCCCTAAATACTTGGCAATCAGCTGCTGTAATCAACATCCGAGACAAAACCTCAGCCGCCAGATTAAACAACAATGGAGAGAGCGGATCTCCTTGTCTCAAACCGCGATCCATCAAGAATTCCTCCGTGGGCGCCCCATTAATGAGAACAGCACACCGAGCAGATGATATACAGCTGTGAATCCAAGTCCGCCACCTCTTCCCAAAACCCATCGACGCCATAACATCAAGAAGAAATGCCCAATTCACTGAGTCATAAGCCTTTTGGAAATCTAACTTCAGACAGCAACCCTTGCGATGAGACTTCTTCATACTATGCATAACCTCGTTAGCAACCATGATTGAATCAGAAATATGCCGTCCTTCCAAAAAGCCAGTCTGGAAAGGTGAGATCAGTTGTTCCATCACACGTTTAAGCCTCTTGGACAGCATCTTTGCAATGATTTTATAGAGGCCATTGATAAGGCTGATAGGCCTATAAGTATTAAAATCTGCAGCGTCGGATAACTTAGGGATTAGCGTGATAAATCCATTATTTATCCCCCGAGGAAGAGTCCCGCTGGAATAAAATTCTGTCACCATTGCAACTATATCCTTACCCACAACTGCCCATGCTCGCTTGATAAAATAAAAATTAAACCCATCAGGTCCAGGAGCTTTGTGACTCCCACAATCCCAGACTGCACTTTTAATCTCATCCTCATCAAAAGGAGCTTGTAACTGAGTAGCCGTTGTAGAAGATAAACACGGCAATGGTAATCGACCCAGCCCCAACCAGCGATGTCCCTCATCCGTAAAGAAACTGCGAAAATGCTCAACTGCCGCTGTTTGGAATTCCGATGGAGTGGTAAGCACCCTATTCTGGATCCTGATGGATCCAATGAAATTAGAGTTGCGCCGGAGCGTAGCGCTTGCATGGAAAAACTTGTTGTTCTTATCCCCTAGTTTAAGCCAATTCTGCCTCGACCTTTGCCTCCACATTGCTTCTAACTTCTGTTTGAGAGCCCATTTCTGATCTTGTAACTCCTGATACCGACCAGTCAGTGTATACCCCACTGCACCTCGACACTGATCCAATGAGTCAATCTCTGCTAAAACATTTTTCAAAGTAGTGTCCAACGCCCCAAAATGAGTCTTGTGCCACCACTGTAATTTTCGTTTGAGGAATGCAAATTTTTTAACCACACAGAACTCTCCTGGATAATATCTTGCTGCCTCCCTCCACATACTGTCTACCAACGGAAGGAACTGGGAATCTTCCCACCAAACATCCCAGGTACGAAATGGCTGAGAACCCCACCTGAAAGAATCAGCCTTAAATAATAAAGGGACATGGTCAGAAAACCCCTTGTCTCCTGCGTATAACTGGTGGCGGCTAAATTGGGAACACCACAGTGGTGAGGCTAAAACTCGATCAATGCGGGATGCACTACGCGAATTATACCACGTAAAATCTTTCCCACTGAGAGGCATATCCACCAGACCGGAACTACTGATGAAGTTGAATAGCTGGTTAGCTGCACCAGGATTAAAATAAGTGCCAAGGCGTTCATCCGCTGTGAGTGACTCGTTGAAATCACCTAGAATAATCCAGGGAAGATTATCGACTCCCTTTCGCTGTGCTAACTCCTCCCTAAGAATACGGCGTTCTGGCACAGTGTTTGGGGCATGTAAGCCAGCGCAAACAAAAGGAAAGTCCAGAGCCAGGACCCGCATCTTCAAACACATCCAGCGATCAAATTTTTCTACCCCCTGAACCTGCACTTTTAATTCATCCCACAAGCATACAATTCCCCCTGCACTCCCATTAGCCTCAATGGCTTCCCACTTGAAGGTATGTCCAGGCCATAAACGGGCTGCTATAGAGTCAGAAAAAATTGCCCTCTTCGTTTCACATAACCACATAATAGTCAACTGATGTGTACGGATAAGAGCCCTTACCTGATTCTCCTTCACTGTCCCCCTGCGTCCACGTATATTCCAGAAAGCTAGGTTAACCATGGAAATGGAACACACCAAAATCCCTGCCACTGACGCTACTTTAAGTAGCACAGTAGGTATTCCACTACTTGTCTTCCTCCGCAATCAAGACCTTGATCTTCTGCCTGATCGCTGCTTCGGTGGTCTTGCGACTAAGACCCAACTGATCGGCAATATCTAGGGTCTGTTGTACCTCTTTGTCAACTGGACACCCACACAGAACCGGAGAGACAGCACCCCTTATGGTAGACGACCCGTCCTCTAATTCGGTTAGCTGAGCAGCAAGAAAAGATGGATCTTCGACTGGAAGAGAAGCTCCACCTCGATTGGACTGGGTATGATGCTCCGACGACAGACTTCCGTTGGGTTTAAGATGTTTGACCTTTTTATGCTTACCAGGGCGCCTATCACCAGCCCTTCCTTTGGAACCCACTCGCGAGGCTTTCTCTCCTTCCTTCGGCATTTTAGTGAAAGCCATCACTTCTGGGGAAGAAGGATCAACAGAATTATCCTCAGTGTGCTCACCTTGTTCACCAGCAGAAATAGCCTTGCGAGAAGACCTGTGCAGGTCCTCAAGATCCGAAACCGCAAAGACAAGAGCTGGAGCAGATAGATGGTTTTGTGGACCACTGTAGCTCATAGAAAGACCTACCCTCCCCTCCTGAGGCAGAGTCACCAGATGACTCATCTGCTCATTAGGCTGAATCAGCGGACAACTCATCCCCGCATGTGCCAGTTGGGCTGGGACAACAGTATGAGCTGGCGGGACAACCAACCCTTTACCTTTACTGAGACATCTCCTACCTACCGCCACCTTTTGCTGCTGTACCCCTCCATCCTTCTGACCCATTCCTTTTGCTATGTCTGCTGAGGGACTGATCTGACTCTGAGCCATACTGATATGTCTGGCAACTGATGGAGAGGGTTGAAGTGGGGCAACAAAGCTATTGCACCCACCTGATACTGACCCTTTTTCATCCACCTCGGGCCCCATACCCACTGTGGCTTTGACTTCACAAACCTGCACTGTGCACTGTTTACCATCCAATACCAGCTTTACAGATTGCTGTATGGCTGACAACTTGGGAGTGGCTATTTGCATGACTGCACCATCAAGCTTGGTCCAATGTTCTGTGTGTGGGTGAATCTGTACCAATGAACCAACAGGAGTAACAACCTTCCTGAATGCATCTTCATACCAGGCAGTGAGGGGTAAACCCTGCACTTCCACCCAACATAATCTTCTAGGAACAGCATCTTCCAACCTCCATGGGTGTATATCATAAAACCGAGCATTCCAAAAAGTAGAGTTGAGACTGAGTTCCTGCTGCATATGTTCTAGAGATGCGAATACCAACAAATGCTGATAGGATCCCATAGCAAAACATTCAACCCCATCAGGAAGTTGCAACTGAATATCAGATATCTGTCTTATAAGACCCACTGCACTGCGATGTAATCGAGCCAGGATCCCCAGGTCGGAGGAAATCTCCAGGAGAGGTTCCTCAACCACATTTTGCTGTTGGGCAACAGTCACCTCTACATAGGAGCGTCCATCCCTCTCCCGCAGAGGAACTTGGGGGATGGCTACAGGTCTTGGTTGCCCTTCCACTGGTTCTGCAACTCGTGCTGAAGACCCAGACTGACCTCGGCGCTCCACTCGGTCAACTGCATAACGTGCTACATTAATATGTAACCAAGCTGAACCACCTAGTGTCTGGTTCAATCTTCGTTGTCGCGCTGTTTCCTGGACTCCACATCTAACGAACTTGATAAAACCAAAACGAACTCCCCTCTTGGAAAGACGACCCGGGATGAACACATCTACCACTGGTTCCACAGCAGCTATAGCTCGGAATAACTTGTTGGAAGTCCATTCAGCCGGAATACCTTCGATAAAATAAGATATGTAACGATCTTGGCGGAACACTTGTGTGGGAGACCAGTTGTGCTGAGCCTGCCCACCCTTGACTGCAGGGAGGGAACCGTTGACATGGGTAGTTGAGGAGGGGAACCTGGTCCGCCACTCCGTACGAGCGGGTAAAGAGACTGGAGGAGAAATAGGAATGGAAGCAAGGGGATTTGAGGAAGGTCCTGCTGTTACGGTCGTACCTCGTGTGGTCTGGACGAGTGTGTCGCGAGCTGTGTTGGTGTGTAGGGCGAAAGGTGGGGTAAGGGAGCATTCCATTTCCATATCAAAGAGCAGGAAGAGTTGATATTTATTTTTTCAAAGGTAATATTTGATATCAAAACTCGTCAAACATGTGCATTCCAAGAAAACGAAGGCACAAAGATCATGCATGCGCATTATAATTTCAATGCATTGCTTCCAGATCAAAATAAAATATTTAAAATACTTAAAAACAGTAGAAAATGGCCATAAGATAGTACTAATAGCCCACTTCACCTCTTTGACAAATACTACTAAGTCCTTGTGATGAAACCTTAATCAATCACTTGCTATCTAGATTGGCCAATGAAAATTAACCATAATACACACGCCAATCTTGACAGCTTAATTCTCTCTCTCTATATATATATTATTTTATTATTTATAATTTAATAAAGATAATACGTTTAGTATTTGCAGGGTGTTGCCGGAAGCACTACCATGCTTGGTGCTTGCGGCAGCATGGTATTTTAAATAGATAACAAGAATAAGTACTTAATTAACTAAAAAGTTAAAGGATTAGTATTCTAAAATATAATAAGAGATATGCTGAAACAAGTTTTGATTAAAGAATAATCGAAGAGAAGCCTTAAAATACTACTGAAAGTTCTCGACAAAAGCAGAAGAATAGATTCAAGATTGATTTCTCCTCTCCTTATTAGCTATGAATACTAATATATTATGTCTGGTATATTACAGGAAAAAAACTGAAAAAAGATTTGAAAGAACTTACCTACTGCGACTGCACGTTACCGTGAGGTAATTCGAGAGAAAAGGGAGAATAAGAACACAACCAAGAGTGAAGCCTATGGTTGCGTGCGTGAATTAAAAGTGGCTGTCAGGTTTATAGTTACATTTGCACAAAAGAAAGAAAAAGACAAAGGCTTATGAGTGCTATACTGGAGCCTAGAGAAAAGCTACGATGGTGAAAAGAAAAGCTATGAGCCTACAGAATTTGTTAGCGGATTAGGATAGTTAGGAATTAGGATGGTGGGTGCAATCCCTTTATAAGGGGGAGGCTGTTTAGGAAAACAATTAATGGGTTGGTTTAGGAAAATAACTAATGAGTCAATTTTCGGAAAATAATTAAATCTGCACTTTTAGGAAAAAAAATCAGGAGGCGGTAGGTAAGCTTAGGATTTTAATTTAAATAATAGGCTGGGTAAAGTGCTAAACAAATCTAAGTACTTTAAGACTTAGACTAACATTTTAATTTAAAACAAATTTAGGCTTAAATAATTTAATTATAACAGCCTACTATTAATAGATATAAGTCTATGATAACATAGCTAATAAACTAGGTCCAATTAATCTAATTGGGCTCTTCCAATTAACTTCGTCTAACAAAATAAACTCTTAACTAATAAGATAGACTATAATTAATCACCCTTATCAGCTTATTAACAATCTCAACACACTCACTCTAACAAGTTCATGCATATATATAATGGATATATACTTAGAGAACTGGGTTTCACAATCTATCTCCCGTATGAGTGGCAGCTTCTTTGGGAGCTCTTTGGGCATCACGTTAGAAAACTCACCAAGGACATCCAAGACTTAAATAGGCCCATCATAAGCAACAATCATGTCTTCTCCATCAACAAGATAGCTAGAAAAGTATGCTCTAGCTTCCTTACTCCCTTCCTCAATTGCATGGCTAAAAGTGTCTTTGTCTTTAGCTCTTTTTCTTGAGCAACATACACCACAAAACATTTGCTCCCTTCCGAAAGAATGAGGATGTTTGTATAAGACACTGAAACTACATGAGTCTGGTCCAAGAACTACATGCCCAACAACAATCAAAAAGACATCCATGGGAAAAATATAGAAGTCAAGTTTACCTTTCCATTCTCCAATATGTAGCTTGACTATTCGGACTACTCCAAAGATAGGCTAGGTTGTATGTTCACTATCTTCAGCCGATCCTTCTCCTCTTGGAGTCTGATACCAAGCCTTTGTGCTTCCTCCTCCTTCATGAAGTTGTGGATAGCACTAGTATCGATCAAAGCACGAGACTCCTACCCTTGCATAATGGGTCAAGCAAACATCCTCCCTGTTTACTCCTCCTTGGCATTATTAATTAAGGCTTTAACGTCACTCAACAGCTATACTAAACTCATCCTCAGAGTCTCTATTTCTTCTTTGTCAACCTCTATAACAATTATCGCTAGCTTGTTTCTCATTGGGAAGTCCACAACCTTATACGGTCCCTCGCATAAAAAGTATAAGAGCTTGGGTTTCTCACCTTTACCCCGAGTTTTCCTCCTCTTTGGGTGGGTTTGGCTTAGCGGAATGACTTGAAAGATTTGAAAGGTTTTTCCTCCTTGGCATCGTAGATTGTTCCCCACCTTTAGTTTTATAGTCACGGAAATTTTTAGGCTTGAATGAATTGGAACCCTCTGGCTTATTCTCAAACTCCACCAATTATTTAGCTTCAGCAATGGCATTGTTGAGCTCATTAACTTTACAACATCCAACCTCACCTTGGACTTGGCAATCCCTTGCACTATGTCCCTCTTACAATCCCTCCTAATTTCAACCAATTCATCCTTAAATATAGTTATTTCAGCAAGAAGATTTATCTTAAAATCATTTAATTCTTGCCTATAAGAGTTGATAGCTGTGAGACCCTAATCCTCCATAGGATAGATGTCCTAGAAGTTCACAGGTCAGAAATGGAACTTAGGTACCGATGTAACTGAAATGACTATTTTTTCCCTAAAAAAAAGAAAACATGATGGCCTAAAATGGTTGTTGCCGAATAGTTTTTATTTTAATTATAATATTTTTATTATCCTCAAGTTTTATCTCTTATTATCTAAAGTATTAGATAATTATTTCTTTAAATAGAATTACTCTTTTAATAGAATTATCCTTTTAATATAATTATTCTTTAATTATATCTTATCCTTCTAAGCTTAAAAGTAGGGAATTATCTCTTAATTAAACCTTCTTAACATGGCCGGCCACCCAAGCTAGCATATAATTATTCTCTCTTTTTCATATAAAAACAAACTCCCTCTCTCCCCCTTAAAGCTGACTTTAGTCCTTAAACCCTAATTGCCGAAAATTGTCTCCTTCAATTAGATTCTTGTGAGTGTTGGCTTGTTGGAGTCTTCTCTTCATTTTGCATTTTATTATCTTGGTTTCACAAGCAAAAGGTTAGTGTTTTTCTTTTAATTTTGTTGCCACAATTTCTAAGACTCTTAACCGAATTTCTTCTGATTCAACCCCTTGTTGGTTTCTGTTTATGTTCATCTTTATCATTTAAATTTAGGTACCTATCCTTGTTATGTTATGATCAATTCAGCCCTTGTATCTTCCTTATTGAAGAAATCGGGATGAAATATTCCTAACTTTATGTTTGCCAAAATTTGATCAATTAACTTGTCTATTGGTTTTAGTTCTAGTTGTTTTAATTGTTTGAGTGTCTGGCACGTATTTCTTCCTTATTCACATTAAATCGCAGTCTTTACTTATGTGCATGATGAAATCACAATTTGCCCTATAAACCTTAAGGTGTTGCCGAAATTTGTATATTAAATTAAGGTGAATAATCAGGTTGATTCTTGCTGAGTTTTTGGTCATCATATCACACATACAAGAGGAATATATTTCTGCATCCGGATCGCTGGATTTTAGTAGGTTAATTGTTAAGGATTCCCAATGCCTTTGGTTCTTAATTAAGTATCTTGTGCCTTAAGTATTGTGTGGCCTTTTCCTTGTGATGGTTTAGGAGATTCTGATCTTATTGGAAAGACAAAGGATTGTCTCTGGTTCAAACACGTGGGAGGTAGGATCTATACTTTATCGGTTCCTTTGGTTACCCTATTGTTTGATTGTTTGAATATAATTGAACTCGATTGCCTATCTTGGTTATATGTTTGTGGAATGTGTGAATATAATGATAGGGAATCTCAGAAGTTAATAGGGCAATAGGTTGCCTAATTTGGTTATGACTTTGAGGATTGATCTTTGATTTGTATTGTGATTTGATTGAGGATCCTTTGTTGTGATTTGTGTATGCGTATACTATGTGTGTATGCATGTATGTGCCTTATTTGTGTTTTGTTTAAAAGATACTTTTTTCGCTAGCCATACGAAGAAAGTATTGTTGATCCTAGGGAGAGGAGAGATGCTTACCGAACCGAGAGGTTTATGGGTGGTTATTCCCTAAAAGAGCTCCTTGGATGCCTTATAGGTCGGCTCAAGTCTGGACGTCAGGATGCCTTGTAGGCCAAATAGAGTATGGACGTCAAGATTCCCTATAGGCCAGTTCGAGTTTAGACCTTAGGATGCCCTGTTTTTGTGTGACAGGATGACTTGTATGCGCAGCTGCAAGAGTGCTCCTAGGTCAATTAAAGTCTAGATGTTAGAGACAAATAAAAGACTTGTTATAATATTTATTTTCTAACTGTTTCACCCTTTTTGCAGCATATCCTTGGACAACATGGGCAGATGGGGAGAAACCTTGGTTTTGAAAATCAGATTATATTATAGGCTGTCTGTATGCTTCTGAATGAGAAGTGTTTTCAGTCTTTTCCCTTTTTTTCTACCAATTTCGGCCTACCCTTATATTGGGTGTGCTTGTGATGATTTTGGCCCCTATTATGTGTGATTGATGCTTGCGGTTTTAATTGGATATCTTAGCTGGTTTTAGGTGTTGATCTTTTGGTTATAGGGAGATGTTTGATTCGGAATCCCTAGGACTTGTGATGTTGTAACCCTACTGAGATTATTGTAATCTAACTCATTCCTTTCTCCCCCTTTGCAGGCTTAGGTGTATGCTTTGTTGCTGGTATCAAAGGTGTGGGATCAAGGTTGTATGGTTGGACAAATTTGCACTTCATTTACACCCATTTCCTATTGAATACGCATGTCATATCTTTGAACTTATGTGGATTTGCATTCTAGTTTTTCAACCCCTCTTCCTCTTTCTTGTTGCTTCGAAATATGCATTATACTATTGATTGATGTTTTGAGATTCCTATGGAACTTGTGTCTTATGTTTCTACTTGTTTTCAGTGTTAATATAAGTCTTCTGCTAATGTTTTCTTTCACTCCATATAAGCTAGAAATTCATTAACGTATAAACATACTCTAACCTTTAAATAACATATGAATTAACCAATAAAATTGACAATTAGGTGACTTGAGCTTTTTGGGATTTAAATAGGACTTTGCGAGGGCTTATTTGGGTTTCACGATGGTAAGAGTTCTAATAGGTTGGGTTTGGGTTCTTACAATAGCAATAAGGGTGTCTTGCATCTCCTTGTAAAGCTCATTCACATCCCCTGACTCAAGCTCCTCTATATGTTGGCCACATTCCTCAAGTTTATTATTGTCATCAGTAACCTTCATTTCTATATGATTGATCCTTGCCTCGAGATTATAGATGATCGACGGTCTTTATCCTCTTCTTAGTAGGCTCAGAGGCACATTAGGATGGTCTTCCAACACGGACCTCCTCCTCAACATTTAAGATGTTTCCATCAACAACAGACATCTCCATTTCAATCGTTTAAAAAGAATGAGCCTTGGCTCCACTACCAATTGTCACGGAACTAGAGTTTTGCAGAATAGAAACTTTTCGTGCAGCATTAAACTATTATACTCGCAATAGACTTAGTCATCCTTCCTCACAAAACTAGCTAGAATGTTAAGCTTAAAAGCAACCAAAAGAGAGAATCAAAGAGAATTGGAGAGAAATACTCTACTCTTAGAATTGCATAGAAATACTGGATAATTACAAATTGGGAGAGTCTCCCCAATGAATGGTGGTGATTGAGTCAACCGATCTAACGATGTTTGTACAACTACATGCATGGTAAATACTAATGACTGACTGTCCCATTTATGATAATCTTTAATTATATTGATTATCTTGATTTTTCAAATTGAGTCTCTCATATGGTAAGGCTGGATTCTCAATGAATGCCTTAATTGTCTTTGATTGATTCTTAATGAATGTACTGATTATCCTTGATTGGGGTTCACGTATTGAGAGATATGTTACGTACAATGTCAAATGACATGTAGTCTGATTTTAGATCGCGACAATATATGTAAATAAACACATAGACTAAATTTTTGTCACGCATCGAACCCAAATATTTTGTGTGATAATTAATGTAGGCCCATTTTATACACTGCTAAAATACATAGCAGTACACATAGTAAACATATAAGGCTAGAAAGGAAATTAGCAACAGAGATAAAAATGATAAATAAATATTAATATACAAGCAGTAGAATTTAAAGAAAGATACTACGTCATCAAGGTGACATCTTGATTTGTATATTAGAATTTAGTTATGCTACCCATTGTATGATTTATATCTTATTTACACTTCTTCTGGTTCTTTGATTATATTATAACAAGTATATAGAATACTAAAACCCATAAAAATATCCTGACCTTATCTTTTGCTAATTCCCGATTAGCTATTTTTTTGGGGAGAAGTTGTGACTATATTCAATCCTTGTCAAACACATATCCAAAGATTTGGAAGAAGCCTACCAAATGAGAGGATGAAAAAAATATACATAATAATTTACATGCAATCACACATTAAGTTGACTGATATGGCACACATTCAAAGCATCAACTAGTCAAAGAGCATAGTCATAGTCAATACACAAAGAAATAACAAGACTTTTTAGGCGTTCAAGATCGTGACTGAGCTGACAATATCTTTCAGTCCGTTGAAGTCTTAGGATTAGGACTAAGATATGTCAATGGTACTTCACATACAATGCTTTGCCCTTTTCTCTCATTATCTCATATGTAATGATTTGGTATACCTTGATAGGACGTGCATAACACTTGGCTAAGACCATTGGCGATGTCGGGGGTGATAGGTGATGGTAGCCTCTCCTATGCAATACCCACACTAGGAATTCCTGTCATACATTCAGTTAGCATAATTATATAATCATTGTCCCTCCTTATGACTCACTTGACAAGTCCAACAAACATTACCATACTCATAGAGCTCTCAAGAGTCGCATAGGTTACCTTATGCTGCTGCAATATATGATTCACCTCATGATTCTAAAAGCGACTCGATGCGAGACTTGCACTTCACACTTTATATCACATATTATCATATCAAGCACAAAATTTCCAAGCATGCAACATATCATTTCATAGAAAAATTCTCATGCACTTAAGCATATGCAAGATTTCATACAATTATTTCGTTATAATTTCTTTTACTAAACACATTCAAATGATCATGCCAGAAATTCAAGCAATTAAGAAAAGGTAATGTCCACTCATAGGTTTTAAAGTTTGTATAGTCCTCAATTGCATCCTCGACCGACTCCTCGAGGTCCTACATCAGTAGGTATTTATCTATATAAAATGATATCCAATTTCCTCATGAAACAATACTAGAGGGTTATATACATAAAATAACTATTTTAAACCCTCTACCTAACAAAACATGGTCCTAGACCAAACTTGGGATCAATCCGAAAATTTTTCCTATTTTTTCCATTTTCTAAATATTATATCATTTATTTGATCAATCAAATCAACTCCAATTCTTACAATCTTAGTATCATTAGACTCTAATTTCAATCTAGTATTTTTCATAATATTTCCAGGATTTTTCTCATTGTTTTACTATTTTTTTCGAATTTTACACTATTTTTGGCTATTTTTATCAATTTATGTAATTAAATAAATTCAAACCAATCAAAATATGCCATGTGGCAGCACCAAACTCTGCTACACCTACAACCAAACTTGCGCGAGGGTGACATGTGCCCTCTTCTAGGCGTGCCACACCTCATCTGAGCCTGTTTTCCCTCGTAACTAGCAAACAACCTATCACCCGAAGTTGCGGACCATAAGTCACTTGGACTTCTTTCTAGATGACACATCATCCATCAGCTGGTGCAAATAACACGTTATTCGATTGGGTCATCTTTAACCCCCAGCCGAACTTTTTAATCCTGCAACTCTAATTCCTAAAACACCCAATTCTCCATACACGCAACCAACATAAAAAATTCACATCCCAAAAAAATTCTAACATCACCACTAACTTAACAACATTAAAATCACTAATTTAAACTAACTAAAACAGCAGAATCTTGAAGGATAAACACCCAGATTCCGAGCTCATTACTTACCCAAAACTAGACTTATATTCATTGGAAATAACATGAAAAGGGCATGGATAAGTCGAAAATCTGAGAGGAAGAGTTTGGAATGATTTTCTGAGGTTAAGCACACAATGTGAGAGTGAGATACGTAACGGGTTATTACGACATCAGCGACTAGTAGAGATCGAGAAAGTCCTATGTGACAAACCTGATATCTTCCAGCTACTTGGGCTGAAAGCCCATTTGAGAACTAACAATGTTAGTGGGTCTTAGCCCATGAATCGGGATTGATTTAAGATATAAGAAGCAAAATTAAATTATTTTGATGAAAATATTAATTTTGTAATTTATTGTAATCATCAATTTTATGATTGGAAAATCATAAAGGTAGTCCTAATATGGATTTTGGGATTCTAAGACCATACATTGGTCTAGTGATGGTATGTAAGGATATATAAATTTTTGAAGAATTTTTGGAAGGATGTTTCTAATTTTGTTGATTTTTCTAAGAGATATTATAAGATTTTAAATTTTTTTAAAATTTAATATTTTTAAGAAAAATAGAATTTTAGTTTGGTAAATTCTCCTATTTATAAGAAATTTATAAAAAATTTTGAAGTATTTTTCAGAATTATATGGTATTTATTATAAATTTTTAAAGATTTTATATAATTTAGAAATAATAATTATATTTAATATTATAAAATTAATTAATATTTTATTAGGAAAAATTAAAACGACATTGACCGGCATCATTTTGACCACCCGTGTGCCTTAAGTGTCGTTTTAGTGAAAACGGTGTTGTTTCAGCTATGACCCAAACGATGATATTTAGGGGTCAAGTCTTTTGCAGGAACCTCGAATGTTCCCGCTACTTTTGACTGGAGACTTGCAGGGTAAATTCAGATTTGTAGGATATTGCCATTCACTGTGAATCGAGCCCCAGAAACTACCTTGCAAGCTCCCACTCCTCCTAAAACTCTCCCAACCATTTTTAGCTGATTTCCGCCCATCATTCAGTCAGAATTAGATAAGAAAATATCTCAAAAATTCGGATAATTTTTTCTTGAAATCCGTCATTTTAGTATGTGAGATTGAATGATTACAATCGGGTTGATTTCGGAATGTTTTAAGCTTTGTTTTGGTTTATATTTTATGGGTTGTTGTTGTGTGTATGGGGTTTATAGGGTATAGGGTTCGCTAGATTCAAGCAGGTTATAGTGCAGGTCGAGAGGTTGAAGACGACCTCAAATGATAGGTTGTTCGACCTTGATAGGGAACAACGTGTCGCTTGTATGTGCAGACGATGTGTCATTTATTAGGTTAGACAAAGGGCATCTACACCTGAGGTTTGGATGCATCGTGGCAACCGCAAGTTAAGCCACGTGTTGGTTTTGAGATAGGCTCAAGTGTAGATCTGGCAGCACTAGACGCTACCATGTGTTTTCATCTGATTGGTCCAATTTAAATAAATTTCAGAAAATTAGAAAAATGACTAGAAAATGTATAAAATTTGGAACAAATAGTAGAAAATTAAGAAAAATTCTGAAAAAATTATAGAAAATATAAAATTAATTTGAAGTCTAGTGATACTAAATTTGTATGAATTGAACTTGATTTGATTAGTGGATTAAATCAAACAAGATTCAAAAAATTAAGAAAAAATAGGAAAATCACTCAGTTGGGTCTCGAGTCAATTTTCAAGTAGAAACACATCAAGTTAAGGAGTTAGACGCGTTATTTTATGAGATATTATGAATCGAGTATGGTTTATTAAGAATGTGGGATCGTTGTTCATAGATGGACTCCTACAATGGAAGGGTCTCGAGGAATCGGTCTGGAGCACCATCGACCGCTAATTAGGCTTTAAAACCCATGAGTGGATGATTTTCTTTCTTTTGATAGATTTTTAGCATGAATGTTAATTTGTGATTAATAAGAAATCATTAACTGAAATCGTGCATACGAATGCTTGAGTAATGACGTATTGAGCATGGTAATTAGTATAACATACATCGAGTATACCACGATCATCATGATATGTTGTGATCCATTTGAATGTGCCATTCTGTTATGAATTATTTGAAATGCATTAAATACACAGGGCGCATTCGAGAATTGTCGTGGAATACACCGAGTCTGCATAGGGTAACTTATGCAACCCTTGCGAGCTTTTTAGATCAAGTAGCATTGCGTGAAGACATTAATCATGAGGTAATAAGGATGAAATGAGTTTTATTTATTTTGTTGTTAATTAAATTATGAATCAAAATCATTGATTAAGTCAATGATTGTATGTGAAGTTTCATACATATTTTTTCTGTCTGCTCACCTAGTAGGTTTCTACCAGAATTATTGCCATGTTATGCAGGAACAACAAATAGGAGCTCACTCCCATACATTTCGAGAATGGAACAACACTTCAATCAACTATCGGCCATGTTTGAGGTAATATTAAAAGATTGTTTATTCATAGTAGAACTTTCCCTTGAATTCATTTATGTATGATATTGAGTCTAAACTTGAGATTGTTATGAGCTTGATTGTTTTACGATGCCACCAGAACAACATCGTGTCATTAGTTTAAATTCTGATGCATAGTAGTTCAATCATTTCTTATATCATTATTTCCGCTTTATTCTCATACCACGAACCTTGTAGATTTATTATTATTATTATATATATATATATATATATATATATATATATATATATATATATATATATTGTTGGATAATATAGCTTTGTATATCTTGGGCCTATTGCGACAGTCGTACGGAATTTTAGAGTTCGGGGTGTGACATCCTAAACAGCAACTGGTCTTCAATCGAAACGATGTCATTGTAGCAATGCATAACTGGCCAAAACGATGGCCAGTCTCGTGTTTTGACCAACGAGATAGCCTATCGTTTTGGCTCTAAATGATATAATATTAATATATATTAAATATTAATGATATAATAATAAATTTATTATTTCTTAAACATGATTAATTAGTAATAAATTCATAATAAATTTTATATTTTTCAAAAAATATCGATAATATTTCTATAAATTCCTTACAAGCATTATAATTCACAAATATCACAAAATTATTTTTTTCATAATTTTATAATTTATTCAAAATTAAATATTTTATAATAGATTTTAAAAAATAAAAATAAATCAAATTAGAATTTCAAATTTTTTTATAAAATTCACCCATTATTATAAACCTCCTATAAACCTATCAATAATCTCAAATGCCAATATCATTAATATAATTTATTATTTTATATTTTTATCATATAAATAATAATAATTCTTTATTAACTATGATAATTCACGAGAAGATAAAATTTATCTTCTAGAATATTAAAACCAAACTATAAACCCATCATCGATCTGTGAATATGGATTAGGGTTCACTAATATCGACACTTCTCGGTTTCCTTTCGTCGAAAGCCCAATTAGGTCGAAAATTTCTAAAATTTTATAATTTTAATATATTAAAATAAATATATTTTTTAAAAATTAATGATTTATTTTTTATAATATGTAAATAAATTTAATTTTAATATTTATCTATTTACTTATTTATTTATATTTAAAATTTAAAAATAAAATATAAAATATGAAATATTTATTATGATAAATATTATTATTATGTATATAAATAAATTAGTAAATATTTATTTAAATTTTAAAATTCAAGTCCTCTTCTAACGGTCAGTCTGTTTTTTTCTAAAATCAAATTTTTGGGTTGTTTCAAGCTAAAAGGTTAATACTACTTTAGGCGTTATTACGGAATTTAACATTTACTCCCAATTTTACAGCGGTAAGCGTTTGTTCCAAAGAGAAAGTCCCCTCCCGCCGCCGGCAATTCAGTACAACAACCAGAAGCTCCTCCGCTAAACTAAGCCCTCTACCTGCAAGTGGAAGAAAAGAAACAACGCATTCGTAAGACCATGATGATGCTAAATTTTGCCACTCTCGCCCGCACCCCTCCTGTTCTTAACCGTTTTATTGGGCTCTCCTGCAAACCCATTTTCCATCATTGTCCCAAAAACCAAATTGCTAGGTTGGGGACAAGGTCCTCCAGTACTTTGTTGCTCTCTGGTCTTGCCACCCCGCTATATAACTCCACTTCTAGGCGGCTTGGCCATGAAGTGTATCGTGTGTTGGCTGTCTCTGGAAGTAACAGCTCAGGTGGATTTGGGGGCATAGGCGGGGATGGGAGTTCGGACGGACGCGGCGGTGGCAGTGGCGGTGGCGGTGGCGGTGGCGGAAGCGGAGAAGAGGAGCCTGGTGATGCCGGTGGCAGTAACTGGTCATTTCTTTCGTGGTAATTCTCACCACTCTCACTCGATTGCTCTCTCTCTCTCTCTCACTCTCTCTCCTTATTTTCCGGACACACTTTGACATACTCCACTCTTCTTGTGGAGCTGCTTGGTTCTCATTGAATAGGCTTATTATTTGGCAGAAGCACTAAAATCGGATAAAAGAAATTAAAGGGGATTTAAAACCTTGTTCGGGCAGCATAAATTGACATCCTAAAAATTGAAATTGTGGTCTGCATTTGCTGGTGAAGAAAAATGCGTACAGATTTTTCTCCGCCGCTTCTTAGTCGGGTAATGTCCACTCAGTTACTCGGTCTCGGTTTCGGAAAAAGAAATAGTTCTCGAGTACAAGATTGTTTGTTTGTTGAATTTTCATAGAATCACTGGGAAGAAAAAAAATTTTAATCCCAACTTCTTCTGTTGGCTTATCCACTTGACTATACTCGTTAATGGACATTCTTATTCTTGTTCACTTATACTATGAACTTTTGTATAATGCTTTCGGGCAAAACGGACCTCTGCTATACAATCTGACCTCTACACCTTTCACGTATTGACCTCTTATTTTACTCTTCTGTTTCAGGTATTTGAGTCTTCTAGCAAAGTATCCTTTATTGACCAAAGCTGTGACATCTGCAATTTTGACTTGTATGGGAGATTTAATCTGCCAGGTAGGTTCTTCTTGGTTGACTGCAATGAGACCATTTTAATATTTGACCAAACTGTTTTATGCTTCAACTTGTGTGACCATTTTACTCTCAAAATTGGAGCAACCTTTTTACTGTCTTAGAGTCTTTTGATCATTTTTATACTTTGAAAAGGACAACACATTATTGTTTCCTCTATTAGTCCTTCCTGGAAAAAGGTCGACTCTCTTCAGAGGACTGTATTTTCTAACCATGAAAGCATTTGATCTAGCATCTCTAAGGCTCAGAAAATGGAAAATACCCTTTTTCCCTTTCGAGTGTTTTAAATTCCATGGTCATGCTTCCTGTCTTGTGGGATGAACTATCTCATGCAACTGTATAGTAAAAGTTGATTATACAATTTCGTTTCCATGTATTGCCAAGTGTTGATTTGAAGCCTGATACATGCATAGGCTTGCTTGCACTATTAAAGTGCAAGTTTCAACTTCAAATTCACAAGCAATACCTTTTTGTTCTGCATGGGCTGATATCACTGTAATGCTGTAAAATTGCTGGGGGGATCCAGTAGTTCTTTATATGTTGCTTTCAGGAAAAAGAAAAAGAACCGCATAGTTAATTCTATTGGTGTTAAAGCATTTGCTTACCTGTTTACAATCTACTTTTTCTCACATTAATTTGACTACTTAAGATGTGCTTTCATCATAAAAAATAAAATTGATCGTTGGTTCTACCTTCCGACGGGTCTAAAGGTATATGATAGAGCTCTATCACTTACCAAAAGGAATTGGAAAGGAAAATATTTTGTTAATGGTTTGTGCATTAGGGGCTAGGATTTGATTGACTTTGAGGTGATCGATCTCCAACAAACCAAGGCTTTTGTTTGTATTATTTTAGGGTTTTCTTTTAGTAAGTTTTTTTTAATGGTATGTTTGGTTTTGTTGAGTTGTAAGAGTTAGTGTTATTTTTCTAAGTTAATAAACTAATTCAATGTTTGTATTTTGATTTGATTATCAAAAACCAATAGTATTTAATTTTTTTCTAGTACAAGATATAAGTTTTCGTTACTGAAGGGTAGGAAATAAAACACCACCTACAGACTACTCATAATTTTTTTTTAAATAATTTTTTTATACTTCAAAAGAATCAAGACTTTTATTTGAATAAGAATAGAATAGACATTTTACTATTAGTATATTTCTCTTTTCTAATTACTAACCAAACATAGAATTGGTTATTAAAAACTAATCTAACTCTTTTCTATTCTAATCCAAAACTAATCTAACACTAACACCAATAATTCTATGTGCCAAACATCCCGTTAGGGTATTGACCTTCAATAGCAGTAGATCGTACATATATACTTAATAGTTTCCAATCCTTAGTCAACTAAGATTAGGATATCTGACATAGGAAAAAAAAGGAAATAAAATAACTTTCTTGGCATTAATGGAATTTCTTATTCGAAATAATAAATGTAAAGTCCACTAGAATTGAGGAATCCTTTAAATTTCTAGAATTAGGGAATCCTGTCATTGAGCACATTTGTAAGACAACCTTGTCCTTAATTTTGGACAGCAACAATTCTGGAAAGTTTTCATCCAATGATTCGTAAGTTCCCTTGGTAGCATTTTTAGTTGGAAAATTTTGCTTATTGGATAGTATTTTAGCAATAGGAACATGGTAAGACTTCATAGTACATCGATTTGGAAGAGAATAAATTGTGATTTTGACTTTGCTGTTTGAAGAAACTTCATGCAAATTGTGCTGTGCATTATCATCCTGTATCAATTTCTTTTTGTATGTACTTGGGAGTTAAATGGCAAATGCCAATGATAAACTATTAATATATGTTCCAGCACCTCTGAAGGCTTAAAAATCTAGGAGATGCTTCGTAGATTTTAGAAGCAATCATGCTGGAAGGAAATAATGACATGATCATGAGATTCAAGATAGTAATTAAACAGCTAAAAGATGATCAAGCTTCCATCCCAAACTACTTTATTTCTAAAGGTAGAAATGTTTGTTGACAAATTCATCTCATCATATTCTGAAAGAATTTTATGTCAACAACTTCTGATCATTCTGGGTTCCTTCTCCATTGAATTTATCAACTCATTTACTGGAAAGGGATGAACAATGTTATCTAAAAGCTTGTTGTTACATGTGAATTTCCAACACCATAAAGGTGACACAATTTGTCCTTCTGATGTGCCCAAAAAGGGATCTACGCCAGATATATAATATAATTTGACTTGTGCAGTATAATTACATCCTTGAATCAGTTAACCACTACCCTAAGCTGTGATTGGTACTGAATGAGAACGCACAGGAACGTTGTATTTAATTGTTATCAATAACCATATTTAATTACATGTTCATGTTGCAGACACCAATTTTACTCACTGTTGAATTTCATTTTGACCTCAGCTTGTCATCGATCAAGTGTCATCTGTAGATCTGAAGAGGACATTCATATTTTCCCTGTTGGGGCTGGCATTGGTGGGCCCTACTTTACATATCTGGTAATATTTGTAGTTTTCTTGTTTCTCCTTTTATTTTGCTGTTGATACTTGTAAATAAGAGTGCAAAGGCAACAAAAAGAAAATGATTGCTACTAGAGAAGAATAAAAATCTCAAATTTAACATTTGTAACAGCCATTCTCAAAAAATTGTTACCTTACCTCAACCTTTTAGTTATAATGCTGGCCTTTCAAAATTGACAGTAGTTTTGTTTTCTGAAATTTAAGAAAAGGTCGCATTAAGCTGTAACAGTGTTGTATTGACTTGTAGTCTCTTTGTAGCTTTCAGTTTTCTCTCAGTTTCAGCCATAATGACAAATATCAGTTAACAGTTTTGTTTGGCATCTCAGTCAAAACTTAAGCTTTATAGTTTGACCTTCTAACTTCTCCTTCATTCAAATTGGTTTTCCTCAGGTATTTATATTTAAGTAAAATAGTTACTATGCCTGGAGCATCAGGTGCAATCTTGCGCTTGCTACTGGATCAGGTGACTTAATTTTTCTAGCTTCATCTTGGTATCAACCTGCTCTATGATATATTTAGTTAAATTGTCAGATGTGATCTTGTTTGCAGTTTATTTTTTCTCCCATATTCATTGGAATATTCATGTCTACACTGGTGACATTAGAAGGAAGGCCATCAGAAGTTGTACCAAAACTTAAACAGGTTATTTTACCAGCATAAACTTCTTATTGCTTCAACAAAATCTGTGTCGAAATCTTTCAAAGCAGTTGGTCACAAGTTTTTATTTAGCATACTATTTTCTAATCCTGGTTTTTTGGTTCTCCAGGAGTGGTTCTCTGCTGTACTTGCAAATTGGAAACTATGGATACCATTTCAATTCCTAAACTTCAGATTTGTCCCACAACAATTTCAGGTTCAAAAAATTTTGAAATTATCCTATATTTTTTTAAGTCAGTTATATACGGCATGTCGCACCTGGTTGATGACCAAAGTCCTGGAAGGTTAGAACTTTCTGTTTATTCATACATGCTAGATGAGAAAGAATGGAATCTGATAGGCCCCCTATTTGGTGTATACGCTTAAGAACAAGTAATATTCTCCTAAAGTCTAGCTGGCTGGTTTGTAAATTGTAGTCTTATTGGAGATGATATATAGGCAGAAAAAATAAATAAGATGGGGAAAAATTTTAGTAACTGTCTTAGACATTTGGTTTGTGGAGGGGGAGTAGCCTCTCGGAAGCTGTTCATTTTCTTTTTTTATTTGTTTACATAAATAAAAACTGTCATTTTGTCTTAATAATTGGTAACAAAGAGAGGCAGAGGTCTTGATGCCATCAGTTAGGATGGAAGCTCATATGGAATTAGTGGGGACTGATATTAGAAGGATAGTTTAGAATAGTCAATAGAAATGCAAAAATTTATGTTTTACCACGCAAAATTAAGGCTTATGGGGTTTCAGTGTGAAGCTATGTTATTTTCACGTTAAGTTGCAAGAATGGGATGGTCATTCCCTATATGTTAAGCCTTGAGATTAACCTGATAATTGATGACCAGCCATATCTTACTTGATTTCATTGATGACCAGCCATATCTTACTTGATTTCATTGATGACCAGCCATATCTTACTTGATTTCATTGATGACCAGCCATGGTTCTTCAACCATTACCTCGATAATGGATCTGGGAGGGTATCTTGCTTGATTGCCTGGATGACTAGCCAAAATCTGATAAATTTGGACACAATTTTTGGTGTTGTTGTAGTGGATCGCTTGAGCAAATATGTTTATTTCAATCTTTTATCTCATTTCTTTAGAGCTGGTAGGGTTTTAGGCCACATCACATCATCTGATTGGTTGATCTCTTTAGAATATTACATAAATAAAAACTCTATTATTTATTTCTCTTTATATCTTCGTTGGGTTGAATACCCCTATGATACAGATTATGTGAGACCTAGCCCGTAGGGGGGTCAGGTTACCTAATCCCACATCAGAAAGGAGCGAGAGAGGTCTTGAACTTATATGTGTTGTGTGATGGTATCATTTGTAACAAGATGCATCTTTTGGGCCATGTGGTTAGAAGCTCAATCAAGCGTTGCAGTTGTGATCCATCACTCGCACATACACGTCTAGGCCCGCTGGGCCGAGGATCCGGGGGCCGGGTCGTGACAGATTATACTGACACCATTTCTTTAACATTTGTCTATGGCCACAACCCTTAACTTTAGCTTTACATCCTTGATGAAATAATGTTGGCTTATCTGGGGACCAATTGATTGAACGAGATCAGATGCTGCAACTTTTGGAAGCCATTTTATTGAAAAGCCAGGCCCGTATAGAAGCACTAAATAGATTCAAGTTGACGTGACTTGAGTTTCCAGGCTAGAGATTATATTTTTCTTTGTTTACAACTATATTGCCAAATTTGATTGGTAAAACGAAATGATGAGAAGCTCCCCCAGAATCCTTGGGCCGTTCTAAATACTTAGACAAATTGGCAAGGTGACATCTGAGTTAAAATTTTCTATGATTCTCGGTTACATCTAGTTTTTTCACATGTCCCTCTTACGTCCAGTTCCAGGTTGGTTTCTATCTTTACCTCCTCTACCAATTGCTGGGTCATGGGTTAGGACTCCGTACCTTGGAGTTGTTGATTGAATGAAAAGATGGACCTATGGAGGAGGCATTGTGGAAAAACTATGATTTACTTGCGGTCAATTTCCTTTTATTTAGCAATTCGAAGGGGAAATATTGATACGTCCCCTGCATGTCTGCTTAAGGAATTGTTCCAAGCATATATAAGGTGACAATGAAAAAGATTTTGTATTGAACCAGCTCATAGGTTTACTTGGTCTTGATGACAATTTCACTTTGTTACCTGGAAATGGATTATTGGACTCATCCATGCTTAGGGAGTTGTGGAATTAGGGAGCATATTTTCCACCACTTTTTTCCATATGTTTGACTTGTAATAAACACCTGAAATTTTCTTCTATTTAGAGCAGAGATTTTATGTTGGTTCTGATTTACTTTTTGGAGTTATGTATGTAGAATCATTGTCATTGTCACATTTTTTCATGTATATTTATATTTAGCTTTCCATTTTTGCTAGTAATCTCTTTTTCCTGTTCATTCGCAGGTTCTTGCTGCTAATGTTATTGCTTTAGTATGGAATGTGATTCTCTCGTTCAAATCTCACAAAGAGATTATTCAAAGATAGGTAATTCTCTCCAAGCAGCAATGCGAGTCTTCTCATCCTGACTCATTCGTCAAATATTTGAAAACCTGACAGAACTTTTTTAATCTCATATTTCGATCTAAACGAATGGTTTTAACTTTTAATTGCTTCTAATGTTTTAGGTGACCATGACCATGCCTGACATCTTTACAGATCCAAGCAAAAGCCTGGTTTCTATCCTGTTGCTTCGCTCCAAAGCAGTAGATGCCAGGAGTGCTTGGTGCAGGATTTTAGCAAATTGACCTTGCTAAAGTTTTTGCCACAGAGTGACTCTTTATGGTATTTTAACGATTTTTAAGTGGAGAGAAATCGTAAAATTTGAGTGATATTTTCTCTTGATGTTCCTTCTAGGATGTGTATTATATTATTATATATATCAGAGCCCTATGCCATGCCCGTGATTGAGATTTTTTGACTATGTTGATATTATTATCGCCATTACGGTATATGATATTAATATGTCAGTGGAATTGAAATTGTTTATTTAGAAAACTGTATAATTAATAAATTATGCAGGTGTGTAATAGACCATAGGTGGTTATGTTTATAATATGTATAATTAAATTACTGTATCATTCAATAAAAAGGGGATAAATATATTATATGGTTTACTATTATACAGAGAAACAAATAATAGAGTTTTTATTTATGTGATATTCTAAATAGAGATGACAATTTATCTAATTAGAATTTAAGCTGAAATAAATCAACCAATCAGATGGTGGTGACATGGCCTAAAACCCTAATCCCATCAACTATATTAGTCACCTGTTCATCCTCCTCTTCTTCCGTAATAAAAGGGCATGGGTTGTTCGTGAAGAAATACAAATCACGAAGGGAGGAGTTGCCCGTGTAAGAGCAATTACCTGTAACTTGGTGGCCATTGCTGAGAAGCGAAAGCGTCATCGTCTTTGCCCTCACCCTCACTGTCATCTTGGTGAGTACAATTAGTTATGCTGCTGCTGCTGTTGTTGTTCCGCATATCTCATCATCGTCCGTAGAAAAAACTCACTTGTTTCTTCCTTTTCCTTTTTACTCTCCGCCATTCCCTAACTGGTATAAATCTAGAATAGCGACTCTCCTCTCGCCTCTCGGTTGATAATTAGAAACACGCAAGTATTCATAGGGCAAGTTTTCTAGTAAGTTTACTATCTGTAAACACGAAGAAATACAGTAGTGATTATTTATGGAAACGGAACCTGTTGGCTTATTATTTTCTACTCTGTGGATTCAGCTTTCTTCCAATTAGGCAAGGAAAGAGAAAACTAATTGCAAACTTTCCATTCTTTTCATGCGACATTCAAGCAAAGAATACTGGACATCGTGAGACTGCGAGGGATAAAGGCGGCGATTTCGCAGCAAAATTATCCACTGGTTTTGCGGGACTGCAGCCGACAAGTATATCGCTGGGGTTTCGTGAGGTATGAGTTTGAAAACTGAAAATATTAAAAAATTTTAGGGTTTGTCATTTATGATTTAATTTCTGTGATTCGTAAGATTTGAAGATAGCCGGATTAGATGATTTTAAACTGAAAAAAATTGAATAATAATAAAAAAATTATAATATTTATTTTTATTAAATATTAATTATTAGTGATAAATATAAAATTTAAATATCAAAAATTTAATGTTATGTATTTTTTATTTTTTTATTTTTTTATCTATTTATATTTTAAATTGTAAAAAATATAAAACATTATTATATATAAAGATAAATAGTATTATTAAAAATATAGAAATATTGTCAAATATATATTTTAAATTTTAAAAAATTTGAATGAAATTATTTTTATTTTATTTTATTTATTATAAAATTAGTTCGCTCTCATACAGTACTAGTAAGATAAAAGCAGGCATCTTTTTGCCCGCAATCTCTTCTCTTCCTGTATATCGTTTATCTTTTTTCTTTTTATGTTATGTTTGGTTTGTAAATGGTGAAATATTTAGGTATGTAATTACAATTGATAAGACAGATTTGTTTGTTTGGTTGTTCTAACTGTTAGCTTTAGAGATTTATTTTGTAAGAGTTCTCTTTATTGCTGTTTCCAGGTTCTGAGTATCTAATTGCGCTGCTGAGGTTTCTTGGGCTGTAATACGTGACGAGAAGACAGTTACCTCGGCTACATTATCGCATAAACTAAAACACAGGAACCTCTAAGAACAATCTGTTGATTTACTTTTTCAAGATAAGAGAGAGAGAGAGGGAAAGGAACAATCATGGAGTCTGGAGTAGGGAATATGAAGTCCACTTCCATAAACGGGGTGAAGATGTACATGGTTTCATCCCAACAACGCTCTCTTCCCACTTGGCTCGATCCCAAAAAACAACGGGCTCTCCGCAAAGATCCTAGTACTTTCCCTTTTGATTTTCTTTAGTACAGGGACAATTTAGCTAATAGGTCATTTATTTCTCTCGTAATGACTATGCTTTTGTTTTTTTCTTTGTCTTAGACCACCAGAGAAGAGTTGATTTGATTCAGGACCTGTGGTTTCAGACCGCCACTACTAAAATTAAAGCAACCCCTGACGGAATGTACCTTATTGCCTCAGGTTCTTACTTTAAAAATCCTGTTTCTTTTTGTTTCTTTTTGTTCTACTTTTTTGGCAACTGTGATCCTCTTTTACTTTTGAATTTAACCTCCCATACGTAAAATTGTAGGGATATACCCGCCACAAGTCAAAGTTTATGAACTTAGTCAACTGTCCATGAAGTTCGAAAGGCATTTGGCCTCTGAAATAATTAATTTTCAGGTATCATAAACACCACTCTATATCTTTCTCTTACTACTCTTATTGGACAAGTACCTAACATCATTATATGTTTTCTTTTGTTTGTCTGTTCTTTATTGGTGATAGATATTGGCTGATGACTATTCAAAACTTGCCTTTTTATGCGCTGATCGATCAGTTAACCTTCATGCAAAACATGGGAAGCACTACACCTTACGTATTCCAAGGTTTTCTTCTTTGCCTTTTTTTTAAAGTATAATGGAGGCTGAACAAGAGAACTGTAGTTTTTTGGTGATATGGTCATTCTACCTTAAGGGATTGGCACTTTGTGCCTCATATTCTACTAGAATTCAATTCCCACTAAATGTCATGATTTGGTGTTCTCCTTATAATTCAACTGGTTTATTCCTTATGCATCGCACAGTGTCTTCTATTAAGAATTGAATACCTGCTGACTGGTTTTATCCTTGCCTTTATTGTTGTAGTTATCTGCAATGAGATGCCATTTACTCCCTGAATGAATTTCTTTTCCGTCACTTGATGATATGTTATGGATTATGAGTTTGTAGGTTGACACATATACTTGTTGTCTGCCTTCTACAGAATGGGAAGGGATATTGCGTATGATTGCTGGTCTTGTGACTTGTTCTGTGCTGCTTCTTCTCCTGATTTGTATCGCATCAATTTGGAACAGGTGTTTACTGAAATATGTATCCTATTCTCTCTCTCTTTTATGTGTACACACACACACACACATGATGTCATATTACTTTGTAACTGCTTCAGTGGGAACAGCTTTGAGAGATTTAATTTCATGCAAATAACATTTTTGGTTTCAAGAAAGATGATAGTATCATAATGTAAATTCTGTGAATAACTATGCCAGGCTTGCATGCTTTCTGGTTCACTCAACATACAGAGCTCCTTATTCTTCACTACAAAAAGTCTTTACCTTTTCATGTTTAAACATGGTATGTTATTGGAGAGTTCATTTTCTTGGTATTCCATGTTAAGATGTAAAAGGATAGCAGTCTTTGATGGGAGCTAGAGAAATAATGGCTGTGAGTGTTCTTGTTTGGGTTATATTATTGATGAAAATTGTTTTCCTCACTTAGAAGTGCTGCTTTTTAGTGTCTGCTGGGAATTATGAATTAGACAAGCAATGCCAATTTAGATTTCAAGTGTAAAGAGAGACAAATATATGTTACTTTACGTGCACATGAAGACTGTTGTACCAATGTTAGAGAATATTGATGTCATTTCAGAGGGCCAATTTGTTACTGACATCTTCTAGAGTAGGGAAGGAGCTGTATAGCATTTCACTTTCATTACATGTGAAATTCGATTCATAATCTGTCTCCAATTTCCTTGTTTGTTTGTTTATATGAATTTGTTTTCCTTTTCTTTGTAAATACAAGCTTCAGGCTGAGTATTTTGATTAAACTATTTAGATGGGGTACTTGCAGACTTTCAGGCTGTTTTATTTAACCTATTCATATTTTTTCCTTTGGTTTTTGTCTTGGGGTCTTAATGTTAATTTATTTTCAGGGACGGTTTTTATCCTCACTCACTACAAAATCACCTGCCCTAAATACAGTTTGCAGAAGGTTTTTTTAAAATCTTATTTCGATTGTGTTGCAAAATTTCAGCATCTATTTGGCTATTTGCTTGTTGCTAAAATGATATCTTATTTCTTCTGCAAATTTCAGCAAGATACACGGACTTGTTGCTTGTGGAGGAGAGGATGGTGCTGTTGAATGTTTTGACATGAGGATGAAATCTTCTATTGGCAGAATTGCTGCTGTTGCACCTACTGGTGATCCAGATGAGGTAACTTGCTTGTTCTTGTGCTAAGATGAATTTGAATTGTGAGCTAAAATGCATTTGAATTGCAGCCAATGAGATGGGAGAGGAGTTTCTTCTAGTTTATTGTTATGTTTTTTAATATCAAGGTAGATACTTGAGTCATTTGTCTTTTGCTTGCTTCTTGAATTGATAGAGCTGAGTGGGTTAGTATGGGCAATAAAGAGTTTAGGATGAACCAGTTGTGAATAATGTTATTTATGCCTTTCATTCTTGCACTAATATGATCTGGCTGTTATCCTGTTCTACTGTGTATTCGTTTCTCTCATCTGACGTTTATTCGTTTTTTTTCCATACAGTGATGGAATAATTCATCTTATGTCTGTTTCTGTCTTAACTTTTTTTTTTTTGGATTCGTAGGAGGTAACTGCACTGCAGTTTGATGGAGATGGGGGGTTTTCTTTGGCTGTTGGTAGTAGCAGAGGCAAGGTATTATCTACATTATGGCTATGAGTAGTCAAAAGAATCATATTTGTTGCCTGATGTCATTTATTGTACATTGATTTATTTTGTGGTATACTATATACATTAAGTTATGCACATTGTGCAGTAGACTTGAAATGATCCATGCAAATAAAATTTTCAACTGTTATTGTCTATTTGTCAAGGCTGTAAACTATTATAAAGATATAGTAGGCAGTAGGATTATCAAAACCATCTTTTCCACCTATCCAGATATGTTGTTCATAGCCAGGAGCAAATTTAGAGAACCTTAGTCTATAAACCTTTTCAAATAGACTACAAAATCTTACTCGTCCATAGATTCCTCTGTGGCTTTGTCCACTAGTATTTCATTAATAATCTTGTCCAATCTCAGAAAGAAAAGTGTCTTTGCACACTAGTGGTACTGATCCATAGTCTAGAGGGTGAAATCCTTGTCAAACGCTTGGATGCGCTTGGTACCTGCCTGGCATAAATTGTTTAGTTGCCATAATTCTTTTCTGCTGCTCATTTGTGTTCAGTATATTATTAAAGCATACACTTTATGTTATGTTATTAATGCAGGTGCTGCTCTATGATCTGAGATCTTCCCATCCTATACATGTTAAGGATCATATGTAAGCCTACCATGTATAGCGTAGATATATTTTTGTGAATAGCTTTGATTGAGCTTGGTAATTTGGGTGTTCTTAGTGATTCTTAATTTCGTTTTGCAGGTATGGGAGCCCTATTTTGGATATTAAGTGGCATCATACTCTAAATTCTGAGAAGCAAAAGATTATTTCTGCAGACACTCATGTTGTCAGAATATGGGATCCTGAGATGGTAAGGAATGTCCTATTGAAATTTGTTATTTGAATGAGTTTTTGAGACACTTAAATTATCCAGCATATTACCTGAAAAGAAATATGTTCCTTACTTATTTATTGAAGGCGCAGAAAATTGAATTGTATCAACAATGACCTCTCTCAGATAGCTTTAATTATTTCATTAATGTCTTTTAGAGCTACCTGGATGGCATTTATCTTCATTGCTGGTCCTGTATGGAAAAATTCCTGTCTCTATTTTAGTCAGAAATTGTTTGAAAATTCCTCTAATCGGATAATGGTGCAGAGTTGACTCAGAGATAGTGTACACTTCAAATTCTTGTATATCTGTCTTCGTTATTATATATTATTCTTTCGTCAACAGGGAGATGGCATGACAAGCATTGAACCGACAGCAGGAAAAATAAATGATATATGTGTCATCAATGACACTGGTTTGCTATTATTGGCTTTGGACTGTGGCCAGATACCTTCTTATTTCATACCTACATTGGGGCCTGCTCCTAAGTGGGTTCCTGACCTTGAAAACTTAACGGTATGGTTTCCTAGCCATTGACCTTGTTTGTTTCATGGGTTTACTCATGGGTTTTATTTAATGCTGTTATGTCAATAATTTTCAGGAGGAGATGGAGGAGGGTGCTCAAACTATCATATATGATAATTATAAGTTTTTGACGAAAGAAGATCTTGAGCGTTTGAACTTGACACAATACATTGGCACCAATGCTCTCAAAGCATACATGCATGGATTCTTTATTAATAATGCTTTGTACAAAAAGGTAAGATTTTCTGGCACCGATGGTTATGCTGTTATGTAACGCTGTTGTTTCAAGAAACTCCACCTATTGAATTGCTATTGTATAAGAAACATGGTTTTTGTTGTGGCTTGGACTTTGCGAGTGTAAGAAAAAGATGAGGGCATTTTTGTGTTGTGTTCCATCGCGGTACTTTGTACTTCATTGCTTTTCTTTTTTTTCTTTTTCCTCTGGATTCCGTTGTTTCTTTTTGCCTGCTGAATGACATCGATAAGGTAAAGAAGTCTGGAAGAGATTGGAAAAGGATAACCATTGAATATGAAGTGTGGAAAAATGTCAGTTTAAGTTTTTAATGATATCCTATTCAAAATTGATGTCGCAATATTTTTTTTTTCTGGTTATTTAACTTTTCTGTTTTGCGAGTCAATAGGTGAATGCAATTTATTGTTTCTAATTGTCAATTTTTCTAGTTTGAGGTTTCTTTTTGAAGCAAGTAATTTGACACTTTCTGTTTCTTCTAACGATAATTACAGCTTCCAGTTTGCATTTTATAACTATCGGTTGTGGAAATTAGCTTACCGTTTATGTTTTCTGTCATCTATCCACGTGGACTTGTATGCTGCAGGTTAAAGCAGAAGTTGATCCTGTTGGATATGAGAAATATATAGAGCAGTGGAAACAAGAGAAACTGGAAAAAGAGCGCAGTGACAGAATTACGGTCAGCTTTTCTCTGTCTCTTTCCCTTAAAGATGAGTTATGAGTTATTTTCTGTATTGTTTTATTGCTTTTGTTACCTATTACTAGACTAGGAAGTAGGTCCGCATTGTGGATACTCATTTTTTGGGTTTTTGTTTTGAGACTACATTTGCCGGCTCTGAAGTGTATGTATGCATTGTTTGATCTTGTTCTACTACCTGTTAAGTACGTATGTGGTAAAGAGGATCTATCTGCAACTATGCAGTGGGTCTATATCTTCTGTTAAGTACGTATGTGGTAAAAAGGATCTATCTGCAAGTATGCAGTGGGTCTATATCTTCTGTTTGGCTTAACTAAATTCTTGCAACTATGCAGTTGAAGAAACGTCTGCCCAAGGTTAACCGAAAACTTGCAGAAAGTATCCTTGACCAAGAAGCTGCTGAAAATGACAAGAGAGATGCCGATGATAAAGAAACGAAGAAACCCTCCAAGAAAAAGAAAGAACTTGGCGGTGATCTCATGTCAGATCCGAGATTTTCCAAAATGTTTAAAATCAAGGTACGGTTCACCCAACAGATAAGTGGTTCTACTGCAGAGCTTGTGCTTTTATTCATGGTGATCAAGTTGCACACTAACGACTGTTGATAGCTCATGGATTTGAGAATGGGATCTCTTTTATTCTGTTTATAAACAAATATCATGTTTAAAGTTCTTCTGACCATGAGTTTAAAAATATAAGTGTTGGGTGATTTCGAGATCCAATTTTCAATTGTTTTATTTTTGGTGAATATCGATCGTGTTTATTGTCTTTAGAGATGCAAGTGTAGGCTCTGATGATTTGTGGCAATACCTGAGTGCGATTCTGTAAGCTTAAATTAAGTTAGGAAATGAAATGTATTAACTTCTTGTGTTTTTGTGTAGGACTACGAAATTGATGAGTCAGTGCCAGAATATCTGGCTTTGCATCCTATGGCGTCGCAGAAGCAGCAGAACTCTTTGGTAGAGGAGCATTTCGAGCCCATAATGGAGGATGGAGACGGGAGTAGTAGTTTAAGTGATTCTGATGTTTCCGCAGAAGATGAGGATAAGGATGAGGATGAGCCTGAGCCTAATGATACAAGCAAAACGAAAAAGAAATTACGAGTTCCAAGGTAAAAAAAGGGAGTTCAACTACTTATTTCATATTCACCTCCTTCTCTTAAAAAATATGGTGGTAGAGAACTAACACTCTATTTTATGTCATGCTTTAGGTTATATGAAGTCAAGGACGAGAGACATGCAGAGGCATTTTGGAATGATGCATCTCTTGCCGAGGAGGACTCCCTTCCGTTAGGGGAGAGAGTATCAGCAGCAGCTCTTGCCGGTGGTGGACCTAACAACAAGAATAAGAATATAAAGCTGGGGCCAGGTGGTTCGCGGGAGATTTCCTTTATTTCTCGAAGCAAGGCCAGTTATAGAGAAGACGGAGAGGATGAAGAAGTAAGGAGGAAAAGAGGTGTGCAGTCTTTAGGGCTGAAGTCGTCGTCGGGGTTTAGAGGCAGAGGCCGAGGTCGAGGCCGTGGCCGTGGAAGAAGAGGGGGCCACACTAGCCGAAGGGGCGGAAGGTGAATGTGAATAAGAAATGCATTCTCCTAGCAATTCTTTTCCGTCACTTATTCAAAACTTGTGGGGAGGGGGGTACGTGTATGGTAGGGGCTGTAGTGTTGGGGTACGTCTCACCGGGTTTTGCTCACTTTATATTCAATTAAATTTGTGTTGGGGTACGTTGTAGATTTCGTTGGGGCTGTAGTGTACGTGTATGTAGGGGTGTATCTTTTTCCCCTATTTATACATCAAAAACTTATAAAAAGAAATCATAATAACATTGCAAACGAGAATTTTAACTCAAGAATTTATTTAATATAATAAATAGTCATAATATTTTAACTCAAACGGCATCATTTCTTCTTTCAGTGAACGAATGCGTCATGCATCGTCTCTCCGAAAAGGTTATTAGTTTAAATATTTAATTATTTAAATATTTAATTAATTCATATTAGTTAAAAATATAAATTAATGTAAACCTTCATAAAATTATGAAATTTACATTCTGAGTCCAACAATTATGATGAACAAATCAGGATACATACTAATGATGAACAATTAGGGAGTGGAAATTTTATCATAAATTTAGAAAAATATAATGATGAACAAAAAAATAAAATTAAACTTGTTAATATTTTTTTAAACAGTCAAACACTCTTTAAAATAATTAAAATTTATATATATAAATTAAAACTAAATACTTAATTTATTCAGAAAAAATATAAACTTTTAGAGTAAAAAATAAATATTACTGTAAAAAAATAAAAATATATTTGATTTCAAAACTATACTTTTCATTTCATGCAAGGACGCATTACATTTGTTCTCATGTATTATTAGCAAGTGGCGGGCAGAGTTTTGACCATGCTATTTCTTCCACAGCAAATCGTAGGTATGTGAAATCTCCTTCTCCAACAAATAGTTCCTCCACACTATTCAAACCATCAGTATTGTTTCTCTCCACTAATTTTATCATAGCTTTTATAGTTATAAGTCAGATAGAGAAAGATAACTCATCTGATCTCCATGTTATTTTTTATTATATTATTAAGTATGATATAGTAATAAAAAATTACCAAATTTTAATTATATATATAATAAAAAAGGATAGTCACATTAAATAATACAGGAATATAAAGAAATTTAATTTACTATAAATAGCAATTGATTTTGCATTTCCATCTATTAAGAATATATGTTTTTTATATATTTAATAAATACAAAAGTATTTGTTAAATGATTCTAATATTAAAATCATACCATATAGAGAAATAAACCAAACTTTACTAATCAAAACTAACACTAACTCTACCTAATACCGTCCTTTCCTCTCCTCCCTAATTCAAACTTTGAACACAGATACGGATACAGAAACAGAAACGGACAAGGACACGCACAAGGCATTACTTGGCACGCCCTAAACTAGGTGGATGAATGCCCTTCTCAGCGCACACATATAACTCAAAACCACAGCCCACTACCCACCAACTCCTGTTTCTGTTTTTGTTCTGTTCCTGCTTACCTCATGGCTCACCCTCAAACACATACAATACAACAACAATTTATATAACCAGCAGCGTAAAACAGAAACAAACCCCCCCATGGCTTCCGACGACGATCAAGACCCTGTGTCTCTCTACATGTCCCTCGACGACTGGCCTCACTCTCCCACTGAAACCTACATGGTTGGCTTCGTCCTTGCAAACATAGTGGGTCTCCAGTACTATTCCGGTGGCATCTCTGGCCGTGAATTGGTGGGTTTAGTACGCGAGCCTCTCAATCCTTACGATCAGAACGCCATCATGGTTCTCAACACTCGATCCCTCCAAGTGGGTCACATTGAAAAGTCCGTTGCTGCTGTTCTATCCCCTTTGCTTGACTCTCATCGGATTACCGTAGAAGGCATCGTTCCTAATTCTCCCTCCCCTATGAACAATGGTTCCCGTAGGTTCAGGATACCTTGCCAAGTTCATCTCTTTGCCAGACTTGAGGACTATGAGGCTATCAAGTCCGCCGTTTTGAGTGCTGGGTTGCTTCTTATTCCCCCTATGCATTCGGCTTTGGGCTCTTCTGAGTCTAAAGTGATTAAAGACAGGATTAAGCATACCGATGCTAAGAGTTTGGATGAGATTTTTAAGCTGGCAGATGAGAATGCTCGTCAGAAAGGCAAAATGGGGCATCTTGATCCACCAAAGGCTGTGATCAAGTCTGACCTCTTTCCTCACCAGAAAGAGGCTTTGTGGTGGCTGGTGAAAAGAGAGACCTCCCGGGAATTGCCTCCATTTTGGGAGGAGAGAGACGGGGAATATGTCAATGTTCTCACCAATTATCATACAGGTAAGCGTCCTGAGCCTTTGCGTGGTGGGATTTTTGCGGATGACATGGGCTTGGGGAAGACTCTAACTTTACTCTCCTTGATTGCTCTTGATAAATGTGGTGGCACCACTGTTGATGATGGGAACCATGGAGACCATAATCTTGTTGAAGATGAATGTCTCTATGAGGACTCTAGTGTATCTGCGGCTAGTGGTAACAAGGTTAAAATCAGTAGGGTGACTAAAAAGGGTGCCAGAGGGCGGAAAAAACGTAAAATTGAGGATGTGCCTTCTAATAGCCATGTGGAAGAGAAGAATGCTGGTGTACCTGATGAGTGTTGTGATACTTTTGGGGCAAAGACGACGTTAATAGTGTGCTCTCCTGCTGTTTTTTCAACATGGATTACGCAACTGGAGGAGCACACTCATCGTGGGTCTTTCAAAGTGTACATGTATCATGGTGACAGAACTAAAGAAGTCAAGGAGCTTGGTAGGCATGAAATAGTGTTGACAACATATGGTACTCTGGCTATTGAAGACCACTGGGAGAACTCCCCCATGAAGAAGATTGAGTGGCGTAGAGTCATTTTGGATGAGGCACATGTTATTAAAAATGCAAGTGCTCAACAAAGTCGGGCAGTCACTAGGTTGAAGGCTAGGAGGAGATGGGTTGTCACCGGAACGCCCATTCAGAATGGATCGTTTGATCTGTTTTCGTTAATGTCCTTTCTGCGGTTTGAGCCATTCTCCATCAAGAGCTATTGGCAAAGCCTGTTGCAACGCCCGCTTGATGTTGGTGATAAGAAAGGGCTTAAACGTCTACAGGTAAAAGAATCATTGAGCTACAACATCTGTTTCTCATGTAATGCAAAGTGTGGCTTTCATTCCAAGATATTGGCATATTAATCGTAAGAAATTTGATAGTTCAAGTTCATCATTCCTTTAAGGTATTCTCTTTAGTGCTTATCTTTGTTACAAGTTTTTAGTTGTTGTATTTATGAAGTTAATTGCTTCAAGGTTGTAATTATTCATATGCCATTGAAGCTGCATCTTTTAAAGCATAATTGTTTTGAGGGGGCGACTGATTGTTTTGAGACTAAAGGAAAAAAACTATATCATGAGATCTTAAGCTATGCTGGCTACTGTTTCTTTTTTTATGCTTCTATCGTACTATTTTCTTGAGATTCTTATGTCTAATCACCTCACAATCAGAGTCACCCCGAAACAGCTTTCATCTTACAGAATCATTGTTTTTACACTTTTGTCAAAATGAATTGTTATTGGTAAATCCTCGTTTTAGAAAAATTTCTTTACTTCATAGTTTATACAAAATTTTGTATGGTTTTCATTCAGGTCCTAATGGCAACAATTTCTTTGCGGAGAACAAAAGACAAGGGTTTACTTAATTTACCATCTAAAACATTAGAGACTTATTATATTGAACTGTCTGGAGAAGAACGTCAACTGTATGATCAGATGGAAGGAGAAGCCAAAGGTTTCATCCAAAACTATATCAACACTGGTGGTGTGATGCGCAATTATTCAACTGTGCTTTGTTTGATTTTACGTCTTCGCCAGATATGTAATGATTTAGCCTTGTGTCCATCGGACCTGAGATCACTACTCCCATCTAGCAGCATTGAAGGTATTGATGCTAACTGTATATTGATGCTAGTTCTTAAATACCTTGTACATATTTCAGTTAAATTATGATGCTAGACAATTAGGAAAAACTCTTTCATATGATCATAGGTAGGGTTAGGATTTGTAGCTTTGGAATTCGCAGATAGTTTTTTCTATATAATCTGCAATAATTGAGGTCTGAATCTGTGAGATAGATGCGGAATTATCTTAGAACTAGTTGCCTTGTAAAGAAATCCTTGCCCAATTGCATTATATACAACAACCAAACTCTGCAATTTTAATGATATAATACAAGAGTCTTCTAAATTTGTATGGATTTAGACTCCTATAATATAATGAACTTGTTGTCCTTTATAGTTTAGGGAGAACATTCATAAAAAACTTACTGAAAGCATAAATGGAAAACTAAGACATCAAGTTAGGGTTCTAGGTTTGGATATTTGCATATTAACTTGTGATTTGGATGCGGAATCAAGTCTAAATAGGGTAACGACGGATAAAATTGTCTGCTTATGCCAAGGATTTCATACGTGAAGAATGTTTGATTGTGCCATTGTGATGCAAAAATTACTATACTTTTTGGAATAGTCGTTAATCTTCTAATTATCCTGAAAATGAATCTATGCAGATATATCCAGTAATCCAGAGTTGCTTAAAAAACTAATTTCAATGGTACAAGATGGTGAAGATTTTGACTGTCCAATTTGCATTTCTTCCCCAACTGATACTGTGATCACATGCTGTGCACACATCTTCTGCCGACCTTGCATTTTGAAGACCCTGCAGCGTACAAAACCATGCTGCCCACTTTGTCGACATCCTTTATCTCTCTCCGACCTCTTTTCAGCTCCTCCTCCTGAACCCCATGATATTAACGATGAGGAAACTTCATCTTCAAGAACGACTTCTACCAAAGTCTCAGCTCTGTTTAAACTGCTAATAGCATCAAGGACAGAAAAACCAAATGTAAAATCAGTAGTCTTTTCACAGTTCCAGAAGATGTTAGTATTACTTGAAGGCCCGCTGAAGGCACTTGGTTTCAAGGTATTGAGACTGGATGGATCGGTGAATGCAAAAAAGAAAGCCCAAATAGTAAAAGAATTCAGGATGCCTGAGCCTGATGCGGCTACGGTTCTATTAGCAAGTCTCAAGGCCTCGGGTGCTGGCATAAATCTTGCATCTGCTTCTACAGTCTATTTGCTGGAGCCATGGTGGAACCCCTCAGTTGAGGAACAAGCCATGGACCGGGTGCACCGAATCGGACAGAAAGAGGATGTGAGGATAGTGAGGTTGATTGCTCGAAACAGTATAGAAGAGAAGATACTGGAGATACAGGAAAGGAAGAGGAAATTGGCCAAGGAAGCTTTTCGAAAGAGGGGAAGCAAGGCACAAAGTGAGGTCAGAATAGATGATATTCAAGCAATCATGTCCTTGTGAGTTGGTCCCTTCATTGACAATATAAGCACTTGCATTGCAGTCTCATTTTTATTATTTTGAAGAAGGGATGAGATGGTTGATCATTGCTGTCCTGTAAGCAATTGATAGTAATAGCATTTTCAAATGCTAGTTTTTGTGTTTGTCTCCCTATCTCTATTTTTCTCTCCTCATTTAAGCCATTTAATGGTAATGGTAGGCAAATCAAATAGGCTATTCCATGAATTATATACAATCTTTGGCAGTTCAGTGAAGAAGGGATGTGTGTTGGTATGGTCTTAGTAAAACACTCCATATTATTACTTTACTTGGACAGCCAATCCATTGACCGAAATTAACCAAATATTGGTTACACCAAATCTGCTTCAATCACACCGCACTGTTTTAAATTCATCCCACGATCCGGATATAATTCCTCCTAGAAATTTGTGTTGCTTGTGATGTATATTACTATTAGTGTTGCACTGTCGGCACTGTCGGCACTGTCGGTAAGGGGTATGTGAGTGGTATTATTATGAATATTTCTCATGACTAATGATCTTGTGTACCTCATATCTTGTTGTAGTGAAGTAAGAATATTATTGCAGAGATAATAAACATTAGCGGGTTGACCTAATGTAGGAGGATTAAAGTAAATCTTATTCTGATAACTGATAATTAAGACTTTTAAGAGATAATTTGAAGAACTATAAGAATGAAATTGGTTAAAGAATTACATAGTAAAGGAAAAATATAATTCAAAATAATGTCAGATAAGCTTGCAGTAAATGAAACAAAAGTTATAAAGTGAGTATATTTATGTAGTATGTATTATGAGGTGTGGTCAAGTGAGTATGAGTCTATGTTGAGGTTGAATACCTTATTAACCTAGATTACTCTCTGTTACCGAATGATTTTATATAATATAGTTACTGTGTGATACTAGGTAACTGAGTTACCAGATTAATTGTGTGTTATCTAGTAATTATGTTGTCACACCTTGAAATCTAAAAATTTTGCACGACAATTGTCGTAGGCTCACTATATTCACACAATAAAGTATATAGTAAACCTACAAGGCTACTAGTATAATAGTAAATAACAGAGTCAATGTTAAAATAAATATTTAAAATAATACACAAAGAATATAAAAGAAGTACTAATGTTTCCAAGTGACATTAAACAATCCCAGTAATAAACAATTCAGAAACGAGCATATTATAATGTTTTTATGCTCGAATTCATAGTCAAAGGTATACTAGTATCCCAACACAATCAAATTGACTCAGGAAAAATAACTATGAATACCAATCCTCATAAATACATCGATCGCGTTTAGATCCGATTTAGTCTTCACGTTATGCCTAGCTCTTATTCTTTAATCCTGCATTCAAGGCCAATAGCCCAGCAGAAGTATGTCACGTGAGTAAACAGGAAAACATATACAAAATACACATGCAATCAAACAGTGATTAAATAATCACACTGGCATGCAACAATAGACCCAACAAGTCAAAGATATGCAACACAGTCACAGTCAAAATATGATATGTTCGTATGACATTCTAAGCAATCAAGACCATGATCGGGCTGACAAAGTCTCTTAGTCCGTTGAGGGCTCAGAATTAGGACTGAGATATGTCAATTGTAGTTTTCGACTTATTTTTTTCTTTAATTACCACATTGTCCATTCCACTGATGTTGCCGAGGTGCTAAGTGATGAGGTGTTAAGTGATGATAGCTCTACCTAAGCGAACCCCACTCTGCAGGTACACATCTTGTGTTCATCGGCTTGCTCGTCTCGTCCCTGTCCCACCTTATTGCCTCAGTATTATTGGTGTATCTGCACTACGCTACCATACTCAGAGAGCTCTCAAGATTCATATAGGTTACCCTATGATATGCCTGTGCATTTTACATCTGGTGTATCCGATGCATTCAATGCATTGCATACATTTCAATTATCACATCATGCATGGCATCAATACTCAGCTCATAGCATAGCATATCATATCGTACTGAGCATACATCGACACCAATTAATTATAGCATGCATAACATTTCATGTTGGTAATATTTAATTATCTCTTTAATAATCCTAAAAATTCATGCCAGAAATAAAGTAAGTAAATAAATCTGTCCACTCATAGGTTTGGAGTTTGATAAGCCTACAAACTCTTCATTGATTGCTGGACTGATTCCTCAAGGTCTATCACCTATAGGTATCCAACTGAATTCATAACCAATTCCTCAATATCACATGCTAAATTACATAAGAACACATAAAATTATGCGTTTATAATCTTAATCCGACACGTTTCTAACCAAAAATCAATCCGAAATCGATCTGGATATTTTTTCTTATTTTTTTTATTTTTCTAAAACTTGTTCTAATCATTTAACCCATCCAATAAACTCCAATTTCATAGATTTTGGTACCACTAAACTCCTTATTGATTTTAGTATTTTTTATAATTTTCGGGAAATTTTCTCATTTTTCTACTTTTTTTTCAAATTTTTCATCATTTTGTGGGTATTTTCTTATTTTATGTAATTTTTATTAATTATGACCAATCAGATCGCGCCACCTAGCATCACTAGGCACACCTAACCTCCAGGATCATGACACTCATCCCATTCCAAGCATGCCACGTCGCCAGAGCCTGAGGCTCATATCCTAACCCGGCTATACCAATGGACAACATGTTCAGTCGACACGTCGTTCGAGCCTACGGTCGAATGGCTTGTCACTCGTCGGCTGGGGCAGATAACCCGTCGTTTGATTGGCTTGTCTTTAACTTCCAGCCGAATCGAGCCACCTATAAAACCCTAATTTTTTATTCTCCCATACCTCCATACATGCATTAAAACTTGATTTAACCTATACTAATTCATAAAGCACATTAATCCGATCACAACCATGTATAAATCATCATGTTTCATACCCTAAATTGCACACACAAAGGAGAGTAAGATCCGACTTATTCCTGACAAACGCACACCTGAATCCGGCCATATGGGACTAAATTCAGCACGAAAATAGCTTGGGTAAGCTTAATGAGCTCGGGAGAAGTTTTTTAGGCTTGAGATGTTAAGTTCCGACGCTTGGGAAGAATGGGGTCTTATCCTATTAGACTCACCAAAAACAGGTCGGAACCGGAAAAGAGTGAAGCAGCATCTGGTGGTAGGGCAAAACGACATCGTATGGAGGGTTTACAAAACGACGTCATTTTTACGAAAACGACATCAACGTTATACAGGTGGCCAAAACGATAGCCAACCGTGCATTTTGACCAACAATGGTCAAAATGACATTGATTAATGTCGTTTTGACCATTTCATTAAAATAATAATGTGATTTATTAATATTAAATATTTAAATATTATTTATTAATTGTACAAAATCTTTAAAAATTCCTAATAAATACCATACTATTCCTAAAAAAATCTACAATTTTTTAAAAATTTCCTTGTAAATAGTACTAACCATAAGTACCATAAAATTATTTTTCTCATAAATTTTTAATTTACTAAAAATTAATTATCCTTTTTTATCTTAGAAAAATCACAATAATTTCAAATTTTTTTTCGAAAACTCTCAGAAAATTCCCTAATGTTTTTAAGCCTTTATTGAATCTATCCAAGGTCCTAAATATCCAAAATCAATAATACCTCTTCCTTTATGATTTTTCAATCATTGAATAAATAATTATAATAATTTTCAATAATAATTAATATCTCCAAAAATGTTTGAACCGTACACAAGTTCGTAAATGATTCTAAATTGCGGACTAAGGCCTTTTAACATGGATGATCTTCCCTTTGGCTTCCCGGCCTAACAACTCAAAAATTTCGGGTTCTCATAATGTTGCTAGATTGATCTTGTGTTATCTGGTAATTATGAGTCATTAAGTTATTACTTGTTACTTGATTAACTGTGTGTTATCTTGTAACTGTGAGTCACAACATAACTATATTACCAAATTGATTGTGTGTTATATGATAACTGTATGCATCATCAAGTTTCTGTGTGTTACCAGGTGACCGCACATCATCAGATGACTGTGTATCACCAGATTTATATATAATATAATCTAACTTTATGTGATAGAAATCCAAGAGGAAAGTATTGTTATTGAGTTGTGATACTGTTGTAGTAACCATTATGATGGGTTAGATGTTTGTTATGTAATTGAGAGTATTGAATTGTAATCTCTGGTTTGTTATGACTTATGTTAAGGTGTGACTGATTTTGTGTTGTGTTGCACTAGTTTGAGGTGCTCCCATGCTATTAGTATCCTCTTGTCTATGTGTAACCTAATAATAGAGTTGTGTCTTGATATTATGCATGACATTTCTATTAGTTGGATTCTATTAGTATATACTATTTCATTGTGAATTGATTAACTTAGAAATTTTGCTCTTAGTCAAAATATTTTTTAATACTTATGTTATTGTTTTGGTATATATTTTATGTTAAAACTTACAAAGGTTTTTTTAAAACAAAAATATCCACTCAACCGGTTGTCATGCCAGTTTCATAAGTGATGCTTGAGATTTGAAGAGTTAATGTTGACTTTAACCCCACAATGCAAGCTCTCTCACTATATATAAGCTGTGAGACATAATTGAGAATTTAGATTTACACTAGTGGACTGGTTCTATATATCATCATTGTGTATCTACTTGTAAAATTGTATTATTCTACACAATTGAGTATATAAGTGGATATGAGAATGGAATTATGATAGAGTATAATTTGAAATATTTAACATATTTTCTAGGTCTAGAGTTTTAAATTAATAAAATATATTATACATTTAATGAAAATTAAATTTTAATAAGTTCGTTCTCGCATTGTATAGTTATTATATATGTTGAAAATCTCAAGTTACTTGGGCCTAGAAATCCATTTGAGTTTTATTGAGGACTGGTGAGCCTTGATTCACAACTCATGATCATTATGAGTGTATTGCATAGTTGAGGTGATTTATTATAATAATTGAGATATTATATTTATTTATATATTTAATATTTAGAAAGTCATAAGATGAGTTTTAAAAAGTGATTTTGGTGTTAGAGGTCCTTATAATAAAATATTTTATTTTTAATAAAATTATAAATCTAAAAGCAAACATAATTTTGATGAATTCTACTAAGAATTTTATAAAAAATTTCTAGATAAATTTTTTGAAAAGTATAGAATTTATTAAGTATTTTTAACAATTTTCAAGATTTAATAAATAACTTTATATTATTATTTAATAAATATTAATATTATATCAATTTTCCTCAAAATGACAACAGTCCTTCTTGTTTTGATCGGAGTTGGTCAAAATATAGGATATGTTGTCATTTTACCAATCAAAATCAGGAATTGTCATTTTGTATTAAACGATGCCATTTCACATAGGCTCGAGCGTCGCTTTGTCTTATCCAACGTCTCACAAATTTCAATCCTAATTAAAAAATTAGGATAGCAGTGGAAATTGGGCATTTTTGTTTGAGAGGGTCTAAAGCTCGAATTTTTCTCCCCAGTGCTTCCTATTCACAATTCAAATCTTTTCCAACCAATCAAATATCCTTTTGTGCTATATGCGAGTTATATTGTGTGAGTTTTTATGATTTATGGCTCTAGTTTGTTCAAGCTTGAATTGGGGGATAATTGGGACTTGGTTTTCGTGTTTCATGTGTTGTTGAGTTGCTTTAGGTTTGAGGAAAAAGTTGGTATAGGTTTTATCAAGTTTGGTGGCAAGTTTAGAGTTCTACAAATTTGGGTTACTCTATAATTTTTGGGTTCTGAAGGTTGAAGACAGCATATTGTCTGAAGTCCCTTTGAGCTATGGGTCGTTTGGGTCAAGGTTTGAACAACAAATCGCCTTCATGTTATCATGACCTAAACTCAAACTACACATTATTCGGCTTCGTGTATGATATGTCCTTCATAAAATGACATCACAGATGTTGGTGAGCCACCATCAAAGCTTACCATACGTGAACCCAATATAAGATAATCAAGGTATTCAATGAGAATCCAACCTAACCATATGGGAGACCCAATCTAGAGAATCAAGATAATCAATATAATTAAAGATTATCCTAGATGGGGTAGTCAGGGGTAGGTGAGTCATTAGTGCTTACCATGTATGTAATTGTACAGACACCATTAGATCATTTGACTTAATCTCCACCATTAATTAGGGAGCCGTAAAGACTATATAAGGGGTGACTCCCCTCATTTGTAATCATCCAACACTTTTTTGCAATTCTAAGAGTGTATAACATTTCTCTCTATTTCTCTTTGTGTCTCTCTTTCTATTGTTCTTAAGCTTAGCATTCTAGCTAGCTTTATGAGGAAGGCTTACTTAGCCTATTGTGAGAGAAATAGCCTGAGACCGCACGGAGAGTTTCTATTCTGCAAAACTCTAGTCTCATAACAGTTGGTAGTGTAGCTAAGGCTCAATCTTTGAAAGATAGTAATAGAGATGCCTATTGTTGATGCCTACATCCTTATTTTTTAGGAGGTAAAGGAGGCCCGTGTTGGGAGACCATCCCAATATGCCCCCGAGCCTAGTAAGAAGAGGATGAACCATCAATTATCTGTCATCACTTGAGATAAAGATCACTCATTCGGAGATGAAGATTTTTGATGCCAAAAATAAGCTCGAGGAGCATGATCAACACATCGACGAGCTCAAGTTAGGGGATATAAATGAACTTCGTGAGCAGATGCAAGGCGTCCTCATAGCTATCAACTCTTGGAGGCAAGAGTCGGAGGATTTCCAGGTAAATCTTCTTGCTAAAATGACTCTTTTTAAGGATTATTTGGTTGAAATTAGGAGGGATTGCAAGAGGGGCATGATGCAAGGGGTTATTAAGCCCAAGATGAAGCTGGATGTCTCTAAGCCAAAGTTATTTGGTGGGACAAGAAATACCAATGAGGTGGATAACTTTTTTTTCTCTATTGAATAGTATTTTCAAGGGGTAGACATAGACAGTGAAGTTAATAGGCTTCCTCAACCCCCAATCTACCTTTCCAATAATGTCACTACCTAGTGAAGGATAAAGAACACTCAAATTGAGCGTGACATATTGAAGGTGGAGACATGGAATGATTTCAAGAAAATCTTGAAGACACAATTCTCATCGAGAAATGTTGAGCTTAAAGCTAAAGAGAAGCTTCGCAAATTATCCCACAAGGGTGACATTTAAGACTATATGAGCTTGGCAAATTATCCCAGAAATGCCAAAGATGGAGGCCATGTACATATTTCTGGGAGGCCTACAAAGTTAGGTTAAGTTGGAACTTTATTGACACAATGTCAATGAGCTCAATGATACCATTGTTGAGGCCGAATCATTGGCAGAATTCAAAAGGAAGTCCGAGGGTTCTTATCCATCTAATCCTAAGAGTTTTTGTGACTACAAGGCTAAAGGTAGGGGAGTAGTCTAAAATACCAAGAAGGGGAAGGAGAAGTCTTTCAAGTCTTCCTGCCAAACCAAACCCACCCAAGAGTTAGGCAAAAATCAAGATTAGGGTAAAAAATTAAAGCTCTCATACTATCTGTGCCAGGGACTGGATAAACCTGTATATTGTCCTATGAGAAACAAACTGCAGCAATTGCTATAGAGACCAACAAGAAAGAGATAGAGGCCCCGAGGATGAGGTTTATATAGTTGTTGACTACTGTCAAAGCATCAACCAATAATTCCAAGGTGCAGCAAATAGGGAGAATTTTTTATAAACCCATTGTGCAAGGTAGGGAGTCTCACGCTTTGATCCACACCGGTGTTACTCGTAATTTCATAAAGAAGGAGAAAGCATAAAGGCTTGGTATCAGGTTCTAGGAGGAGTAGGATTGGCTAAAGACAGTGAACATTATAACCCAACCCATATTTGGAGTAGCCTGAGGTGTCAAACTACAGATTGGAGAATGAAAAAGTAAATTTGACTTCTTTATTTTCTAATGGATGATTTTCTAATTATGTTGAGTATGCAGTTCTTGGATCAGACTAGTGCAATCTTGGTTCTTTCTGAAGGGAGCAAATCTTATATATGGTGCATGTGGATCAAGAAAAGGAGTAAAAAAGGCTGAGACACTTGTAGTCATTAGCCGACCAAAGAGTCTTTTGGTAGAAAAAATCCAAAGGGATATGGAGCAAGACTCCCAAGTTCAAGTCTTGACAGAATAAGTGAAGCAATACAAGACTCGTAGATTATGGCTTGAGGATGGGTTGTTCTTCACTAAAGACAACTATATCTATGTCCCGAAATATGACAAGCTTTGAAAGGAAGTAATAAAGGAATGTCACGATTTGGGATGGATTGCACACCCAAGTATTATTCGAACACTTGCACTTTTTGAATACGGTTATTATTGGCCTAAGGAGCGAGACAATATGGAGTGGTATGTGAAAACCTATCTAGTTTTCCAACAAGACAAGATTGAGCAACAGAAGCAACTAAGATTGTTAAAGCTATGGCTCATACCAAAAAGACCTTGGGAGAGTGTTTCTATGGACTACATCACACGCTTCCAAAGTCTGACAACTTCTAGACCATATTTGTGGTGATGGATATGTTTTACAAGTATGCAGTGTTCATCCCGACCAAAAAGGTGGGCACGGTAGAGGGGAAAAATTTTCTTTCTTCAAATATGTGGTGAAGTATTGGGGTATTTCAAAATCCATTGTGAGTGATCGAGACACTCGGTTTATAGAGAGATTTTGTATTGAGTTGTTCAAGCTGATAGGGTTATAATTCAATTTCTTCACCATTTTTCATCCTTATATAGATGGGCAGACAGAGAGGGTGAATACTTTATTAGAGCTCTACCTCAGGCTCTATATGAGTGTCAACTATAAGGATTGAGCAAATTTACTTGATATGGCTCAATTCACTAATAACATGCAGAGAAGTGAATCTACAGGTATGAGTCTATTTTAGATTACTACTGGACAATAGCTTTACACTCCTAGAAAGATTTCCATAAGTTACAAAGAGGCTAATCCATCATTCTTCTGCTTTGTTAAGGAGTGGGATGAGCAGGACCTTGCAAGAGTACAAGTGTCCAAAGCGGCAAAGAGGATGAAGAAGTGGGAAGACAAGAAGAGATAACCTTTGAAGTTTAAAGAAGGAGATCTTATGTTGGTGAAGTTGATGCCTCACCAAAGCAGAGTCTTTGTAAAGTTGCACAAGGGGCTTGTGCGGCGTTATAAGGGTCTTTTCAAGTTGTTGAAAAGGGTTAGCAAGGCATCATACACGCTTGAGTTGCCACAAAGATTGGAGTTTCATCCTACTTTCGATGTGAGTTTGTTGAAGCCTTTCCAAGAAGACATAGAAGATCAGGAGATAGGGAAGTCGAAGAGGGCTCCCACAGCTATGAACAACATTCATGATAAGTAGCTCGATGAGATTTGATCAAGACATGTGCTCCAAAAGAGTGGTAGCAAGTGAACCATGTGGAGTATCTGGTCTATTGGAAAGGTGACTCACCTAGTAAAACTAGTTGGGAGAAAAATTTTGATCTTTGGAAGCACCAAGACCAGATCAATGAGTTCTTGAGGCAGCACACAACAAAATGATATCATGGTTATTTGTTATTCGGCTTCGTGTCTGACATGTCCCTCGCAAAATGATATCATGGGTATTTGTTAGCCACCATCAAAGTTTACCATACGTGAATCCCAATCTAAGGAAATCAAGACATTCAATGGGAATTTGACCTTACCATATGGGAGACCCGATCTAGGAAATCAAGGTAATCAATGTGATCAAAGATTATCATAGACGGGGCAATCAGAGATAGGTGAGCTATTAGTGCTTATCATGTATGTAATTATACAGATAACATTAGATCATTTGATTTGATCTTCACCATTCTTTGGGGAGCTGTAAAGGTTATATAAGGGGTGCCTCTCCTGATTTTTAATCATCAAGCATTTTTTGCAGTTCTAAGAATATAGAGCATTTCTCTTCATTTTTCCTTGTGTCTCTCTTTTTGTTGTTCTTAAATTTAGCATTCTAGCTAGTTTTATGAGGAAGCTTACTTTAGCCTATTGTGAGAGCAATAGTGTTAAGACCACACAGAGAGTTTTTATTCCATAAAAATCTAGTCCTGTGATGATGTATAGACGAAATTTGTTGATAGGCTAAGATAAGGTAGAACTCGAGCCTAAGGCTTAAACAATATGGATTCTTTGGATTGGACTATGTGGTGAGGATAGTAGTTTCGGAGTGATGACATGTTATGCTTAGGTAGGTTTTGTGAGACCCAACCCGTAAGGGGTCTGTGTTACTCAATCCAACATCGGAAAGTAGTGGAGTAGGTTCTGGGCTTATGTGTTGTGTGATGGTATCATTTGTAATAAGTTGTATCTTTTGGGCCACGTGTTAAAAACCTAACTCAGCGTTACAGTTATGATCGACCACGCGCACATACACTTCCGAGCTCACTGGGCCGAGGGTCCGTTGGACCAGGTCGTGACAGGTTTAGATTGATGGCATGGCACGTTTTGATTGAGCCTGTGTCACTCTCGAATGTCTTGAAAGTGACACATGGCAGATAATTGGTGGTTGACACATGGACGATTAGTAGGTTGCCATGTGAATGTGCCACGGAGACACATGTGTCAAGTTGACTTTTCTAATTTTGATCTAATTTCAATGTAAATGATTAAAAATACAGGAAAATAGTAGAAAATTAAGAAAAATTATGAAAATATTATAAAAAATACTAGATTTAATTTAAAGTATAATGGTACAAAATTTGAAGATTTGTATGTGTTTTGAATGGTGTAATAAATAGAAAAAAGTTTGAAAAAATATAGAAAAATAAGAAAATTACTCGGACTGGTCATAGGCTTGGCCTAGGGTTGTGATTCATTGGGTAGAGGATAAAGAAGCATTGTTGTATGTGTTATTATGATCTAATAATATGGTTTAATAAGGATTGGATTATGATTGTATATAGGTGGGTAATTACATGTATTGGACCTTGAGAAACTGGTCTTGAGTATTATTAATGGAAAAATGGACTTCCAAACCCTTGAGTAGACGAACTATTCTTATTAACTTAAATGTTGGCATGATAAATGAAAAAGAGAGTAATAATGTGAAAAAAATATTAATCTGGAATATTTTGTGTGCCATGAAAGGCATGAGAAATATTATGCAATACACTTTGTATTGCTAATGTTAAGTGTGTTGATATGTGTGCTTTAATATAATATGATAAATGAATCATCATATGATGTATTATGTCGCATCTTGAATTATGGGGTGAATCACACGTTAGAATAGCATGTAACCTACGTGACATTTAAGAGCTCTTAAAGTATGGTAATAAGGCATGGATTTGCCAAGGGAGGTATAAAGAGGGACCAGAACTACATTATTATTCTAACTGAATGTATGATATAATATCCTAGTGTGGGGAGTATTTAGGTAAAGTTACCATCACCTAACACCCTGACATTGTCAGTGGAATTGGGTCAAGAGGAGTGTAAGTCCTATTGGGACAAATTGTGTTTCAACATATGAGATAACGAGAAACAAGTGATAAGTTGTATGTAGAGTACCAATGATGGCTCTCACTCCTATTCCCAGGACCCCAATGGACTGAGAGACATTGACAGTCTAGTCACGGTCATGAATACCTAAAGAGTCACATATTTTTTTGTGCATTAACTGTGATTGTGTTGCTCGTTCTTTGTATTATCATTGCCTAGTTACTTTGTATTTTTGTGTGCCAAGATGCTTGTTGAGTATATGAATGACTATATGTGAGACCCTGCCCGTAGGGGGGTCAGGTTACCCAATCCCACATTGGAAAGGAACGGGAGTTGTGTGAGTGGATCATTTGTAACAAGATGCATCTTTTGGGCTCTATGATTAAAAGCCCAATTGAGCGTTGCAGTTGTGATCCATCACGCGCATATACACATCTGGACTCGCTGGGCCTGGGTTCTGGGGACCGGGTCATGAAAAATGGTAGCGGAGCCGATCTCGCTCCCTCTTCCAAGTGGGCTTCAGCCGTGTTGTGTGTTCATGTTTGGGATCAAGTCAGTTATGTTTGAACTTCCCTTGTGAGGAGACAAGGTTTATAAGGAGGGGAGATTGTGAGACCCAGCCCGTGTAGGGGATCGTGTTACCCAATCCCACATCAGAAAGGAGTGAGAGTTGTGTGAGTGGATCATTTGTAACAAGATGCATCTTTTGGGCTCTGTGGTTAAAAGCCCAACTGAGCGTTGCAATTGTGATCCATCACGCACACATTCACGTCCAGACCCGTTGGGCCAAGGGTCCGAGGGTCGGGTCGTGACAAATGATAACGGAGCCGATTTCGTTCCCTCTTCCGGTGGGCTTGGGCCGTGTTTTGTGTTCACGTTTGGGCCCGTAAGTTTGGGCCAAAGTCAGTTACGTTTGAGCTCCCCTCGTGAGGACACAAGGTCTATAAGGAGGAGGAGATTGTGAGACCCAGCCCGCAGGGGACGTCAGGTTACCCAATCCCACATCGGAAAGGAGCAGGGGAGTTCTTGGGCTTATATGTGTTGTGTGATGGTATTATTTGTAACAAGATGCATCTTTTGGGCTCTGTGGTTAAAAGCCCAACTGAGCGTTGCAGTTGTGATCCATCACGCACACATACATGTCCAGACCCGCTGGGCCAAGAGTCCGGGTCGTGACACTATATGTGAAATATTTCACTCACTTTTTCCGACCACTCACCTAGCAAGCTTTTACCAGATCCTTGGATTTGACTTTTGTAGGTTTGGATTCATTCGAGGCTCTGGTTTAGGCAGATAGTCTCTATGGGGTCTGTAAGACCCCAAATTTTGAGTCTTAGAAGTCCAGAAGCCAGTGCAGGTGAAAAGACGATTTTGCCCCTGAAGGAAAGGATGTGTGATGGCCGAAATTGGTAAGATTGTTTAGTAGTTAACTTTGTTTTAAATTCCCTTTGATCTAAGTTCTTATAGATGGATAATTGCCTTAGAGATTGTCCTTATAGAGGGATAATTGCCTTAGAGATTAAAGACCCTAAAAATAGGGAAGATAATTTAGAGTTTAATTATCTGGTAGATTATCTTATTATGATAAAGTGATTAAAAGTAGTAATCATAATTCTATACCCATTCATTATAAATAGGAAGTCAACCCCACAAAAATCATTCATAGAAAACTTACAAATTCGTATGAGCCTAAAACCTTATACCTCCCTATAGCCGCCATAATTCGCAGAAACTTCAAACCAGCATAACTCACTCATCGTTCATCAGATCCCTGAAAATAATAGCTTGTTGGAAAGCTCTCTTCATCCTCTTTCCAACCATCTTTTATTTTTTTTCAGGAGATTAGTATTTATTTATCTAAGGTTAACTTGAAAATCGGCGGCGGAATTAGGTTTTCGCCAAATCTTCTTGAACTTCAAAATAGTATAACTTTCTAATCGTTTGTCAGATCCTTACAAATAATAGCTTGTTGGAAAGATATTTTCATCCTATTTCCAACCATATATAAATATCAGCTTTTATGTAAATATTTCCTTTAAGACGAAATCGTTCTATGCCCTACTTTTAGCGACAAGATTTGCATAGTTAATTGGAATGGTAAATTCAGGTTGAATCTTGTTAAGTTCCTGGCTATCACATCACACATCCAAGGGGGAGGCACCTGCAACGTCTGATCACTGGTTTTCTGATAGGTTTGGTGAGTGGTATTGGTAAGGAAATAGGGTATTCAATTGACTATTGAATATGCATGCTTAGTTTGCTTTTGTCTTTGCCTGGTGATAATTTAGGTGGTTCGGATTTACTTAATAAAGGCAAAGGAGTAGCTTCTTGTTCAGAGACAAGAGAGGTAGGATCTATGCCTCATCGGTTTCTCCAGAGACCCCTGTTATTTTCTTGATGTATTTGTTGCCTGCCCTTGTTGTATTGCATGCGATTGGATTATAGGGTGAGAGTATGAAATTCGGAATGAGATATGGATCTCATAGGCTATATCGAACCCCTGAGTTAGGTATTGAGTGCCTGGGTTGCATATGTTATGTGAATTGAATATGCTGATTGTGTTCTGACATGATTGAGGATACCCTGTTGTGGTATTATGCTTTGTACTTGCCTGTGTGTGCTTGTACTTGCCTGTGTGTGCTTGTACGTGTCTGCGTGTCATGATCCTATTCCGGTGGCCATTCGGGGTAAGTGCTGATGCTCCTAGGGAGAGGAGAGGTTCTTGCCGGTTTAGGGAGTTGTATGGGCGGCAGGAAGCCCTTATCTTGCGAGGTTTGGGATGCCCTAGTAGGTATGTGACTAGGGAAGACTTTTCCGTGTGGGACTAGTCGACTTGTCCTTGCGAGGACAAGATGAAAGGCTTACTGATTAGTTTGCGTGTTAACCACCTACCCTTTGTGCAGTAAGTTTTGGACAACACAGGTGGAAGGGGATGGCCTTTCTTCTTCATTGCCGAGGGCAATCTGATGTGTTTCACCTGCCTGTGTACTTCTGACCTTTTGAAAGTGTTTGCAGTCCTCCATCAGCCATAAATTCGGCCCTAACCTCTTTTGATGTATTTTTGAATTGCATGATCCCCTTTAACTGTTTAGGAATGATCTTATGTGAAATGAGAGATTTGTGTTTTGGGATTCTGTAGATCTTATGATGTTGTGACCCTACTGAGATTTTTGTAATCTCATACCGTTGTTTTTACCATTTTTCAGGCTTAGGTATATTCACTGTTCGTGGTATCAGGGTGTGAGATCAAGGCTGCACGGCGTGGCGATATCGCATCACATTTGCATACTTGTTACTTGTGCATATAACATGAATGATTGTGTAACTTTCTGGTTTATTTTAAGCACTCTTCTTTACTTGCTATTTCCGAACCTTAATGAAAAATTTCTTGCTGGTTATGTGGATCCCTATAGGACTTGTGTGTTATGAACCCAAAGATTTAATTTAAGACTTCCGCTGATATTTTATTTACTTCGTATGTTACCAGAATATGTGTCCAATATCATGCTCTAATTGTTGATAAGCAATAAGATTAACAAGCTTAAAATCAGAAATTTATTGATTAGCCTGGTGAGATTCAAATTGGTCTTAGGTGTCATTTAGGCTTATTTAGGTTTCACGGCGGTAATGACTTTAATCGGAGAAATTATTAATAGTTAAGAATTGGGGTCGTTACAGGGTCTAACGCATAATCAGGTTACAATCTCTTTTGGACCTTAGTATTCTATGTACATTAATGTATTATTCCCCTAGATTATGTCCATGTCATATTTTAAACAAAGAAATAAGATAAGACTAATTAAGATGTAAGTTATACAAATGATAGCATGACTAAGTTTTATTGAATATATTATGATGTCTCTTGGAACGACATTGTATCTTTCTTTTATTTCCAATACTCGTCTCTTTGATACTTGATAGTTGGTATCGTCTTTAATGTTAGATTACTTTCTACCTTTGTAGGACTATATGTGTTGTTGTGTGATATAACAGTGCATATAGTGGGCCTATAGCGACTGCCATACGATTTTGGCTTCGGAGCATGACAATATATAATTATATTTTCCAAATCAATATTTCTTAGTAGTTATATCGTGGTTGCAACACCTTGGAGCGATTCAAGGATGTGACAGATCTCGCACCAACAGAGGCTTATCTGGAATCTCTACTTGGGCATTTTTATCCTCAATATGAGCAGCCGTAACATGCACTATTGTATCAGACATATCTTTCCTGTGAGATCCCGTCTATTATGGTGCCGGTCAGTTGCAGCGCCAACGGTAGCGTTAGTGACATCGGCTGTGTGCCGATGCTAAATTGTTGGTTTGTGAACACAGCCGTAGGAAGCCTTTAAGGAACCCATAGTGAATCTGAGAGTGTTTACGTATGAGTGTGAGTAAGATAGGTTAGACGATCGAGGTTGAGTCAGTGGAAAACAAACCAGGTTTCTTTTGGTCCGTTTTTAGCGACCACGAGCCGTTTGGGCTTGTTTGTGTGAAACGGGCCGTCGATGGCACGGTCCAGCCTTGTTGAATTTTTGGGCCTGAAGCCCATCAGCCTATCAGCCCTTGGGCCTGAAACCCATCAGCCCAAGCCCACATTTCATCCTTTAAATACTTCTCTTTCAAAAATAACCAGCACATTCCAGACCTAAACTCGTTTTTCTCCTTCCTTCACCCTTCCAACCTACCAAAATCCAACCCTTGCTCAAATTGATCCCAAAAACTTGTGGGGGATTGTCCCAAAACACTTTCCCATCAATTTTCTACACTTTTCCACTGTTAGTTTGATGTCTAAGGCCTGATTTTGAGGTGTTCTTCATTCTGGACGAAAATTCCAGAGTTGTTGGTAAGTGTTTAATCTTTGGTTTTCTTTTGGATTGGTTAGTTTATTCAGGTTGCTAGTGATGTGATTGAGTGTTTTTGATGGATGGAAATGCTTGGAAACAACCTCTGATTCTTGTATGAATTTCGGATGAACAGTATCAGGGGGTTGTTTTTTTTCATGTTCTTGATCATGTTGGTATATGTTAATTGAGTGGTTGTGGTCAAATGAGGGTATCTGAAGTACTGTGATTTTGTTGTTTAGATTGGATATGAATTGGTTGTTTAGATTGGATATGAATTGGTTGTTTAGATTGGATATGATTGGAGTGTTTAGATTGGATATGATTGGAGTGTTTAGATTAGATAAGGGAATGTAGCTGTGTGTGCAGCGTGAGAGGGTCCATAGGATTGCTTTCAATTATTTTACATTTTGATTCCTGGATTGGTTATGCTTAGTATGGCTGTATGGTTTGTGCTTGTTTAGGAGGTACTGGATCGATCAGTAGAGGAAAGGATATCGTTGGCGAACCATCGACGCAACGAGAGGTGGGAGTTTATGTTTCATTTGTATATGCGTAACGTTTTGTTTTCAGAATTCATATATGATCTAATGTTTTGGTTTGAATGGAGGCATGACTTGAATTGTGTTTAACAATTGTGTTCAAATGATAATTTTCTGGCCATGTTTGAATGCTGGATATTCAAAAGCTGAAACATGCTGATTTGTTTGGTGTACATGAAATTTCATACGGGTTTTGCAACCTTCCATACGATATGATTTTTCGGCTTCTTAGACATTTTTGCTATTGTGGCTGAATACTTCGAATATTATTTTGAGATGTTTGGCACCTGATTCTAAGACGGCAATGTTTAAATGCATGCATGGAATATCTTATGAATTTTTAGTTTTAATGACCCATATTGGATAAATTTGTTTTTGGTCACTGTACCGATTGGAGTTGACGGTTAATGCTTGATCAAGTTAGGTAAGTATATGGAGTCCTATAGAGAGGACAGTTGCTTACCTTGGAGAGTTATGGGTGGCTATGTGATTGAGTGCTGTGTGCACTATGAAGGGAAAGGCCTGATACATGCTTCATATATATCTTACGACGTTATATACGTGTGCAAAATTGAATGTGACAGATTGTGTTTTCTCCATTCAATTTTGGGACAATACTGATGGTGGGGTTTTGTTTATAGATATATGCGACAATTGAAAACCATCAGTAGGCTTTTATGTAGCCCTTTAGCGGAGGTTATGTGGAAGTGGTTTGTGTCCACCCCATTATGTTGGGCATAGTAGCCAAGTATCAAAACTGTTTTTACTTCCTTTTGCATTTTGGTGTGTGCACGTATGATGGCTACATTGAAGAGTATGGATTGTACTGGTTTGAATAAATGTTTGATACTATGCTTTGGTTTTGTCTCCATTCCACCGTTTATGCTTATGACGCGGTAACTTCCACTGAGGTCTTTGATCTCACCCCCTCCCTTTTTGTTTCAGGACTAAGGTGTGAGAGCTAGCTGTTCAACTTTGAGGTTACTATCCCGGTATTGGTCGTAGGGCTGGACAAATGCACATGCACGTTTTGGACTCAGCATCTTTCATATCTTCTTGTATATCGAAATACTTGTGTTGTTTGCTGGTGCATATGTGTATCATGCTTGCATATTCTGATGTTTTGATATACACAAAGTAGTGTTGTTGTGAATTTCTGGGAATCTGTGAGTGTGGACTCACGGTGTTGTATGTTTGAGGCCGTATGGCCCATTGTATGTGATCTGATATTTCCGCTGCAGGTGTTTGCTACTCCGTTGTTTGTAAGTTATGCTGAGTATTATTTGCTGTGTGCCATGTTTTGAAAGACATAAGAATGTTGTGTATTTCTACGATTCGTAAAACAAAATTTAGCCTTGTGTAGTTCCGCTTGGTCCACCAGTTGGGACAATCGGAGCTGCACGGCGGTGAGGCTCCCGATTACCGGGAACGGGTCCTCACAAGGTTGGTAGCGGAGCATGGTTGTTTTGTGTGCATTGAGTGCAAACTGATATTTTGAAAAGTGCATCACACTCACGGCACCTGCATTGTCCAGCATAGAATGTGTCTAGTTCTTTTGGTTTCTTTTAGGCTTATACATATGGCTGCGTGTTCTCTGATTTTAGATGGCACCTAAAAAGAAAGTGGGGAGACCACGCCGAGTACAGGCAGAAAATGTTGAGGAAAGGTCCGATGCCCGTGGACCAACGGAAGAGACACAAACAGAACAGACAGCACAGATAGGACAGACAACACCTATTGCTCAAGATCCGGTTATGATGATGATGACAGCGTTACAGACAACTCTGGTCCAGATGCAGCAAACAATGCAACAGATGCAAACTGCAGTTACTCAACAACCACATGTGCAAGTCCCGGTACAGCCTGAACCAGAAGTGCAGCCAGAGGTAAGGCAAGCTGATGTACAAGACGGTAGCTTACCAAAACAAGTGTCCAAGCTATTGAAGGAGGCAAGACACTTGGGCTGCCAAAGTTTCTATGGTTCGAGTGATGCATTAGTGGCGAAGCTGTGGAAAGACAAAATAGTATTGACAGCTCAGGATCTGAGGATTTCAGTTGAGGACCGAGTCATCTTGGCTACCCGCTTACTAGAACGTGACGCAGCTACCTGGTGGGGTACCATTAGGAACCGTTATGGCGGCCAGCCCACGTGGGAAGAGTTCGAAAGGGAGTTTGATTTGCGGTATTTTCCACCTCATTTTCAGAACAATAAACGGTCAGAATTTTATATGCTTCGACAAGGGAACAAGACCGTGGCGGAGTATGAAACGGAGTTTCGGGCACTTGTTCATTTTGTGCCAGAAATTGAACAGGACATGGTTGTCTTGGCAAGTCGCTTTGAGCATGGGCTGAATCAGAACATCCGCACCATCATGGGGCCAAACACAAGCACAGACTTTGAGAAGTTAGTTATGGAGGCTGTGAAATCCGAGGAGATAGCACAGGGACAAGTCAGTAGGTCGAGGGACTTTGGTACGGGCAAGAGCCCCATGAGGTTTGGCAGCCGGTTTGATCGAAGACCAGAAAATAGGAGATACACCCCATATGCTGCAGCCCCTACTAGATCACAAGGAACATCTTCCTTTGTGACTGGAACGCAACCTGCCCACTCGATGTCCAGTTTTAGCAGACCCTTTGGGTATCAGCGACCGTATCCCAACCGCTGTTATACATGTGGTCAGCCCGGGCACTTCTCTAGAGATTGTCCTCGGGGCGGCATTGCGAGATCGATGACATATCAGTCGACAGCCTCAGCAATGTCAACGGGTCAGAGGGCTGGTGTAAGTCATAGAGGCTCACAAGGATCAACAAGACCACCGAGTAGAGTACAGGTGGGAAGACCATCTAGTAGCCAGGCTACAAATCAATCTTCACAGCAGCAATCACAACGACCTCAGACACGCCTGTTTACTTTGGCGGACGCAGAAGCGAGCACCAATCCAGATGTTGTGACAGGTACACTCACTGTCTTTTCCATACCTGCTAAAGTATTAATGGACCCTGGAGCGAATAGATCCTTTATTGGTCATAGGGTAGCTATGAGAGCAAATAGGGAGTTGTCACCCCTAGAACCACCCATAGAAGTTTTAACTCCGTTGGGTGAACGGTTGGTTTGCGAGAGGGTGTATTTGGGCTGTTTGTTGAGAATGGGTTCCGCAGAAATTGAAGTTGATCTGATTCCTTTACATATAAACGAGATAGATGTTCTTTTAGGAATGGACAGTTTGGCTAAGTACCGAGCAAGGATGGACTGTTTCACAAAGAAGGTGCAGTTTCGTTTGGCAAATGGGTTAGAATTCTGTTTTGAAGGTGATCGGCGAGTCGTTCCTTCATGTGTCATTTCATGGCTGGATGCCAGGCGTATGATCCGCAAGGGTTATGCAGCTTTCTTAGCACATGTTAGAGATGTGACAATTGAGCCACCAGAGCTGAGCAGGATACCAGTAGTACAAGATTTTCCCGATGTGTTTCCGGAAGACTTGACAGGGTTACCACCTGTCGTATTTACATTGCACTTCACTTTTCTGGTTTTACTGGTACCTTATTTTTGGTTTTGTTACACATTGATCTGGATTTATACTATAATTTAGGTATTACATTTTGGCCTTGATGTTTGGTTTTGGTTGTGGGCTTAAGGCCTAGTTTTGATGTTTGGGCTTGTGAGTTATGGATCAGTTCTCATGTTGATTTTTCATTTTTACAAAAGACTTCCGCTGGTTTTCTTTACTTTGTTAGTACCAGATGTTTATTATTTATTGGTCATGCTCTTTTTTATTTAAAATTAAATGTGTATGTTTTGGAAAATACGTTTGAAAAGCCAACAAAGCCTTGTAGAATTCTGATTGGTCCACATGTTGGGCTAGTCCTGGTTTTATGGCGGTAAAGACTCTGGTTTCTGGGAGTAGGTCCTTACATAGGTGATACCAGAGCATGGTTTTTACAAACTATTTTTATAATGTTTTCAAAAAATGTGTTTTTACAAGTCACTTCACATGTATAGTCTAGCATAATATTGTTTAGATGCTTTTGTGCTCTTAGGCTTACATGTTATTTTGTGTTTGTTTAGTTTGGCATGTTATTGTTTGTTAAGGATGGGTTTCATTGTGATCGAGGTAAACCTAACCCAGTTAGACATCAAAGAGCTGAACATTATCTTAGGCATGGATTGCTTAGCCCGTTATCGAGCTCGAATGGAGTGTTTCACCAAGTGTGTGTGGTTCAATTTGCCAGACAGTTTGGAGTATTACTTCAAAGGAGATAGGCATGTTGTGCCTACATGTATGGTCTCACGGCTGAGTGCGAAGAAGATGATCAGCAAAGGATGAACAGCATTTTTGCCCATGTTTGAGACACACCAGCTGAAACACCAGAGTTGAGCTTCCAATTTTTAACGAGTATCCATATGTGTTCCCGAATGATGTTGTTAGTTTACCGCCGGAGCGAGAAGTGGAGTTTGGGATCGAGTTAAATCATGGAACGAATCCGATATCTATTCCACCGTATCAAATTGCTCCAGCCAAGATGAAAGAACTAAAGACCCAACTAGAGTGCTTGGTAGATCATTGGTTCATTAGGCCTAGTGTATAACCTTAGGGAGCACCAATCTTGTTCGTTAAGAAAAAGAATGGTTTGTTGTGGTTGTGCATTGATTACTGCTAGTTGAATTGGGTGACCGTGAAGAACAAGCATCTGCATCCCAGGATCGATGATTTGTTCGACCAGTTGCAAAGAGCATCGGTGTTTTCTAAGATTTACTTGAGGTCCGGTTATCATCAGTTGCGAGTTCGGGAGTCAGATATTCTTAAAAAGGCATTTAGACGATATGGACATTACGAGTTCCTAATGATGTTGTTTAGGTTGACCAATGCTTCGGTAGTCATTACGGACTTGATAAACCGATTTTTCCGAGAGTATCTTAATCAGTTTGTGATTGTCTTTGTAGATGACAACCTTGTCTATTCAAAGACGGAGGAGGAGCATTCTGAACATTTAAGGACACTATTGGAGACGCATAGAGCTCACTAGTTGTATGCCAAGTTTTCTAAGTACGAGTTCTACTTGCGGGAAGTCAATTTTTGGGGCATCTCAATTCATCCTGATAGCATCAAGATGTACCATGATTTGAGAGAGTAGTACTGGTGGTTAGGGATGAAGAGGCATATTGAGGAGATCGTAGCTTGTTGCCTCATGTGCCAGTAAGGCAGAGCACCAAAAACCTGCAAGTTTGTTGCAATTGCTTCTGATTCCCGAGTGGAAATTGGAGCATATCATGATGGATTTCTTTGTGGGTTTGCCAAGGACTCAACAAGGTTTTGACGTTGTTTGGGTGATAGTGGACAAACTAAACAAGTCTGGTCATTTTCTTCCAGTTCAAGTTACAGATATGCTGGAGAAGTTAGCTTCTTGGTATATGGATGAGATCGTGAGGTTGCATGGAGTTCCAATATCGACAATATCCAATAGAGATCTGAGGTTTACTTCCAAGTTTTCGGGTAAACTTTAGAGTGTCTTGGGTTCCCAGTTGAGTTTTAGTACGGTGTTTCATCCATAGAAAAACAAACAATCCAAGCGGATGATTCAGAATTTGGAGGATATGATTCGAGCATGTGCACTGGATAGACAAACCGTGGGACATATGTTTGTCGTTAGCAGAGTTTGCGTACAATAACAGTTTCCAAGTCAATATCGATATAGCATTATACGAGACGTTGTATGGAAGGCATTGTCGGACGCTACTGTGTCGAGACAAGGTAGGTGAGAGATGCCTTGACAGTCCTGAGTTGATCAATCAAGCAACCGAACAATTAGCTTTGATCAGGCAGAGGTTGAGGATAGCTCAATATAGACTGAAGAATTATACAAATCATTGTTGGCGAGAGCTTGAGTTCAAGGTCAATGATATGGTTTTCTTGAAAGTCAAACCGTGGAAGGGTGTGCATCCTTTTCAACAATGTGGTAAGCTAGCACCATGTTATATCGGTTCATACAACATTACTGAGTGGATGGGGCTAGTGGTGTATAGATTGGCTTTACCACCGTCTTTGGAGAGGATCCAGAGTGTGTTCTATGTTTCGATGTTATGGAAGTATGTTTGGTATCTGTCTCACATGTTAGAGGCACCGCCAGTTGAGATTTCCAGTGACTTATCGTATCTCACACAACCAGTCACCATAGTTGACTGAGCCATTAGACAACTTTGCAGACGCAATGTCCAAATGGTCATAGTATCATAGCACAGTGGTCAGTTCAAGGAGTTTAATTGGGAGATCGAGGAGTCTAGTTGGGAGACCAAGGAGTCTATGTGAGAGCAGTATTCGCATTTGTTCGAATAACACGGAACGTGAATTTCAGGGACAAATTTCTTATAAGAAGGGGAGGAAGTAGGACCCTGTCTCAGTGTCCATCTAGTTAGCATATTTTTTCTTAGTCAGTTTTATTTTAGTGGTCTACATATGCATTTGACATTTTGACCGAATCAAAAATTGAAATAGTAGAAATTACTATTTTACCCTTGCTGGACCCGATGCATATTTTGAGCTTGTTTTGAGTAACCATGGGCCTTCAAGTTATTTTATTGGCCTTTGAACTGGTCTATTTGTATTTAGGTCATTTTATTTATTTTCGAGCCATATTTGTTTGTTTTCCGAGCCAGGTCACCAGGGCTTTTGCCTAGGCTATGTAAATACCCCTTTTAGCCTGTCAAATAGCCACCCAATTTATTTCCTGTATTCTTTTCAGACAACCCTTGTCACTCTTCCCTTCTCTTCTTATCACGCCTTTCTCTCTTCTTCCTATTCATCGCACACATGTATAAAAGAAAGACTAGTATTCCACTGCACTCATCCACTAGTCATTCATCAGATTAAGTTTGGTACTAGTTTTCTGAGGTAATCGTCCCTATGTGTTAGTACGAAGTTGGAAGAGGTATGTAGGTTTCCCTTCTGTTATTTATTATCATTTCTATTGGTTCTTTCTCAGTTTTATTATATGTTTTAGGCATTTCTAGTTCATGTGATAAAGGCAAAGGCATCGCCACTGATTCATCTACTCAGGTGGGGGTCATTGTATCATCGATTTGATCAGACCTCTTTCTTTTTAAATAAAATTGGTTGTGTGATTTTGAATGAAGGTTTATACCCTGCATATTACGTGACTCTCGTTCTTAGATCATCTATAATGTTTATTATATTTTTCTTGTTAGGTTTAACTAGAAAGAGAAAAATTAAATGTTATGTTTTTTTATGCGTAGCTTTTTTGGTAAGTGTCAGCCACCTTTTTGCTTGGCTTTTTAACTTACTAGGTTTCTAGGGTTGAGGTAACGTTATGCTTAGTCTTTGGGCTTGAGAAAAAATTATATATAAATATTGTAGTTTTTTTGCTTTGGCTTTTTAACTTACTAGGTTTCTAGGGTTGAGGTAACGTTATGCTTAGTCTATGGGCTTGAGAAAAAATTTTATATATATATATTATAGTTATGATTGTAGGTTTCCAGAAGAATATGGCCAAATAAAATAAAATCTTAGTTTGTGGGCTTATATAAAAATAGGCTTTTGGATTTATATTTATTTATTTGGGCTTTAAAAAAAAGGTTGATGGTTCATATTAGTGGATTTTTATAAATATTAGTTTCTGGGCTTAGTGTGACTATAAATTGAGTTTATACTTGGGTATGCTTGAGGACGTTGTGATTCATTGCATATTTTACTATGTTTTATAAATGTATTATTGAGTACTACAATTTTATTTAAGTATACTGGTTTTATACATGTTTTATGTATTTCTTAGTATGGTACTTTACAGACAGTAACGTTCACTTGGCCAATGCGAGGTAAGTATACAGAATCCCAATGGTAAGAGAGACTTACTTTCCTATTCAGAAGAGATAACCCATATTTGTATCAATTATTTGGTCTATTATTGGGCATTATTTGGATTGAATTATGGATTATTTTATCAATTTCATAGAGGTTATTGACATATTTGTTAGATGTTGTTTGGCAGGCCATTGTAACAGGCTTTTGGAACAGAACACCTTTGGGAGAACAATTCACACATGGAAAGAAGGAATAACTGTAAACCGGACCTAGAATATGAGGGTACAAACAAGATTGCAAGGCTTGGGGATGACGAACGATCATTGGACCACATACAACCGGTTGAACTTTGCAAGAAATCAGCTCAATGTAAGACCGACCGGTTGGTGGACCACGTATGACCAGTCGGTGGGAATGCAAAACAAGAACGACTGGTCCTTACCTTATGTACGACTGGTTGTAGCAACTAAACAACCTGTCATACAGCCTAGGATCACACAACATTGTTTTTAAAGACAACGACCGGTCGTTGGTATAGGTACGACCGGTCGTAAGCGTTTAATATTTAAAGGAATGTAGGTTCTTTTGTTTATTTTCATCAAAGACTCTACGAGCTTTCTTTATTATTTTCATAATGACTCTCGATTCGTCAGAGATCAAGATGTTGGTATGTTCGTTTGAGTTTTAATTAATGCAAAGATTTTTTGGATTAATTCTTTCTCTTCATCTTTTTCAATCTTGAATTCTTGACGTAAAACTGGGATTCAAATTCATTGTGTTCTGATTACAAGTTCTTAACCCTATTTCTAATCTTGATTAAATAATAGACCTGGCTAGTTTGTCCATAGGTAAGTCTTGATTAACTCAGAAGAACAATTGAACTTTGAAAACAAATTAGAAGTCCTAGGACATATGAAACTTAACAAAATAGGAATATATCTGTCACACTTAAGGTTCATATTGAATGGGAAAAATGATTCAGAAACTCAATTATCATAAGAATATAGTTAGTTGGCATCTGGATTAGTTCCTAATAGTCTAGAAGGATATTAGGGGATTAAAAGATCATCAAGAACAGGTGCAGAATATTAGAATTGAATAATACTTGGATCAGATTTCCTAAATTATCTAACAATCCTAACTTTAATGCCTAACTAGTTAATTTAAGTTTAGGGTTTAAGTTTAGTTTAGTTACAATACCTTATTCGTTTTATTTAACTAGAATAGTGGATTAGGTGAATTATTGGTTTTAAACGATTTTTTCTATAGGATTGATACTCGTTCTTTAGAACTATATTACTTGTTGGCAGTCGTACGCTTGCGATTAAAGATAAAATCAAATTTACGCCAACAAGGAGTTATATGGATGTTGTTATATTTTTCATGTCACATGCTTCACGAGCTTATTTGTTTTGAGTATCGAGACAGATATGATATGTTTGTGTATTTCTCTGCCTAGTCTCGAATAACACTGACAGTAGGGGCTACGTCTGTGTATATATGTATATGTATATATATATTTAAAATTAAACTAACATTGTCAGTGGGCTTCCAGTTTCCCTTTAATGGGGATTACTCGTGAAGTATTTTTTTATATCCACCCCGATAGGTTTTCGTTGGGCAATAGTAGCCTATGTTCAGTTATGACTATTGTATTATAAACCTATTGGGTTGGTTTACTCTATTCTACGTTTTTTTAAAATTTCATGCATGATATGGCTGTGTTGTGTTGCATCGGATTCTAATGTTTTAAAGTAACTATTTTATAAAATATTTTGTATATGCCTTTTTTCCCCTGTAGAGCTTATGTTGTTGTGACTTCTACTGAGATTCTTGTAATCTCACCCCATTATTGTTTCCCTTTTTTAGGAGTAGTTCGTGAGTCATAGACGTTCAATTGAGGTGTGAGTTCTCAGACACCTTAGGAGCTAGACTATCGCTTCTGCATAGCACTTCACATTTCCAGTTTTACTGTCATCTTATTTTTTGTTTTAGTACACATTGACTCTGGATTTATACTATAGTTTGGGTATTATGTTTTGGCCTTGATGTTTAATTTTGGTTGTGGGCCTAAGGCCTGGTATTGATCTTTGGGTTGTGAGTAAAGGATCCGTTTTCATGTTGGGTTTTCATTTTTAATAAAGACTTCCGCTGGTTTTGTTTACTTTGTTTCCGGGATTCTAATTGGTCCATATGTTGGACTAGTTCGAGTTTCATAATGGTAAAGGTCTAGGTTTCTAGAAGTGGGTCCTTACAGTAGCAATATGGATTACTCAATCCATCTATTAGGCTCGTAGTCCTTGACACCTTGACTTTTGTACTATCCCACATCACTCTAATATTGTCATGCTCAGGTATTCTCGTTCGTCCTAACGAGTTTCTAACCCAATCTCTATACGAACGAGACATGATATCGCTATTAAGTGGAGACACTCTAACATTCGGTTCAATCAAACAAGAAGTCAATGTTAGCATCTGAGAAAACACTTGATTACTAGTTCCCACATTGCCAGTCAGGATTGGATTACCATCACAAAATTTGACCTTCCATACGTAGTCACCGACACTCTAGTTTAGAGCATCTTATAAATATGTTGGTATTTTTAAATTCTGTCAATTTTAACTGATAAAAAAAATTAAGAATATGTTGTTGAACTTGCTATATTAGCTATTCTATTTTAGTTTTTGGACCTTTTTTTACTTAAATTGGAGCTCATGGAATAAGCTACAGTCTAATGGAAACTATATATTAATTTAAAATAAAATATGAACAAACTATGATAAAATTAGTGTGTATCTAATATATATATATATAAGAAAAATGGTTCAATTTCCAAACTTGGTACGAAACAAAAAATTTTCAAACAAGTGAGTCAAATAATTTATTTTCTGAAAAAATAATAAATAAACGGAGGGAGAGTTGAGTAAAACCTAAGGAAACAACAATGTCCGTCTTACTGGTCTCTTCTTCCATTATATACTTTATACATCTGTTCTACCTCTGTCTTCTGTCTTTTTCTCAAGGCATCTTAGGACTTGAAATACGATAAAAGGGTCAAAGAAGAATAGAAGAAACAAAAGCAACTCTCTTTTATCCAAAGATAATGCTTGGATAAAAATAGATAAAATAACAAAAATATTCCTAGAATACATAAAAAAAATTGCTTTGTTTATGTAACCCGTAGACAAAACTAAAACAATAAAAAATAATCATAAAAATATGTTTACTAATTTATAACTATCTATGCTTAAAAAATAGACATTTCTTTGTTGACTATATGCTTTCTTTGTGGAGTTTGAGCCAAGTAGAACACAACAAAGAAATGGACAAATGTCCGCAATCAGCCAACGACACGGCTGCAGCTTTGCCGGTTAAGAAGACAGGAAAGAACCGACAATATTGTATATTTAGAGTAACGAATATAACAACAAAATCAATTGGTTGGATAAGCTTATGTCTTCCTAATAACAAATAGAAACAAATGCTGGTCTTTTCTCATAAAATTATATATTGAAAAATATTGATTTTGAACAGGAGTACGGTTCGTCTTTAACCTCAAACAAACTCATCCTTCCCGCACATGAACTATTATTAAGGAAGAAAATAGTCAGTTCGGTCAATTTTTTTCATTATTCCGAGGATTTATGGGAAAATCACATAAAAGTCAAAAATTCGATTTTAGGTTTTATTTTTGATTTTGGATATGGATTTTTTTATCTTAGTTAATTCAGAAGAGATTAGTCATTTTCTAGTCAATATTCATTAATTAAAAAAATCATACCCATAGTTTTCTTTATTTTTGAAATTTTCATAGAGGGATTACTAGGCCTCGAGACAACACTAGTTAAGTTTCATATAATTGTTGATCCATATGAAGCTTCGACTTCATGGAATCTCAAAGAGAAAAGAAAAAACCAAGAACTAAAACAAGACCAAATACAACTGTAGAAAGGGACGAGATGGGAAGAATCAAGGCGGCAGCTCATTTTTTTAGAAAAGATGTTCTGTATATAAGGAGGAAGAAGCTGCATATAATTGATCTACATCACAACTAAACAGCTACTAATTAATAGCTATTTAATCGTCTATTCGATTGTAGTTAGGTACATTGCGAAGTATTTTGAAATGGCTCCTAATGCTTTGTTATTTACCCTCATTGTTATAACGCTCTCTCTTTCTGTAGCCGCAATTCCCCTTCAAGATTTCTGTGTGGCAGACCCTAATAATCAAGGTGCGTAGACAATACTGCATACTTCAGTAACATATTCTTAGCCGTAGTCTTGATATATTGCTTGTTTTGATGGCAGTGCAAGTGAATGGCAAGTCTTGCAAGGATCCAGGAATGGTTCAGGCTCAGGATTTCTTCTTTAGTGGTTTACACTTGCTAGGCAACACATCAAACCCTGTGGGTTCAAAGGTGACACCAGTGACAGTAGCCCAATTGCCAGGGCTGAACACCCTTGACATCTCACTGGCTCGGGTAGATTATGTCATTGGGGGTATCAACCCTCCTCACACACACCCTCGGGCTAGTGAAATTTTGGTTGTGTTGGAAGGCATACTTGAAGTGGGTTTTGTTACTTCAAACCCTGAGAATCGCCTGATTGCGAAACAACTCCGTAAGGGTGACGTCTTCGTGTTCCCAATGGGTCTCGTGCATTTCCAGCGCAATGTTGCAAACTGTAACGCTGTGGCTATTGCAGCTCTTAGCAGCGAAAACCCAGGAGTCAACACCATCGCTAACGTTGTGTTTGGTTCCAAGCCCGACATAGATGTTGAAATTCTCGCCAAGGCCTTCCAGGCTGACAGAAAGGTGGTTTCTGAGTTGCAGGCCAAGTTCTAAGGCTACCATGAACATCTACTATCCAGTGTTTTTCTTTGAATTATGAGTGTTTGCCCTTTGTAATCCGCAATTACTTGTATTTGGTGTCTGAATTCTGGTGTGTCCTCTTCTGATATTCTTGCCTGGCTTAGTTATCTTCCTTTTCTTCATTAGGGACAAATTAAACTAAGACAGCAAGAAACCTGAAAGCCGCCACTATTGTAACTGTGTGTTTGTTCTTTCTATATATTTATTTCTGTTGTTCTAAATTTTGGGTGGAGCTCGTGACTCAGAACGAGTAACTTCTTATTTGGCCGAATAAATATCAACTTCATCCATACTGTACAGTAAACAAATATTAAGGCAAAATTATTATTATCAAACACTACCTTTACTTTTATGGGTTCTCATCCTGTAATTCATTCAAACTATCAACAAGGACGCACACTATACAGACTTCCTAATATATTGTGGTGGGTCAGCACTGAGTACACAACAAAACAAAAACATCTTCCTCCGCCCATCAGCTGTGTTCCATAACAAAATATCCCTCACACCTCCACCCCTATCCTTTCAGCAACCTGCACCAGCAACCAACCAAGACGTAATCTTTAGGAGTAATTCAATCCAGATGGGAATTGGCAGAATCAAACACCGTAGTCACTAGAAACTAAAGAAACCCCATATACTTAGTCTAGTGACATGTCATTCTATGAAAAGTTTTTGAGAAAACATTTGATAGTTAGAATCAATCCATTAAGACTTCAATCTCTGGCTTACCTCCTTAAAAGAATGGACATCACTTCCCCAAAGCCAAGCATCGCAACCCGCGTCTCTTGCTCCCCATATATCATTCCGACGATCATCCCCTACATGAACAGCATCCTCAGCTTCTACTCCCAGTAACTCACAGGCCTTGAGAAATATTGTTGGATTTGGTTTCTCCGCTGCTACCTGTTAAGAGAACGGGCGGAACAATCATCAAATCTAGATTTGTCCAACTAACAGTTTGGTATTGTCAAATTGAGCATGACTAACTCCAGGAAATTTGGAGTTTTTACAGGATTTAGAAGTCTTCATCTTTTAGATTTTTTTTTTTCCTCCCAAATCCTAAACTCATTTGAAGGTCTAGTTGGCAGGATTTCTGCAAAATAAAAAAGTGCTAGTCCTCCTGCCAACCTGTCTAATGAAACAGATACTAATAAAAAAGATAACATTTTACATACGTAAAGTGAACCAGCTATCCATTTGGACCAAACATATAAGGAAACAAGGATAAGCAATCACTGATGATCATTTCTCGTTTACTTACTTCAGCTGACACTGCCACGGCATCAAACCAGTGATCACAATTCAAAGCACGTAATAGCGGTCTAAGCCTAGTGTCAAAATTTGACACAACAGCTAGCTTTATGCCTGCTTTTCGAATAGCTTTAAAAACTTTCTCTGCTCCAGGGTCACAAAGGTGCCAAGCCTGATAATTTTATTAAAGAAAGAAGAGGGAAAAGAAAAAGATGACAAACAAAACCTCAAACAATTAATTCTCTAAAATGGGTAAAGAACAAAAATTCATAACCACGGAAGAGCATCAACCTTATTGGTGGTGTAGTAATGGTAAAGTTCTTCAAAGTATTGAGAATCTGAGCAGCCAGTTGAAGAACTAACGATGAACTGCCAAAAGGGTCTGCCATCATTGACATACCTGCATCAAACAATAAAATAATATGTTTTTATTCAACCAACCATGAAGAAAACAAGTTGCTCTCAGACAGAGCATTCGAAAATTGAAACAAAAAAAATAAAAAGGAAAGGAAAAGGGATAAAACAGTAAGGGAGAATTGACCTGAGACGAGAATGGCCCCAAGGCTGCTCATAAGCTCTTCGGTATCTGTTTAATATCTCACCCTCCGAATAGTCCACTCCATACTTCTCTCCAATCTCTCTATATATCTACAAGATCAGTAAACGCATATATTATATAAAAATGGGAAAATAGAGGAACCATTGATGCATTTCAGCAAAAGAATATCAAACAACACCCTCCTAATTGTACGCATCTATATGATATAATTGTTGTAAAGCAAATTTACAAGGGCAAATGAAGTAAACACAAAGAGAGATAAAGAAGAAGAAGGAGAAGAAGGAGAAGAAGAAGAAGAAGAAGAAGAAGGGTACCTGGGCCATGGGCTGAGAGGGAACAAGAAGGGTACCAACAGCATCAACAAGGAGAGCCCTGTGGGTGATGCCACCGTAGAGAGACCTCCTGTAATCTTCATAGTCCTTGACTATTGCTGAAGACCTTGGGTCGGGCTCCACCGCCGCAGCTGCAGCGGACGACAAATAACAACGCCTACCATTCCAATTACCATTCTTGTTGGAATTAAGCAGACCACTGCAAACCGCTCTTAACAGTTTGGTTCTACTACTAGCTATCATCTTGGTTAGAGAAGAAGCGCATTTGTGTGCTCCTCTTTTGTTGTGCTTGCTTGCGGTTTGCCTCCCTTCCTCCTCTGGTTTTTCGGTGTTCTGTAGTTTTAATATATAATAATAATAATAAATTATTTTTTATTTTTTTAAAATACCATTGAGTTGTAGTTTTAATTTTTTCTGTTAATGAAGAATATCTTGTGTTCGATTAGACTAATATTTTTTCTGATTCGACCACTTATTTTCTATTTTTTGTCATTTGTAACTTTATTACATAATTCATTGCTGATTTTTAACATATTTTTTTATTAATTTGTTGCATATAAGTCTAAATATTTGATTAGTGGTGAAGGATTGATAAATATATGAGTGGTGTGCGACAATAGAGGAAAAAATTAAAAATACAAAAAAGGGTCGTTCGTCCGGAGATCGCCTGGTTATCATCCCTCCATCAACTATCATCAATCATCAGCCACGAAGAGCATCAGAAGCGTACGCCACAAATTCTAGGACGGGGACTGGGACTGGGACTTTAAAACACAAAGTCTAGTTTGGACCCACCAAAGAAAAAATCAGTAAACCAACACCACAAGCCACACATGATTAGATGATCTTGAAAGCAGCAATGCTTCCTATGTTGGTCCACGTGTCCTGAAATCACTATGAGTGGGCTCTTTTGAATGCTTGTTGTCACGACCGAATATCAGACTACGCATCATTCGGCTTCGTGCGGGACCCGACCCCCAAATCAAGGAACACGTTTCCCACCAAAGGAGCTAATCAAGGAGGGAATCAGGGACCATGTTCCCCACTATGTTCCCCACTAAGAGAGGGAATCAAGGAACTCACTTGGGATCCGTGTTTGTGCTTTCTCTAAGAGAGGGAATCAAGGAATGCACTTGGGATCCGTGTTTGTGCTTTCTTCTTTTGTATATAACCGTTAGATCATACGGCTTGATCTCCACCATCCATTGGGGAGTTGTAAAGGCTATATAAGGGGTGCCACCCCTCATTTGTAATCATCCAGCAATACTTGCAATATTGAGAGTTTAGAGCTTTCTCTCCATTATCTTGTGTCTCTCTCTTTTCAGTTGTGTTCTAAGCTTAGCATTCTAGCTAGCTTTGTGAGGAAGGCTTACTTAGTCTATTGCAAGAGCGATAGTCTAAGGCCGCACGGAGAGTTTCTATTCCGCAAAACTCTAGTCCCGTGACAGTTGGTAGCGGAGCTACGGCTCAATCCTTTGAGAGAGAAATGGAGATGCCTAGTACTTCTGATGCCAACATCCATTTTGAAGAGGAGGTCGAGGAGGTCCGTGTGGGGAGACTACCCCAACGTGCTCCCGAACCTAAGAAGAGAATGAAGACTGTTGATCATCTGTCATCATTGGAGGCAAGGATCACTCGTATGGAGGTGAAGGTTGCCGATGACAAGGATATGCTTGAGGAATATGGCCAACGCATAACCGAGCTCGAGTCGGGTGACGTGAATGAGCTTCGTGAGGAGATGCAAGGCGCCCTCATTGCTATCCACTCTTGGAGGGAAGAGTTAGATGACTTCAAGGTAAATCTTCTTGCTGAGATCTCTTCATTTAAGGATGATTTGGTTGGAATCAGGGAGGATTGCAAGAAGGGAAATGCGCAAGGGGTTGCCAAACCCAAGATGAAGCTGGATGTCCCAAGGCCAAAGTCATTTGGTGGGACGAGGAATGCCAAGGAAGTGGACAACTTCCTTTTCAACCTTGAACAATACTTTCAAGGGGTGGGCATGGAGAGCGATGGAGATCGACTTTCCCAAGCCCCACTATATCTAACCGATAGTGCCACAACCTGGTGGAGGATGAAGCATGCTCAAATTGAGCGTGGCACTTTGATGTTGGAGACGTGGGGAGATTTCAAAAGGCTCCTGAAGGCACATTTCTCACCAAGAAATGGGGAGCTAGAAGCGAGGGAGAAGCTTCGTAAATTGTCCCACAAGGGCGACATCCGACACTACGTGAGGGAGTTCACGGAAGTCTTGTTGGAGATCCCAGACATGCCCGAGACGGAGGCCATGTATGTATTTCTGGGAGGCCTACAAAGTTGGGCCAAGTTGGAGCTTCATCGACGCAATGTCAAGGAGCTCAACGATGTAATCTCCGAGGCCGAATCCTTGGCAGAATTTGAGAGCAAGGCCGAGAGTTCAAACCCACCTAAGCCTAAGAGTTTCCGTGACTACAAGGCTAAAGGTGGGGGAGCAGCCCACGAAACCAAGGAGTGGAAGGACAAGCCTTTCAAGTCCTTCAAGCCCTACAAGTCCTTTCGTCCAGCCAAACCCACACATGGGGGAGGTGAAAATCGGGGCAAGTACGAGAGACTCAAGCTCTCATGTTTTCTATGTGAGGGGCCACATAGAGCTGTGGACTGCCCGAAGAGGAACAAGCTGGCAGCCATGGCGAGGGAGGTCGAAGCAATGGAAACACCAAGGATGAGTTCCATGCAACTGTTGAGTGCTGTTAAAGCCTCAACTAAAGATGCCAAGGTGGAGCAAGCTGGGAGAATGTTTGCTAGACCCATCGTGCAAGGGAGGGAGTCCCGTGCATTGATCGATACCGGTGCTACTCACAACTTCATGAAGAAGGAGGAAGCACAACGACTTGGCATCAAGTTCCAAGAAGAGAAAGGCTGGCTAAAGGCGGTGAACACTAAAGCCCAGTCAATCTTTGGAGTAGCCCGAGGGGTCGAGCTACAAATGGGGCAATGGAAAGGTAAACTTGACTTCTCCATTGTTCCTATGGATGATTTTCCGATTGTGTTAGGGATGCAATTCCTGGATCAGACGAGAGCAGTCCTTGTGTCTTGCACCAACACCCTCATACTTTCGGAAGGGAGCCAGTGTTGCGTGGTGCCTGTTGCTCGAGAGAAGGAGCTGAAGGCAAAAACACTTGCAGCCATCAGCCAACCGGAGAGTCCTTTAGTGGAAAGGATCCAAGGGGGTATGAAACAAAAACCCCAAGTTCAGGCCATGGCAGAACAAGTGAAGCAAAGGCCGAATCCATCCACCTACCGCGTTGTCAAGGAGTGTGACAAGAAAAAGGACCTTGCAAGAGTGCAACTGTCCAAGGAGGCAAAGAGGAAGGAAAAATGGGTAGACACAAAGAGGTAACCCTTAGAGTTTGATGAAGGGGATCTTGTGTTGGTGAAGCTGAGGCCTCACCAAAACCGAATTTTTGCCAAGTTACACAAAGGGCTAGTGCGACGATACGAGGGTCCTTTCAAGGTGTTGAAGAGGATCGACAAGGTGTCATACAAGCTGGAATTACCACCGAGATTGGAGTTCCATCCCGTCTTCCATGTGAGTTTGCTGAAATCATTCCAAGAGGACAAGGAAGATCCGGAGAGGGGGAAGTCCAAGAGAGCTCCCACGGCAGTGACCAATGTCTATGATAAGAAGCTTGATGAGATCTTATCAAGGCGGGTGGTGCAAAAAAGTGGGAAGCATATGAACCATGTGGAGTACTTGGTTCGATGGAAAGGCGACCCTCCTAGCGAGACAAGCTGGGAGAAAGATTTCGATCTTTGGCAGTACCAAAATGAAATCAATGAGTTCTTGAGGCAGCATACAACGAGGGCGTTGTCGAGTTTGGTGGGGGAGAATGTCACGACCGAATATCAGACTACGCATCATTCGGCTTCGTGCGGGACCCGACCCCCAAATCAAGGAACACGTTTCCCACCAAAGGAGCTAATCAAGGAGGGAATCAGGGACCATGTTCCCCACTATGTTCCCCACTAAGAGAGGGAATCAAGGAACTCACTTGGGATCCGTGTTTGTGCTTTCTCTAAGAGAGGGAATCAAGGAATGCACTTGGGATCCGTGTTTGTGCTTTCTTCTTTTGTATATAACCGTTAGATCATACGGCTTGATCTCCACCATCCATTGGGGAGTTGTAAAGGCTATATAAGGGGTGCCACCCCTCATTTGTAATCATCCAGCAATACTTGCAATATTGAGAGTTTAGAGCTTTCTCTCCATTATCTTGTGTCTCTCTCTTTTCAGTTGTGTTCTAAGCTTAGCATTCTAGCTAGCTTTGTGAGGAAGGCTTACTTAGTCTATTGCAAGAGCGATAGTCTAAGGCCGCACGGAGAGTTTCTATTCCGCAAAACTCTAGTCCCGTGACATTGTGCTCTGTATTATTCACTCGGTTGGCTCTATTTCCAAGATCTCTTTCTGCCCATGTCCACGCGGTGCTGTGATAAGGCCAAAATCTTAACAAAACCTCGGAGAATCCAAGACCAAGGACTCTCAAGCTTCTGATGCCTCGTACAGGCTCATCCTCCTCAACCATTTATTTATATTTGGTGACGAGATAGATAGATAAGCAATTGAAGGATTTTAAAGATAAGACTCTTAAACATAGGGTCTTTTGGCCAAATATGGGTAGTGTGACATCGACAATATGGGGGTGATACTAGTGTCCGAGATTGATTGAGTTGATCACTGATTGGACCACAAGACAATTAGGCTATCCAGTGAGCTGCAGTTTGCTATGTTTGAAGCATATGTCATATGTTTTATCCAATATTTGATTAGTCTTATATTGCATTGTTTTAAAGAATCTGTTGCATAATTTATGATATATTTGTTATGATTCATAAGTCTATCGTTTGTTTTATTTCGTAATTACTATATTATGCTCTTATTTAAATTAAATAAGGCTCAAATTTATATAATATATATATAATAAATATTTTGCGATATTATAAGTTAGTGTTTTGTAGTCCTAACTGATATATGAGTTGGGCAATTAATGAAGGTTTAATGTCGGATTCAGGTCCTCACGTACACCATGACCAAGAAGAGAATATGTGTTTTGTTATCCCTTTTTTATAAAAATATTACAGTATTGTTGTGAATAAAAAAAAAGAAAAATATACACAAAATATGGAGAGAGAATAAGAAAAATATTATTAGATAGTATCAGATAAATGTATTATAGAAAGCCTATATTTATAAACGTCAATCTATTAGAGAAATAACATATCCTTTCAAGTACAAGGTTATGTCTGTTAGGTGCGAAGGATAGTGATTGTTGGCTATGAATGATGTATCTCTTGATATATTTAATGGATATTCATCATATCCATAGCACTCTCCCTTGAATATCTATTGAATTAAAAGTAATAGATATTCAACTTCATAACACTCCCCCTTTGAAAATATTGTCTCATTAAAAACCTTACCAAGAAAACCTAATGGGAAAAAAAATTTGGTGAAGAGAAAAAGATTATAGTTCATATTCTTTAGATTCAATTATCCCTTCAAATCTTTTAAATAACCTTTTATCGATTATATATAAGTATGCAATCAAAGTATTGCCTCGTTAAAAACCTTATCAAAAGTGCAATGCATACTGTTTACTCCCTTGATATCATCCTTTTGAAATCAACCAACATCTTAAATATTATAATTCGATATGTGATATGGTCACATATATATAACAATTTTGTCAAACATAAGTCTTGATTATTTTTCTTATCGAGATTTATATATGATATCACATAGAATAATTTTTATGGATAAACTTTATCCCTAAATTTTTATAATATTTTTATCGAACATTAATAATTTATAAATTCTCAAATAAAATAATTTTTATATAATCTACAGCTTTTGATTACTTTATAAGAGTTTCAATAATTTTATCTTTTCACAATGATTCGTAACCATGCGAAATTTAAATTCGGATCTTTTTATAAAAATACATACATTATGATTGCTTAAATAAATACAAGCTTCATTTAGCTTGATATAATATAACTTCCCAAGAAATTCAATCATTGTCATATATATCCATATTGGATTTTCATATATAACTTATTTAAAATATTTATTCACGGTCAGATTTATTATATATTGCAACATTATTCATCCACCATCACAATGAGATATTTCTCTCCAGAATAGTCATTTATATAAATTGATACTTGTGCGACAAGTCATTTTCATTATTATATGATTTATTTCATTTCGCATAATTATCAATTTATATGTCATAATTTTCACAAATCCAACAATACTCATGTTACAAATCAATCATAAATATCTTTCTAGATTGATCAATTATTTATAGTTTATGCTCCATCGTAGAGTTTAATCAAGATTCTCATAATATATAGCTCTTAAGTTATATTGTCGACATTTAATCTTAATCTATCTTCTTTTTTTTCACATTGACATAATTTATCAAGATTTTTTTTATTTTTTCTGAATCTATTTCAGAAATTAATAATGTCAATAGAATATTTCAAATTTATTCTCTTTTAGATCATCATAAATTTTTACTACTTTTATGAGAATTTAATATCTTAGGAACCGATTGGTAACTCACGTTTCGAACGTGTACCAAATTCACATATAATATTGTCCCTTACAATATCATCTTATATTGAAGCAATATAGTTGGAACTCAATTTTTTTTTAAAATCAAAACAATCATCCGACAGTGATATATTGTCAATGAGTTATCTTATGAATTTTAAGTTCATAAATTATAATGAGGATCATAATAATGATAACTCATCATAAGATTTCTTCTCCAACTATTTTTCTTACCTCCCCCTCAATGTTAGATCATTTTTTATTTATATCCTCCTTTGGGTACCCATCTTTGTGCGTTATGATGGATAATTATATTACCGATTGCACATACAACATTCTTAGATGGGTTTACTAAACCAATTTTATGGAGATACTAATGATGATATATTGGCATGATGCGAATAAGCTTGTTGCATATCAAATGCATTATAATAAGCATATAATAATTAACAAAAATCCAAAATATTGATATACCCATAATATATATCCATAATATTGATATCGAATTATCAGGATGTTTATGCTGGCCAGCTTTTTTTCACAATTTAACTTATAAACACCACTTGGGTTGTAACTATACGTATATATATGAACATTTTAGTTGATATATCATCAAAATCAAATATGTATAGTTTATATCTTCATCTTGCTTTGATATCAAATTAATTAAGTAGAGACCTTATGCTTGAGATGCATTTGTTCAACAACATTCGAGAGCTTATGTACTATAGAACAACTTATAGTTTTCTAATCATAAGCGATATAATATAAAAACACATTCACTTCGAGGAATTGTGCTTAATTTTTTAGGATGAGATACATACAATCGTTACACGACTATTGTATTGTATCATTCATTGCAAAGCATGGACCATGATAATTATAAGATAATATTATATTAAAATAAAATTATCTTATAATGCCTACAATATCATATATTTTGTATAGTATTAACCGTACAAAGAGAGTTGTGGTATACTACTAACATGTTTTGTGCAAGGAATAATATTGTATACAAACTTATTTTAATTAATGACTGAATTATGGTATGTTATGTTCCTAATTAAAAATTATCATTTATCTTATATTATATATGAAATTACATATATAATTTTATTGACCAAAAATAATTATGCACAATCTTAATTTAGATTTGTATAATATGAAAAATTTTGTCTTAATACCAATTAATTTTATATGTATATATATATGCATAACATATATACTAAGTATTAATGTAATTGATTATTATTATTATATAAAAAATAAAAATATATATAATAAATTGATTAAATAAAAGAAAATTTATCTCTTTTTTTAACCATATGGTGAGTGATAGTTCCTCATTGAGAGGGAGAGATGTCAGATATGATTAATAACTTGTTATGAATAAAGGAGAAGAGAAATATACATAGGATATAGGAAGAGAATAAGAGAGATCTTATTAGATATTATCAGATAAATACATTATAGAACGTCTATATTTATAAATGTGAAGAGCTATTATGCATATCTATTAGAGAAAGAATATATCCTTTGAAGTACAAGGTTGTATTTGTTAGGTGTGAAGGACAGTGATTGTTGACTATGAAAGATGTATCGCTTAATGGATATTCATCATATCTATAACATTCCTCTTTGAATATCTATCGAATTAAATAACAAATCGGCTCAAATTTATATATATATTTTGGGATATTATAAGTTAGTGTTATGTAGTCCTAATTAGTACATAAGTTGGGCAATTAATGATGATGGTACTCCATGACCAAGAAGAGAATATGTGTTTTGTTAGCTGATTTTTATAAAAATATTAGAGTATTATTTATTTTTTGTTTAGTCAGTACATGAATTGAACAATTTCGGTTTCGTAAACTAGTTTGACCAAAAGATAAAAATATATCGATTTGGTACATAATTTTTCTTACTATAAACCGACTCTCATCCCTATTTATTCCTTCAACTACAAAATGCAAACTCCTTCCTTGTGCAATAGCCAAAAGGTTAGGAGATAGTGCTGCTCCAAGTAAGACATCCCCAGATATGTATATCATAAGTTTGGCATAAAGCGTGGACAAATTGGAGAAAGCCAACCCAGAAAAACAAAATCAATTTGACAACTGACCTATTACTATTCCACAATAATTAACTATTTGAGAGCCCTATAAAATAATGGAGCTGCATGAGCGATTGAAGATAAACAACCCTTCCCACTCTCCAGGGATATTTCAGATCAAAAGTAGCAAACCCAATGGCTCAGTTGTTCATCAACCAAGCAACGGAATATGCGGAGGCAAGGCCAAGTTACCCCCAACAACTTTTCAATTACATCGCCTCCAAGACGCCCAGTCACGACCTTGTGTGGGACGTCGGCACCGGAAGCGGCCAGGCAGCTCGATCGGTTAGTTTTCTCATCGTCTCCCACTCCTTTCTCTTGTTTCCCTCTTTTACTATAAGGTGTTTGTTTTAATTCCAGCTAGCTGAGATGTACGAGAATGTTATAGCCACAGACACCAGCCTGAAACAGCTAGAACTCGGTCCCCAACTAGCGAATATCCGATACCGACAGACCCCTCATGTGATGTCCATGTCCGAACTCCAACAAATCGTTTCCTCACAATCTAGTGTTGACCTGGTGACCATTGCTCAAGCCCTGCACTGGTTCGATCTCCCTTCTTTCTACCAACAAGCCAAGTGGGTTCTGAAAAAGCCCCATGGCGTCATCGCTGCATGGTGCTACACAATCCCGCAACTCAATGGCAGCGTAGACTCCGTCTTCAATTCGTTTTACTTGAATGATTCAGCTCCCTACTGGGATCCGGCACGCAAATTGGTTGACCAGGAGTATAGGAGCATTGATTTTCCATTTGAGGCAGTGGAGGGAGAGGAGCACACAGGACCCTTCAAGTTTGTCACTGAAAGAATAATGGATTTGGAAGGGTTCTTGACGTATATAAGGTCTTGGTCTGCGTATCAAACAGCCAAGGAAAATGGCGTGGAGCTCTTGAAAGAGGAGTTAATTAAGGAGTTGAAGCGCGCTTGGGATGAGGATGGTGAACATCGAAAGGTTGTCAAGTTTCCTGTTCATTTGAGGATTGGAAGGGTGGGGAACCTGTAAACAAATGGTCAAGGGACGGGAAGTATATGTTTTGGATTTGGCTTGTTAACTTTTGTTTTGTATGGGTGGAATTATTGAATTTTAATGACAGACAGATGAGGCTGTCAGGATGAGATTGAGATTTGAGATGCATCACACAACCCTATCTCACTAATTCAATGCACAAATGAAAAAGAAAAAGGGTGGGTATAATTAGGGTGAGGGTGCATGCCAGGAATCCCAAATGAAACCCATAAGCATTAATTAACAATCCTGTTTTCTTTATAATATTGGGTATTACAAATTAAATCAACAATGTCACTAGAATTTAAACCCAGAATTTTCTAACTTTCAAATCATTCAAGACGAGAAGAAGTGTCATCAGAACTAAATGCACGTCTCTACTAACTATACAAACAATTGCCTGAATATGAGATAACTCAACTTGCCAGCCAAGCTGCACCAAGACTTGATCAAACATTCTTTGAAAGGCAGCCTCCATCCTTCCTTCTCAATTGCCCTAGAAAAGCTTATCCTGGTACCTAACAAGCATTGAATTTCGCCTAACCATTGTATTGGTACCATAAAAGCATGATATTTACAAGAAATGAAGCCTAAAAATTCAGCAATCACGTCTTAGAACAAAAATAACTCACTGGTTGATCAAAGTGCCTAACCAAGATTTAGCATAATTAGTCAATAATGGTCAGCTAGCAGCCTAGCACACAAAGCATATCAATCCAGCTAGGGCACAAAAAAGCGTCAGCATTTAGGCCAAACCATTGTTCCAAAAACCAAATGTATTAAGAAATTGCCAGGTTTTGGGAGCCCCTGCTGAGGATTTGAACTGTGGAAAGCGTGACAAGTGGATTTGCAAGGCAGTGAGGAGAGTCAATAAAACTTACGGAATGATATTTATAAGAAAAAACCGGATAAACTGTGCAGTGACAACCAAATCATGGATCACAACCTAACCTAAACTAACCACAAGAGATTAGCTATAGTTTCACAATCACTATGACGCGAAACACAAGTACAGAAGGTTGAGCAGGTGAAAGAAGAGCAGGGCGATGTATGAAATCCCCAAAAATTCATAACAAAGAAAGAGCAAGCAGCAAATACTGTACCAGCAGCTTGAATTACGAGTTGGAAGATGGAGTAAACTCATCACCCAACATGGAAAGGGCCAATATCTCCAGTTCTAAGAGAGGTAGCCACCTCATCAGCGACGGTCAAGCAAGAAGATACCCATCCAATGATTGCAAACCACACCATCTTCGCCATCCACAAACCTATGCCCCACGGCATTGCCATCTCTCTTTGTGTCTATTTGGACTACGATTCACCTTCGTCTCTTCAAATCCTAAAACGCTGTTGCTGTTGAAGTGAAAGACTCCATCTTTGATTTGATTCGCAGATCAAAAGAAAGCCAACGCTTCCTTTTCTGGTCATCAAAAGGAGTTGGGAAATTTGGAGCCAAAGACAAAGGAACCGAAGACTGCCTGTTTGCTTGACGGTTTGGTAGATTTCTGTCGGGGCGTACAATCTATGACTTCTAAAATAGTTGGGCCAAAAACTGGGATGAGAAATATTTTTAAAAAAAATAAATTACAAATTGGGAAATTTAAATATGCTAAATTTTTTCGTATTTTTAGCATATGATTTTGCCCATCTTTGTACTTTTTTATTATCATTTGAGATTATCTAAAAATAAAAGATTCTGGCTTAGAAGAGGACGTGTGGTATGTGGGGTTTTGGTGGGTCACCTCATGGGATGAGATGGGATTGGTTGTGCTCAATCCGTAGGTCGCAGATAGCATATGTAAAATCATTTTTCAAGAATTTCGTCAACTTCCCATATTCGTTATAGCCTCTCCTCTGGTGGGTGCTCAAGGTGGTGCCACAAAAGCTTTCCCTTGGCAAATTGGACTTCTTAAATGATGCTTTCTCTCCTTCCTCTGGTAAGTTTTTTTTTTTTTTTCTTCTTCTTCTTTGAATATTCTGGTGTTCCAGGCGTCTTTTGTTTCCTGCTCTAGTTTTTGTTCCTGGTGTGTGATAATTTTGAATCTTTTTCAGAATCCCACTTGTCTGTTTTCCGAATCCAATAACCGCATGTAATTCCCAGGGATTGGCATCTCAGTGGAGAGCTGGGCAGTTGTTTAACCCCAGCTTGTGTCTTTAGGAAGTTTTGGTAACCCAGTTTGGATTTTGAAGGGGACAATCGAATCAACTATGGCTACTTTGCTTAAAACACATAACAAGCTTGAATTCTTACCTCAACTTTACGGTTTCCCAGACAAAATCTGTAACTTGAGCTCCGCTAAACTTCAAAACCACCAGCTTAGCTTTGGTCCCAGGAAGTCTTGTTTGACGAGGGGCAGCAGCAATGCATGTATCAGAGCGAGTAGCAGTGCACTTCTGGAGCTTGTTCCGGAAACCAGGAAGGAAAATCTTGAATTTGATCTTCCTTTGTATGACCCATCGAAAAGCCTGGTACTCGACCTAGCGGTTGTGGGTGGCGGTCCTGCCGGACTGGCGGTTGCCCAGCAAGTTTCTGAGGCTGGACTCTCAGTTTGTTCCATTGATCCGTTTCCAAAGTTAATTTGGCCTAATAATTATGGCGTTTGGGTGGACGAATTCGAGGCCATGGACTTGTTGGATTGCCTCGATACTCGCTGGTCTGGCGCTGTTGTCTACATTGATGAGCACACAAAGAAGGATCTTGGTAGGCCTTATGGGAGGGTGAATAGGAAGCAGCTCAAGTCAAAAATGCTGAAGAGATGCATATCCAACGGGGTCAAGTTTCACCAGGCTAAGGTCATCAAGGTTATTCACGAGGAGTCCAAATCATTGTTGATTTGCAACGATGGTGTCACCATCCAGGCTTCTGTTGTTCTGGATGCAACTGGCTTTTCTAGATGTCTTGTTCAATATGATAAGCCATACAACCCTGGTTACCAAGTAGCCTATGGGATACTGGCCGAGGTAGAAGAGCATCCATTCGATGTGGACAAGATGGTTTTCATGGACTGGAGAGACTCGCATCTGAGGAACAATTTGGAACTGAAAGAGAGAAATGGCAAGATCCCTACTTTCTTATATGCTATGCCCTTTTCATCCAACAGGATATTTCTTGAAGAGACTTCTTTGGTAGCGCGTCCTGGAGTAGGCATGGAAGACATTCAGGAAAGGATGGTGGCCAGATTGAGGCACTTGGGGATAAAGGTGAAAAGCATTGAAGAAGATGAGCATTGTGTGATTCCCATGGGTGGGCCGCTTCCTGTTCTCCCTCAGAGAGTGGTTGGCATTGGAGGGACCGCGGGGATGGTGCATCCCTCGACCGGGTATATGGTTGCAAGAACTCTGGCGGCTGCTCCAATTGTGGCCAACTCCATTGTCCAGTACCTGGGTTCTGAGACGAGACTTTCGGGGAATGAGTTGTCTGCTGCTGTGTGGAAAGACTTGTGGCCTATAGAGAGGAGGAGACAGAGGGAGTTCTTCTGTTTCGGGATGGATATACTCCTGAAGCTTGATTTACAAGCCACAAGAAGGTTTTTTGATGCATTTTTTGATCTGGAACCGCATTACTGGCATGGATTCCTGTCTTCGCGGCTGTTTCTGTCAGAGCTTATATTTTTCGGGCTTTCACTGTTCTACCACGCTTCAAATACTTGTAGGTTAGAGATTATGGCCAAGGGAACTGTTCCTTTGCTCAACATGGTCAATAACTTGGTAAAGGACAAAGATTAGATCACGGGAATCCAATTTGTGATGAAAATGCGGAATCCAATTGTCAAGGCTGGTGGTGTGATTTAGTGACCAATACAGTAATAATACATTGAATTAATTAGCGCTCTGTTTTTTCTTTTTCTTCTGACTCATATGTTTATGTAATGTAACTCATTACCTGCAAAGAAAGCTATGGTGCAAGTTCATTATATGCAAATAGCCATTGGAAAAAACAAAAGATCCAAAACATGTATATCTGTTTTTACAGCTAATTCACAATCAACAAGACGAGAATGCGCAGAGACGGCCTAACCGTATATTGCAACAATCTACTCAATTGAAAATATTTCCAATCCAATACTCTTATGGCAAAAGCAATAAGATTTATCATTAGACTGAGTAAGAGTACAAGCACCGAAAGTAAACATGGAAATTATATTGAACTAGAAGGACTCTCTTAACTCTGCACTCTGCTGCTGCACGATGAGCATAGCATGATAAGTAATGTAAGAAACCACAGTACAATTTACTTCTGGGAAAGTTCCCGGCTACGGTTTGCAGCGGCAACAACAGCATTCATTAGCGTTCCACGGAATCTACCTTTCTCCAGTTCGTGAATGCCAGAAATAGTTGTGCCACCAGGTGATGTTACTTCATCTTTAAGCACACCTGGATGCTTCAGTGTTTTAGTTACCATTGATGCTGCCCCCAGTACCTGCTCAAAAACAATCCAAATATTCATATTCAAGTTTAAATCCAACCATCAACATGTGATTGCTCAACCAGCCCAAGGACATTTTGTCAAGTAACAATTTTTTTATTTCTGATCCCAAACATCCACAAACTTGCATCCATCCCATTCAGGCAAGCTATCGATTCCCAATTCAAAAGATGACAAGTTTCAATGAGTTGGAATATTCTATATGAAATGAAATAAAAAAGCTTCACAACACGAATAATTAATCATCCCCGGGCCGATATAGCCAGTGATGAAATGGTTTATCAAATAAGTTTAGGTGATGGTGTCAATGATGAAAAGGTATGTATAAAGAAAGAGAGAATGTCCAAAAAATAAACTTTTCTCGTACATTGAGTTTATATGTAACAATCACAATACCCTTGATTTTCCAAGAGCATTTTTATTCAACTGCTTTTACCAAGAATCCTCTCTTGAATACCATTAATTTTCCAAGAATAACTGCCATGGGAGTAAACTTAAAAGTCTACTTCCAAACTCAATCTGAGAGGCTGCGCTTGAAGAAAAAAAACACCCTAAAGCCTTTCAAATCTTGTACTTTTGGTACCTTATTATTTCTATTCCATGGTTTGTAATAAATTCTCGGTACTTTAAAAACTCAGTTATGTTTTTCTTTCCTAACTGGTGAAGCAAGCAATAGTAGGCTACTGTTACATCCGTGGCATCTTTATGAATTTCTCAAGCCCAGATAGAGGAATACCCGAAGTTCTAGCAGCTTGATGCTTAAGATATTCACACATGATTAATATAGAGCTTTAACTGATGTCTGAATATTACTAGGAGTTCATTCTATAGCCCTTGTGTACGGGTTCAAAGCTCGTGAACTTCTATCATTAGAGAATTTAAGCGTCAATATATCAGTATTACCAAACTGAATAGCTCCTTTAACATTGATTTCCCATGACTTACAGTTTGGGAAGCTAGACACGCAGCAAGCTCTCGTGGCAGACCTGCAGCCACACCCCCATCAGCCAAGGCCTCTATTGCCAAATATATGTATGCCGGGCCACTTCCACTGAATTCATTAAAAAAATAAAACAAAAGAAAATTGCAGGATATCATCATAAAAGATACAGCAAATCCATAATAACAGCAGATGCAGGTGCATACTAACTGATAGACTTAAAGAGTGTTTAAAAATATTTAAGAGATGATTACTCCGTATGCAGCAAAAATCAAAATGATTGCATGATACTCTTGATCATACTGATCGTCCTTTTGCATCATACCTTAACCCAGTGGCAGCATCAAACATTTTCTCATTGACACTCCATATCTTGCCAACGGATCCAAACAATTTGGAAATAAGTTCTCCATCTTCTTCAGTTGCACCACCACCCAAGCACATAACTATTTAAAACAAGTAGATTAGAGACTACTAATTGGTAATTTTGCAGAAAGAAGTTATAAAGAATAATGTAGATGCAAACATCAAAAAATAAGTTACTTAGAAGACCTGGAAGAAGGAACCTTTGCTTACAAAAAAAAAAGAAAAGAAAAGGCCTCTGTGCCAAAGGAAGGGGGAAAGACTATTCATATCAGAAAGCTCTTCTCTGACAATTGTTCACTGGGGACCTAATGCACACGCATGATGCCATTTACTTGAAATTGTTAACAATCATTTCCACATTAGCAAATAAGACTCAAAGAAAAAAGAGTAGCAAAACTGGGATAAATGAACTTCTTTTGTGCTGAGCTGGTGTCTTTAAGATTAAAAGTGCCCAGACAAACGTTGCCAGATTCTTCTCATAATGATTTTGTTTCTCCAAAAGGTCACCTCTTGAGATACGAAGAGCAATAGGATAAATTTATATGGTTCCAGACCTTTTAAAAATGGATTAATATTCTCAGACCATATTTATGGAGATTTTCTGACATAGAGTTATGCGTAACCAACAATGAGCCACAACATCATAACAGCAGAGTTGAACAGTCACCATATTCCTACGAGTTTGTATAGAACTCTCAAGTGCTTATTCGCAAGTTTGTAAATATCTTTTCTGCATGAAACGTCATATTGTAACACCCATTGCTTAAAATATAAATACCTAGACAGATAACAAGCTCAAAAGAATAATGGAAGAGTTAAAGAAGCAATTATTCAGGCTTAACAAGGTCTAAATGATTTATTTTACTACAAGTTTCCATGAAACTTAAAAAGACAAACATGGTCCAAAACTGATAACATTGGACACTAACGTATCAACATTACGTTTTTACTGAGAGAATCCATATTTTCTCATCATTTACATTTTTGATGGAAGCAGCATATTAAAGATGAAGAAGGCAAGTTGTACCAGTGTCGACCTCACCCACTGCCAAAGGGGCATTCAGTAAAACTGTTGTAAATCAGCTATAGAATAATAGAGCAAAAGAGGTATGTCATACCTGAGGCTGCCTCACCCACCGCAGAAGGAGTATTTGGCATAACTCTTATAAATCGACTATGACCAGCCCAATCCTAAGCCAAACACGAAATACTAGTTCAATCAAACATAACATAGTTTAAAAGATTCAGGACTTGCATGGTAATGACCAAATAAATACACAAACAAGGTAATGTTCAAACATAGAACTAACAGAAGTACAAAATCATTCAGTTGATAAATAAAATTTCCTTAAAAAAAAGGGAAAATGATCAATTTTAGAAGCTCTTTTGCCCCTGCATTTAAATTACATAGCAAGACCTTCGTCTTTCAGAATGATGTTACATATATTTCTGTCAAATGCTCAGATTATATAGGTTTTTAAAATGCACTTTCCTTTGTAGGAAATAAAAATAGATCAAGATCAGCTAGAGGTCACAAGCCATTGATAAGAACCTATATCACTCAAGTTCTCAACCCAAAGATTGGTTTAGAAGAAATAAGAAAATGATGCACCAATTCACAGTAAGCCATAGATAAGAAGGGAATAAATTGGAAAAATAAGAGATAATCCTTATTGCATAAAAGAAAGAGACAAGCAGACAATCAACTGCACTTTTTTTTCTTCCTAGAAACTCAAGCTCTCCACACTGAATCAGAGGTCTGTTAATCCCTAGACCAAACACCAGATCTAGTATGTTCACCAGTGAAGGCCTAGGACCAAGAATCGGGAATGTTCGAAGTACAGTGGGGACCAGGATTGAGATTCTCTGTATGATGTCCTGAAATAATAGAGGTTGTTACACCTGGTTGGCAGTAGTCAAGAGGGATATATGATGGAGATGGAATGTAACAGGTAAAACTGAATTTTGTCTGGGTTTGGCTAAGGAGAGTTGTTGTCTTCTCGAATAGCAGCTGATACATTGTCACTACTGTAGCCTTTTTTGATCAAATAAACCCTCTCTTTTCATGTCAAGTTCTTTATTTTTAGCTGTCCATTATTGTAATCGTAGGAAATATTACCGCACAAGCAAACAGGAAACCATGGGGGTTCTCAACAGGGTCGTAACAGACAATTAAATTTTTCTCTGCCCTCCCCCTCTAACTGTCACTCCCCTTTTTATTATTTTCTGGCCTATACTCTACCTTACCATCCTCGTTTTCTGTCACAAGGATCTCATTTAACTAACTCTGGACTATAACTTTCAGCTATTAAGTCCTTACCAAACAGACTCTTGGATCTCTCAAGCTCGTCCTTTTGACTGCTTCTGATCTTGAGCATGGTCACTTATAAAACATATTGTTATGAGGTTTAACAATACTCCCCTCCACCTTGTCCTCAAGGAAAAAGGGTGAAAATCGTGATCCCTTCCACTGGATCAACACCACCAATTCATGTTTCCCTTCTCTAGTTCCTGTCATATCAAAGGATCTCATCAATAAAAAGGGGACAGGGACAGGCGAACTTGGTTCGATCCTTGTTTTGGAGGGAACACAAACTTTGTCCTCCTCATGTAAATGAACATAATTGTTCCAAAAGCCGAGGGATGAGTCCCTTAAGTGACTGGACCGACTAGTTAAACTTTTAAGATATTAGAACCAAGGTGGATTTTGGGTTAAGCATTTTTCCTTTCAACTCTAACAGAGATTCTTCAACTATGGAATCCTCCAAAAATCAATTTCCAGTAGCTCCATTCTAGACTCCATTTTCCTCAATAACATCCCTCACCTATCCAATACACTTCACTACCAAAAATGATAATAGCTTTCACCAGTCAAGTTCTCAGCCAATAGATCAGTTAGGTAAGAAAATGAAAAAGAATGCACCAATTCAGTAAGCCATAGATAAAAAGGAAATCATTGCAGAAAAAGACAAAATGCTCATTGCATAAAAGAAAGGGAGAAGTAGACACCCATGCTCCTTTTCCCTTGATATCCACAAGGTCTCCCACACCCTACCAAGAGTCTTAATTCTGCATTCTGTCTAATTTTGTTCCCTTTCTATTATGTTCTGACCTTTACTCTACCACAGTAGCTTTATGTTCACACTCACAAGGATACCATTTCAAACGATGGAATAGAACTTTCACATATAAAGTCCTCTCTCCACTGATAGACTCTTGAACCTCTCAAGCCAAACCTTTTTATTGCTTCTGGTCTTGAGTATGGTTCCAAGACCTTTTTCCTATAAACATATTTGACTTGTGATTTAATAGCTACATATAATAAGGAATGCAGGTTCTATTCGATATTGTCAGTCTTTCACATATGACAAGTAAATGTCTGCCCTGACAAGAACAACAAAAGACTTGGAATCAATGAACAATCTGTTTTTTTTATTGCAATACCAGTCCACTCCAGCAAACATTGACCAATCTTCACATGCACGTACAGAGCATAAACTTGATAAAAGAGGATCATCAACGCTAGGTAATTGAGTTCCCTGACCGCTGCAGGACAAACTAATTGGCAAATGAGGAAAAGAAATGCCTAAATCTGGAAATAACGAAGCAGTAGCAAGACTTCGACTATCATTCATTTCCAAGATCCAAAAGATCAGAACATTGCAGGGCACACCAAGGCAGAAATGGAATTAACATAAAATGACAAAAGACATCTCAGTCAAATTAAAGTTCTCGGGGGAAAAAGACTTAAATGATACTCTGGCACTGGGAAGTTTAAAAGAAACATCTGACATGTCAATTACTTTCTGGTTAGTTGGAAATTATCTCTCTAAGCCAACACAGCCATCAACAATCTGAAAGATATCTTAAGCGTAGTCCATAAATTTTGGTTTAGAAAGATGGCAACAATAATAGCGAAAGCAATATCAACATCATCACTATCAGCACATCATTAAGTGTAGCTCTTTCTTCACTGGCATTCTATTACTAAGGTCTTCTCAAAGGTTCTTCAAGAATGCATTCAGAGAGAGCAGAATGAATGCTGCTTACCGTTGCACGTTGTGTTTAAGTTCAATAACTTGACATATTTCCATACCAATAAAATGCTTCTCTGTAAAGCCTTTAAAAAATGAAAAAAATAAAAGACATTGTTCCTCGTTTGAAGGATGAAAAATGCCAGGAGGAGGAGCAGACAAACCTGCAAATCTTTCAACTTTATTCCAGCAGCAATTGAAACCAAAAGCTTTTTCTTCGTAAACAGGGGTCTCAGCTGCCGGACCACGTCTTCAACTGCAAGAAATGTAGTAGACAGAAACACAATAAAAAATGAAGAAACAAAAAGCGTCGAATACTAACTCTATCAGCAAAGATGAGAGTTGTCCGCATTTCAAGGTAGTGTCACTATTTACCGAGAAAAACAAAATGACAAAATGATTGCAGGATACTTAATCAAACTTTCTCAAAGAAGACTTTCAACTCGGAAAATCGAAATTTGAACAAGTAATAACCCAATACAAAGCATTTGATTAAGCAATGACGGCAAGGAACATACTGACTTGGGGCTTCACGGAAAAAACGACAACATCGCTAGCCTCAACCACCTGTTCCCAAAAATGCATATATAGAATGGATAACAAAAATAGCGAAAACCAGTAAACAGTAAAATACATCAACTATAGGGCGTTAAAAAGACCACAATGCACGTAAGTGTAAGCACAAACATAAGACCGAAAACTGAGCATTACGTCTCGGTTTTGAGGAAGCGTTTGGACACCAAAGGACTGGAACGCGGAGCAGCGTAAGGGCTTCGAGTGAGATGTATAGATGCGCGAAGGGGCCAGAACGCCTGATTGTACCACTCCTCTGGCGATGCTCTCCGCCATTTTTCCGGCCCCTATGAAACCTAACTTGTAAGTATCTATCTGTATCGGAAGCGCCTCCATTATTTGCTGACCGCCGGCCGCCCGCTGGTTTCTGTGAGCCAGTAAAACAAAAGGCAGAACTAGAAATTGGGGATGAAAATGAAGTCACGGACTCACGAACAAAGCAATCAAATGGCGTCTGCGTAAATCGAATTTGCCTTTATGATCTTTACCATATGTTTGGTAAACGCATATGATATGGATTAGGTTCTATTTTGGGTATACGTGGCATGTAAATTCAGGTTTGAATATCTTCAGAAAAAGGTTTGGATATCCTAATTACTGTAGTTTTAAAAACGAAATAAACGGAGATGAGCAATCACAAATCTATTAATTTTTAATAAAATAACAAATTTTATCCTAGTATTATTTTTTTACTTAAAATAATAATTATATGTGTCAAGATGAATATACTTTAGTATTGCATCTTTTTTTATGCTATTGTTATTATTATTGTTTATAAATCTCTCATATATATTTTTTATTTTCTTAACAGCAAGAAGAACAAAAGGTAATCGTATTGTTAAAAATAAAAAAAATAAAAATTAATCATTAAACTCAACTTTTATGAGTTCTCTTTCCTTTTAATATAGATGAACAAAGAATAAAGTATATTTGATTTTTTTTGTTTTTATAAACTATAAAATGAAATGTTAATATTGTAATTTTTTATATTGTAACTTCTCAACGGATTAGATTTTTTCTAATTATATATTATTGTAGTAATACGTCAAACGGAAATCTAGTATTAACAAAACAATCCAATCGTATCTCAATCTAATCTGATTAGTTTATCTTATCTTATCCAAACCAAACATATAATTGTAATTCAATTTCGATAGAAGATAAATTAATAAAAAAATATTATTTTATTTTATAATAATAAAATTTAATTTAAGTTCATATAAAATTAATATATTTAATAATATTAAAAAATATTTTGTTATTCTTTTTTAAAGATGATAATTGTATTATAATATTTTTTATCATGGATATTTATTATTTATCTAATAATAACTATCCACATATATATATATATATTATCTTTTTTATTCACATCCATTAATTGTAATATATATATAAACATACCTTAATAAAATAAAACTTTATACAAAATATTGACTCATACAAGATGCTAATATGAAAATAAAATATAAAATATAAAATAAATATATAAAAAATAGAATAATCTTTTTGTAGAGTAGATTATTTAAGATTAGGATAAAACAATCCCTCAAGGTTAAACAATTAAATAATACATTGCTTTAATTCACCCTAGCGTATATAGTAAATTCATAAAATTGATAAAAACAAAATCAATAACGAATAATTTTTCAATTCAAAAATTAAAAATGATCCATAGTGGAATAAAAATAAAGGAGTGATGTTGTCTGACATTACAACATATTATCATCGCTATTTTAATATCAAATATACTTAAATACTAATTATTTTAAATTATGTCTTGTTATTATATTACACTAATTCATTTACACACATAATATGAGGACCTGAATTTGCCACAACATCTTCGTCTGCTATATAATCCCGATGAGTCTATTCTATGTACTAACTAAGATGATACAATACTTAATTAGAATTCTAATCCTAAAATATTCTTTGACATGTATGCCACTTAATCATATCTTTTTAAAAAAAAGAAAAGAAAGAGCATAGCCGATTCAAATATTACTTTGATGGTCTTAATATCATTATAGAGTTAATTATAAAATCAATGAAAGTATTAGGTTAAACAAAATCAAAACATCCATTAATACCATCGTATTATCATAATCAATATAAAAAAAGATATACAAATCGTAAATCTTAAGTCGCCAAGACATGCTACACAAGCATCATATATATAAATATACAAATATACAAATATAAAAAAATACATGTACCACAATACCTATCAACTCAAGATATACATCACTAAAGGAGCAGGCTAAGTACCTAGTCTTGATAAAATAAAAACAATAAAGGTGAGATCTTAGGGACTCACGAGTTGTAAAATCACAAAAAGTATAAGGAAAACAGAGACGACGATATGATAAAGCATTTCAAGTACATCTCATTGGCAATATAGTTAATGTATATTTAATGCATCTATAATGTTCCAATCAATATATATATGCATAATATATTATTTGTATTCTTCAAATTGACATGTAAATTATGCAATCACAGTTATCATTAGTCAATCCAGCAGGATACAATATCAATCCATGTATCTAGTGCAATCTAATTATCACAATGCGTCAAAGTAAAGTGCTTTAGAAGAAAGCTCAAACATCAATTTAGTCAAAAAAAAGAATTTGAAGGACAGGTGTTATTTGGGTGAAGAAGAATGCACACACATAAGGGAAGAAAGAAAAAGACAGTAGTAAAGTTTTTAAGTTTTTCGCCTCTCGGATTTTTATTTGTATCCAGTGATAAAAAAACTCAGAATTCCTAAAATAAAATTTTAAAATGGCCCATATTGCTCAAATCGGTCGAAATAATATTTTAAAACTTAAAAAATCTTTTAAATTCTTAAAACAGTCTTTTAAAATAAAAATGGATAAAAAAAACAAATCAGGTTAAAAAGCTCTTGATAACTCAAAACTTCACCAAAACAATACTAAAATGTTACAACCTAACAACACACAAAACATGAAAAACTATATCGGAATTTATACCCAACACTAAATCAAAAAATTAAAACTTAAACAAAATAATACTCACCAAATAATACACGAAAATTACTAAAAACCACATTAAGAAAATAGAGAAATTACCCACAATGAGAACATTCTGTCTAAAGTTTCAAAAATCAGTTACACTAATTATAATTTTTCCAAATTTTTTTTGATACACCCACTCCAACAAAAAAACAAAGCATTGGAATTAAAGACATATTGCTCATTTGTAAAATGATGTCATTTCATATGAAATATATAATATTTTCTAGGTTTTTATAATTATTTTAGTAGTATTTATATAAAATTTTAATTAATTTCAGTAATTTATAAAAAAATAACAATAACAATAATAATAATAATAATAAAATAAAGTGAACGACCTATAGGGTTAGTTGAGGGCTAAGGTCTATTTTTATAGCCCGGATCCAAAACACAACCACCCGACTCGATACAAATACGACCCACAAATGAATAAACAAACCCAAAAATAAACAAATAACTCATTCACGAATAAACCGACCCAAGCACTAATGTGTCAAATCAAAGGCCAATGAATTGGTTCAAAGGCCTATGACTATTCAAAACGAACTTAAATCACAATTGGGTCCAATAGAATTAAAATGATAATTTTCTACCGACTCAATTCTGAATTGGTAAAAAAATCAAACTAATACAGGACCAATCAAAACGATGCTGACTAAATGGACTTAAAGGACTTCACACAACTATCTAAAACTATAGGATTTGACATAAGGCCCCAATAGATCTATATGAAAAAACAATTTTTAACTATCTTAGTGCATTCTCTTTGGTGTTGAACAACGTCGACATGCCTCATGTCACGACCGAATATCAGACTACATGTCATTCATGATATCAGACTACGAGTCATTCGGCTTCGTGTGGGACCCGACTCCCAAATCAAGGAGCACATTAATCAATGAGGGAATCTTTCCTCATTATGTTCCCCACTATGTTTCCCACTATGTTCCCCACTAAGTGAGGGAATCAAGGAGCTCACTTGGGATCCGCATTTGTGCTTTCTACTTTTGTATATAACCGTTAGATCATACGGCTTGATCTCCACCATTCATTGGGGAGTTGTAAAGGCTATATAAGGGGTGCCTCCCCTCATTTGTAATCATCCAGCAATACTTGCAATATTGAGAGTTTAGAGCTTTCTCTCCATTCTTTTGTGTCTCTCTCATTTCAGTTCGGTTCTAAGCTTAGCATTCTAGCTAGCTTTGTGAGGAAGGCTTACTTAGCCTATTGCGAGAGCGATAGTCTAAGGCCGCACGGAGAGTTTCTATTCCGCAAAACTCTAGTCCCGTGACAGTTGGTAGCGGAGCTACGGCTCAATCCTTTGAGAGAGAAATGGAGATGCCTACTACTTCTGATGCCAACATCCATTTTGAAGAGGAGGTCGAGGAGGTCCGTGTGGGGAGACTACCCCAACGTGCTCCCGAACCTAAGAAGAGAATGAAGACTGTTGATCATCTGTCATCATTGGAGGCAAGGATCACTCGTATGGAGGTGAAGGTTGCCGATGACAAGGATATGCTTGAGGAATATGGCCAACGCATAACCGAGCTCGAGTCGGGTGACGTGAATGAGCTTCGTGAGGAAATGCAAGGCGCCCTCATTGCTATCCACTCTTGGAGGGAAGAGTTAGATGACTTCAAGGTAAATCTTCTTGCTGAGATCTCTTCATTTAAGGATGATTTGGTTGGAATCAGGGAGGATTGCAAGAAGGGAAATGCGCAAGGGGTTGCCAAACCCAAGCTGAAGCTGGATGTCCCAAGGCCAAAGTCATTTGGTGGGACGAGGAATGCCAAGGAAGTGGACAACTTCCTTTTCAACCTTGAACAATACTTTCAAGGGGTGGGCATGGAGAGCGATAGAGATCGACTTTCCCAAGCCCCACTATATCTAACCGATAGTGCCACAACCTGGTGGAGGATGAAGCATGCTCAAATTGAGCGTGGCACTTTGATGTTGGAGACGTGGGGAGATTTCAAAAGGCTCCTGAAGGCACATTTCTCACCAAGAAATGGGGAGCTAGAAGCGAGAGAGAAGCTTCGCAAGTTGTCCCACAAGGGCGACATCCGACACTACGTGAGGGAGTTCACGGAAGTCTTGTTGGAGATCCCAGACATGCCCGAGACGGAGGCCATGTACGTATTTCTGGGAGGCCTACAAAGTTGGGCCAAGTTGGAGCTTCATCGACGCAATGTCAAGGAGCTCAACGATGTAATTTCCGAGGCCGAATCCTTGGCAGAATTTGAGAGCAAGGCCGAGAGTTCAAACCCACCTAAGCCTAAGAGTTTCCGTGACTACAAGGCTAAAGGTGGGGGAGCAGCCCACGAAACCAAGGAGTGGAAGGACAAGCCTTTCAAGTCCTTCAAGCCCTACAAGTCCTTTCGTCCAGCCAAACCCACACATGGGGGAGGTGAAAATCGGGGCAAGTACGAGAGACTCAAGCTCTCATGTTTTCTATGTGAGGGGCCACATAGAGCTGTGGATTGCCCGAAGAGAAACAAGGTGGCAGCCATGGCAAGGGAGGCCGAAGCAATGGAAGCACCAAGGATGAGTTCCATGCAACTGTTGAGTGCTGTTAAAGCCTCAACCAAAGATGCCAAGGAGGAGCAAGCTGGGAGGATGTTTGCTAGACCCATCGTGCAAGGGAGGGAGTCCCGTGCATTGATCGATACCGGTGCTACTCACAACTTCATGAAGAAGGAGGAAGCACAACGACTTGGCATCAAATTCAAAGAGGAGAAAGGCTGGCTAAAGACGGTGAACACTCAAGCTCAGCCCATCTTTGGAGTAGCCCGAGGGGTCGAGCTACAAATGGGAGAATGGAAAGGTAAACTTGACTTCTCCATTGTTCCTATGGATGACTTTCCAATTGTATTAGGGATGCAATTCCTGGACCAGACAAGAGCAGTCCCAGTGTCTTGCACCAACACACTCATACTTTCCGAAGGGAGCAAGTGTTGTGTGGTGCCAGTGGCTCGAGAGAAGGAGCTGAAGGCAAAAACACTATCAGCTATGCAGCTGAAGAGAGGAGTAAGGAAGCTAGAACCCACATTTCTAGCTACCTTGGTGATGGATGAAGGCACACCTGTTGATAACGAAGTGCCCATCCAAGTTATGGAAGTTCTTGGGGAGTTTGGCGATGTGATGCCCAAAGAACTCCCAAAGAAGCTACCACCCATACGGGAGGTAGACCATGCCATCGAGTTGGAAGTCGGGGCCAAACCAACTGCAAAAGCCCCTTATCGAATGGCACCTCCCGAGTTAGCTGAACTACGGAGGCAACTGAAGGAGTTGTTGGATGCGGGCTTCATCCAACCATCTAAAGCACCTTACGGAGCACCGGTGCTTTTTCAAAAGAAGCAAGATGGGTCGCTGAGATTGTGCATCGACTATCGAGCCTTGAATAAGGTAACTATAAAGAACAAGTACCCTATTCCCCTTATTGCTGATTTGTTCGATCAACTTGGAGATGCGAGATGGTTCACCAAGTTGGATCTGAGGTCGGGCTACTATCAAGTCCGCATAGCAAAAGGAGATGAGGCCAAGACCGCATGTGTCACACGGTATGGATCTTACGAATTCTTAGTCATGCCATTTGGTTTGACTAATGCACCTGCTACTTTTTGCACACTAATGAACAAAGTACTCCGAAAGTTCTTGGATCGCTTTGTTGTTGTGTATTTGGATGACATAGTGATATACAGCCGCACACTTGAGGAACACATCCAACACATAAGGATGGTGTTTCAAGCATTGAGGGAGAATGAGCTGTATGTCAAGCGAGAGAAGTGTGCATTTGCCAAACTGGAGGTAGCATTCCTTGGCCACATAGTGGGCGGAGGCAAAATCAAGATGGATGGTGCTAAGATCCAAGCTATCAAGGACTGGGAGCCACCCAAGAGAGTCACTGATCTTCGCTCATTCCTTGGGTTGGCCAATTACTATCGGCGGTTCATACAAGGGTATTCTTCCATTGCCACACCCTTGACCGAGTTATTCAAGAAGAACAAGGCGTGGGATTGGTCGAGTGGATGCCAAGAGGCATTCGATGCACTGAAGGCAGCCGTTATGGAGGAGCCGGTGTTAGCCTTGCCTAACCACCTACTCCCATACGAGGTACAAACTGATGCTTCTGATTTTGCAATTGGTGGTGTTTTGATGCAAGGAGGTCACCCAATTGCTTACGAGAGCCGCAAGCTGAATGATACCGAGAGGCGGTACACGGTGCAAGAGAAGGAGATGACAGCCGTGGTGCATTGCTTGCGAGTTTGGAGACATTACTTGCTGGGGAGCAAGTTTGTTGTCAAGACTGACAACATTGCCACAAGCTATTTCCTTTCACAGAAGAAACTATCACCAAAGCAAGCAAGGTGGCAAGATTTCTTGGCTGAGTTTGACTATACACTCGAATATAAGCCAGGAAAGGCAAACTTGGTGGCGGATGCTCTTAGTAGAAGGGCCGAACTTGCAACCATCAGCCGACCAGAGAGTCTTTTGGTAGAAAGGATTCGAGGGGCTATGGAGCATGACCCCCCAAGTTCAAGCCAAGCCTTGGCAGAACAAGTGAAACAAGGCAAGCCCCACCGATTTTTTCTTGAGGATGGGTTGTTCTTCACCAAAAACAATTGCATTTATGTCCCTAGACATGACAAGTTCCAAAAGGAAGTATTGAAGGAGTGATTGGTTGGACACCCGGGTATTGTTCAAACACTTATCCTTTTAGAAGATGGTTATTACTGGTCTAACATGCGAGACAATGTGGAGTAGTATGTGAAAACCTGTCTAGTTTGCCAACAAGACAAGATTGAGCAACAAAAGACTCCTGGATTGTTAGAACCATTGCCTATACCGGAGAGACCTTGGGAGAGCATTTCCATGGATTACATCACATCCCTCCCAAAGTCTGGTGACTTCCAAACCATACTTGTGGTGGTGGATAGATTCTCGAAGTATGCAGTATTCATTCCAGCCACCAAAGCATGCACGGCAGAGGAGACGAGCCACCTTTTCTTCAAAAATGTGGTGAAATATTGGGGCGTTCCGAGATCCATTGTGAGTGATCGAGACACTCGATTCACGGGGAGATTTTGGACCGAGTTGTTCAAGCTGTTGGGGTCAGAATTCAATTTCTCCACCAGCTTTCATCCTCAAACCGATGGGCAGACCGAGAGAGTGAATGCCTTATTGGAGCTCTACCTTAGGCACTATGTGAGTGCCAACCAGAAGAATTGGGCAAGGTTACTTGATGTGGCCCAATTCTCATACAACTTGCAAAGGAGCGAATCGACAGGTACGAGTCCTTTTGAGATTGCTAATGGACAACAACCTTACACTCCTAGCAAGATTGCCACAGGTTATCAAGGGCCGAATCCATCCGCCTATCGCTTTGCCAAGGAGTGGGATGAGCAAAAGGACCTTGCAAGAGTGCAACTGTCCAAGGCGGCAAAGAGGATGAAGAAGTGGGCGGACAAAAAGAGGCGTCCCTTAGAGTTTGATGAAGGGGATCTTGTGTTGGTGAAGCTAATGCCTCACCAAAGCCGAGTTTTTGCCAAGTTGCACAAGGGGCTAGTGCGACGATACGAGGGTCCTTTCAAGGTGTTGAAGAGGATCGGCAAAGTATCATACAAGCTGGAGTTACCGCCAAGATTGGAGTTCCATCCTGTCTTCCATGTGAGCTTATTGAAGCCATTCCAAGCAGACACGGAAGATCCGGAGAGGGGGAAGTCCAAGAGAGCTCCCACAGCTGTGACCAATGCCCATGATAAGAAGCTTGATGAGATCTTATCAAGGCGAGTGGTGCAAAAGAGTGGGAAGCATATGAACCATGTGGAGTACTTGGTTCGATGGAGAGGCGACCCTCCTAGCGAGACAAGCTGGGAGAAAGATTTCGATCTTTGGCAGTACGAAGACGAAATCAACGAGTTCTTAAGGCAGCACACAACGAGGACGTTGACGAGTTTGGTGGGGGAGAATGTCACGACCGAATATCAGACTACATGTCATTCATGATATCAGACTACGAGTCATTCGGCTTCGTGTGGGACCCGACTCCCAAATCAAGGAGCACATTAATCAATGAGGGAATCTTTCCTCATTATGTTCCCCACTATGTTTCCCACTATGTTCCCCACTAAGTGAGGGAATCAAGGAGCTCACTTGGGATCCGCATTTGTGCTTTCTACTTTTGTATATAACCGTTAGATCATACGGCTTGATCTCCACCATTCATTGGGGAGTTGTAAAGGCTATATAAGGGGTGCCTCCCCTCATTTGTAATCATCCAGCAATACTTGCAATATTGAGAGTTTAGAGCTTTCTCTCCATTCTTTTGTGTCTCTCTCATTTCAGTTCGGTTCTAAGCTTAGCATTCTAGCTAGCTTTGTGAGGAAGGCTTACTTAGCCTATTGCGAGAGCGATAGTCTAAGGCCGCACGGAGAGTTTCTATTCCGCAAAACTCTAGTCCCGTGACACTCTTCACATGCTTACTTTGAATTAGAATTTAGTAATCAATATTTTGAAAGGAAACCTTAAATGATGTTAGCTATAAGAAGGCAGCAACCTTTGTTGTTGTTTTTTTAAAGATGGGTTAATAGAAAACTAAAGATTGCCAGCAAATTTTGGTTAGATGCATGAATGAATATGAATGCGTGTATGGAAACATGGGCGGGCATAGAGTAACGAATAAGATATTCTGTACAAACAGCATGGCCAATTGGTCATGGGAGAACCAAATCTTCCAAGGAAATTACAGTCTCCTAGCCCGCACCCGCAACCGCACCTGCTCAGGATATGGTAAGCGCCACTTGTATTTCACACTTTGGAGAAAAAGCCACATCTGCTGACATCACCTGTATCTTTTTTGGGATGGGGAGGGAGCCTTGTTTCCTCTTGCCTTGGCTTCATTTTAACTCTCATCCTGTTTTTTTCGTTCTCCTTTCCAATCCATGCCTTTTCTTACTCTCTCCTTCGCCATTGTTGCTTCCCTTGTATAATTCTCCCTATCAACATCAACCTGGCAATTTTGCAAGATTTGGGAGGCAAATTCGGTCGGGTCTTTCACATTTCTCTGCTTTTCCTCCCCATTTGTTTCAAACACAGTAAGAACAACATATACAAGAACAACAATTTACAGAGCAAAAGCCACAAATTAAGAAAACAGAGAAGAACACTTCATTCTACACTAGTTCATCGATATTCTTGGAAGAGTGGAATTTTTTTACAATGACTATCGCGGCAGGGTCACAGTTTCATGTTTTAGCTGTTGATGATAGCATCATTGACCGCAAACTGATTGAGAGGCTCCTTAAGACCTCGTCATATCAAGGTAAGCTACCGCTTCCCTGACTAGTAGCTAAATGTTTAATCTCTTTTTTTTTTTTTTGGTTGAGGTTGTCATGTTGTTCTCTTCCATGGTAGCAGTCACTGCTGTTGACTCCGGCAATAAAGCTCTACAATTTCTGGGTTTATATGAAGATGACCAAAGCAACCCAGATAGGCTTTCAGTTTCCCCAAATAACCATCAGGTAGTATCTCAAGTTCCTTCTTGCTCATCTTTCTCGATGGCTTTTGGGTTTCTGATTCTTGGTTTCTTCTTCCAGGAAGTGGATGTGAATCTTATTATTACAGATTACTGTATGCCCGGTATGACAGGCTATGATTTACTCAAGAAAGTCAAGGTTGGTGGAAGTGGACTGGAGATTCCTTATGATTTGATTTGATTGGATTGGTTTCTTCTTTTCTATGATGTTAGTTTTGGGAAATTCGAATCAGCTATTGACGAAGATCTAATCTAAGAAAAAAAGCAAGCTAACTGTGTTGTGTGTTTCGCATTGGTTCTCGAGCAACGAAAACGAACAAATCCTTGTGAAAATCTTTACAGAATATTTTGCCAGCTATTTCGTGGTGTCTGTCTGCACACAAACAGACATTGCATTGCTGAAGAATACATATTCTAATATTGACTTGAGTTATTTTATTTGTTCTTCAAATGATGATATTGCGATGGTGGTGTAGGAATCATCATCTTTGAGAAATATACCCGTAGTCATCATGTCATCTGAGAACGTACCTTCTAGGATCACCAGGTAAGGAAAGCCCAAAGCCATCTGTTTTCTTTATTTCTTAGGCCAAAAGAAAGAAAACAAATTCCGAATAAATTTGTGAATAGATGCTTGGAGGAAGGAGCGGAAGAGTTTTTCTTGAAGCCCGTGCGATTATCTGACCTCAACAGGCTTACAACTCACATCATGAAAGCCAAAGCGCAAAGCCAAAAGCAGGAGAAGCAAGAAAACGTTCAAGAAACAGTAGAGAGATCCGAGGTAGATGTAGATGTAGGGATTCAGTCACAACAGGTGCTGGAGCCACCACAAATGCCATCACAACCATGCATATCTAATGATTCCAAGAGAAAGACTAGGGAGGAAGAAGAAGAAGAAGAAGAAGGGCTTTCCCCTGACAGAACAAGACGACTCAGATGTAATGATATTGCCACTTTTGTTTGACTAATACTAGGGATTAACACTAAAGTCGATACCCAGTTTTCCAGTCCCCAATAAGGCTTGTCGACCTCATTCATTAGATTTGGTTCCATTGTTTCCGTTATCATAGTATAGCGTGCTTGATCAGAGTTCATGTATATCTTATAGGAATCAATAGTTTTTTTGTTATATGTATTTTTAAGATTACACATTGGCGTCAATTTATTATCTAGCTATCTAATCCCAAGAACATAAGATATGTACAGTATATGTGTGCATAATATCAGTACTCTTATACTGTGAATGGTGTAAGAAAAAAACAAAATCACTTCCCATAACTAGGGAGGAGAAACACACTTTTAGTTATAACCCTATTTATACCGATTAGGTTCTTTATCATTTGTGTATTTAACTAATTTAGTTCTCAATTATCATAATAATGCATATAAAAGTTTGTTTATTAAGGTACAATGAGATTAACATGGATTTAAAATATTATGATAAACGATTAATTTTAATTACTTTTAAAATAATTGATTTTTTTTATTTCTATTTTATTAAAAATTTGTGAAAGAAATAGGGCTTCTCAATGTTAATGGGATTTGGATCATTCCAAGAATAATCATTATCCATCAACATGGAAGGCTCTTCAAGCGAGGATTTCTCGGTGCTTGTAGATGCCACGCCCTTCCTCAGCACCCAACTTGAGGACCAGCAACCTGAAAACTGGCACGATTGCTCTAACCACTTTGCTTCCGACGACGACTTCTCCGATCTCGACCATCTCCACTTCTTCCGCCTCCAGGGTTCTGATAAACTTGGAAATCGTATTGTTCGCATCGTTGGCAAGTACTTTCCTGGTACTAAAATGCTCACTTCGCCTCATCTCTTTCATCGTTGGCATTCTTTTATGCCCTCACAGTTGTCTATGGGGTGTATATGAATTATATATGGAATTTCCTCTGCATAGAATGGTGAGAGGGAGGGAGGTAGGCTTAATTCAGCTTGATGATAGTGATGCCAAGCCCTGTTTTCTAGGAAAGTGGAAGCACATGTTGATGGCTGTGAAGGTTAATGAAAGAGGGCATAGTGAAAGAGGGGGAAGTGTTTAGCATGGATCAGCTATTTTCTAGGAAGTGAAAAGTGCTTAATGTGTTCTTATATTTAATTATTTCAGTTATGCTAAAGTTTGGACTCATCTAGTTTATAAAGTTTGAAACATCATCGTTTGAGCAGAACAGATATCTAGCTTTGTATTGGAGACCTAATCCTTATAAAATTGGATTAATTTGAGTTTTTTTAATACTCCCTGGAAGGTATGTTTATGCCGCATGCTTTGAATTTTTTTGGGAACATTAGGGGATGAGTCGGTTTATTACACTGATTAATTGTGGAGTGACACATAATCTTATATCTAATGACACTAAATGGTGATACATCAGAGGATAGACTTTGTAGGCAGTAAGGAGGTGGTGATCAGAGTATAGATTTGTTATAGGCAATAGAGAGGTGGTGGTTGGTTGCAGCATAAGCAAATGAATAGAGTTGAGTTTGAGAGAACTAGAAATTACCCAAGATTTCTTATTCATCAAGATGGGTAGCTTTGGCTAAGATGGTCGTCATTGTCAGGGCTACTAAAGTAACTGGAGAAATTTAACTGTCACTGATGGTAGAAGGTCAAGAATTGTTTTTAAAGTAGGATCCAACTTCTAACACAAACCTATTATTCCTTTAAAATCTATGGTTTACTGTATTAAGTATGAGGGTGATGGAATTCTGTTGGGGCTATGCATTCTGTCAGCTACCGCAATAGAATGAGGACAAAATGGATTTGCAAATAGTGATTGAGATACTCAAAATGTATTTGACCTTTTTTATGGATGACTTGGCAGAAAGATGGGACTTTCTAGGAGTGTTTTTTTTAGAAACTGGAACATATGTTTGTGTTTCTCTCGGGAGGACTGAGGAGTGCCAGGGATTTTGACCTGCAGTTGCCTGGTACACATAAACCTGATATATATGTTCAACTGGCAACAGGTTTCTGATTTCTGGCATTATACCGGTTTCTATGAAGAACTCATCTGCCAATAGCAAATGCCTTTCCATCTAGACTGGCTGTTAGATTGTTTTTTTGTTTCTCAAATTTCTCTTAAATTTGGTAGATATCTTGAGTGCACCCATAGTGACAGGTCTTCTAGTCACTTCATTTGTAATTGGATTTGTGGCCTCAATGTTAACAAACCAAATCTTTTTTGTTAACAAGAGAGAAAAATCAAGGTCTGGGCCCTACATATTATGTTACCTATCATTTTTACCTTATGATATCTATATTTTTTTTCCTTAAAGAAACTTAGTAGGAAGCCTCTATACTCTGATTTGTTTGTTTATCTGTGTTATTGATTATTAATGGTCTGTTCCTTGATTGTAGCAAGGGATAGATTTGTTATTCTTTTCCATAGTTTAAGGATAGGGAGAGATTCTTTAATGGCAACTTACCTGTCAATTTGTTTGTGCTTTTGTTTTCCAACACTTAATTTTTCTCAACAAGACAAAAAAAGTAACGAAATGATTAGACATTTGGTAATAAGTCAAGGAAAAGTACAGGAGTTAAACTAAGAGCTTGATAAAAGAGAATGCTAGGTTGTGCTCAATCAGGATATTATTTTCAAAAAATGATATGCAGGCTGTGACCAGTTCCAACTTTTCCAGATATGTTTTTGGAATATGTAATAGGGACAAGTCCTTAATGGCAATTGAGGCTTCCAGTTAAACTATAAAATTTATCAGTATTCGATTTTGTCACTGGAGTGATGCATAATGTGTATTTTAGAAAATATGCTGAAAGAACTCAGAATTTTTCCTCTCCATGTATTGTGTTCATCATTCTTGGAATTCATTTAATCTGGATTGGAGTGTAATGCTTCTCTGATGTTCTTGTATTAGCTATACTGGTGGAAGAAGTAATCTTTTTTTGAGATTTTTTGTTTTTAATTTAAATCTATCCCTCTGCAGTATGTTGTGATTACTTAATTTCTATCACTTTAAATTCATACCCTCCAAGATATGTTTTTTATAATCTAAACAGCTCAAGTTGTCGATGGGGAACGCCTAAAGAGGTACATTTGGCATAAAATGAGTGAGTTGCCAGAAGGACCATTCTGCATTGTTTACATGCATAGTACAGTGCAAAAGGAGGAAAACTTTCCTGGTTTAACTATCTTGAGGTGGATCTATGAAGAACTTTCCCCAGAGTACAAGGACAGGATTCAAGTTGTGTACTTTATTCACCCAGGGTTATTCTCAAGGCTTGTCTTTGCAACTCTCGGTCGACTCTTCTTGAGTGGAAGGTTAGTTCTGTCTCGATTTGAGGTCTAAGGAGCATAAAACTGTAAGTCTGATAGTCTGATAATCTGATAACCCGTCTGAATATTTGAAGAAAACCTTGAAAGAACTATATATAATTTTCACCAGGGTAGATGAAACTTAAAATAAGCAGCCTTACTAGTTGAATATTTTTATTTATTATAGGGAGATTATAAATGTTGCTAATGATCCTTGATCGGGATCGAGAGGTCTATATTTATCTGATTGTTTTTTGTTTGTTTCTACGTAGCTTGTACTGGAAGGTCAAGTATGTGAGCCGTCTTCAGTACTTGTGGGATGACATTAAGAAAGGAGAGGTTGAGATTCCAGAATTTGTACAAAATCATGATAGTGTTCTTGAGCACAGACCGCTGACGGATTATGGCATTGAACCAGACCCTTTTCACTTGAGTCACTTAAGTGAGATACCAGCCATGGGCTACTCATTTGGTAGGTATGAAGAGAGATGGTCTTCACAGAAGTTCACACCTTAAAGAGTCATCAAGTCCTGCGTACTTGATAATGATACCTCTTAATTTGTCTTCAATGTTGGAGTGTTGGATCAAATATGAGTTGTCAACTATTCATATACTAACCCAAGGGCTAAAATAATCCGACATTCAGTTGTATCCACACTCTCTGTTTGTCGGGTTAATATAATTGGTGACAGTAGCAGGTACTGCATAAGTGTTGTGCATATTGTTAATGTATTTTAGCTTGCGGGAATTTTGAAAATTCCCTTTCTATACAAATTTCACAACTTAAATCTTATTGTGAGTTTTGATTTTGTAAAAATCATTAGTTTTGAAATTGTTGATTTTAGTTATTAATGTTGTAAAATCAAATCTATCTTTGACAGAAAAAAAATTAGTTTTGATATTTATGCGTAAATAATTTTTTCATCTTTCATAAAATAAGATATTAATGATTAGTTTTAGAGTGTTGATTATTGTTTAAATGAAAGATAATTTGAGCATTAATGATTCGTTTGTGAATAATATTTTATCCATTGTTATATTGTTATTTTGCTATTTGCAAGAAGTAAATTTTTTTGTAAAATTATAAAAAATATGAATTATTTGTTATAGAATATAACATAAAAAGAATTAAGGAGAAATTCAATATAAATAAGATAATCTTTTAAGAGAAAAAAAAAATAGAAATATAAGAATTTGAGAAGAGAAAAACAAGAAGCAAATATGGGGAATATAATATATTTATCAAGTAATCAAGATAAGCAATAATGTTACCTCTAACATAATAGGGTATATGAAGAGTCATTGATAGATGAAGAATATTGTAATTACAAAATATTCATTACATAATTGAATAGACATAATAAAATTTTTGTCTCTTCATTTTCCAAACCTTTGATATTCATAACACTCCCTCTTGAATATTTTGGATATTAAGAATGTGAATATGAAATCAAAATAGTGCCTCATTCAAAACCTTACCAAGAAAAACCCAATGAGAATAAAAATTTGGTGAAGGAAAAAAAATTGCAGTGCATACTCTCCCTTATTTACTCATCTCTTTAAATCTTTCAAACGACTCATTCCTATCTTTTGTACAAACTTTTCAAATGTTGATATGAGAAGAGTTTTAATAAATAAATCAACTAGGCTATCACTTGAACGTATTTGTTGGACATTGATTTCCACTTTGCTTTGAAGATCATGAGTAAAAAAGAATTTTGGTGAAATATGTTTTATCTTGTCACCTTTGTTGTAACCTTTCCTTCAATTGAGCTATACAAGCAGCATTATCTTCATATAGTGTCATTGCAAGTTCTCTATCACTTGATAATCCACATGCTTCTCTTATGTGTTGTGATATTGATCGTAGCCAAACATATTCATGACTTGCTTAGTGAATTGCTAAGATCTCTGCATGGTTAGAAGAGGTGACAACCAAAATTTGTTTCACCGACCGCCATGAAATGACAGTATTCCCTATAATGAATAAATAACCTGTTTGCGATTTGACTTAGATTTGACAAATATCTTGTATTTGTATAGCCAACTAAATCAAAAGTGGATAAATTTGAATAATATAAACCTATATTTATTGTCTTTCACAGATATCTAAAAATATGGTTAGCTCTATTCCAATGTTTTCGAGTTGGACAAGAACTATATATTGCTAGTAAATTTACTGCAAATGATATGTCAAGTCGAGTGTTATTAACAAATATTTAAGTACACCAATAACACTAAGGTATGGAACTTCAGGACTTAAGAGTTCTTCATTTTCTTCATGAGATCGAGAAATATCTTTTTTTACATCAAGTGACCTCACAATTATTGGTGTACTTAATGGATGAGTTTTATCTATATAAAATCTTTGAAGAACTTTATCCATATAATTTGATTGATGAATAAATATTTCTTCACTCAGATGCTCAATTTGAAGACCCAAACAATATCTTGTTTTTCCAAGATCTTTCATTTCAAATTTGTTTTTTAAATAGCTGATAGTTTTATCTATCTTTTAATGAGTTCCAATGATATTTAAATCATCAACGTAAATAACTATTATAACAAAACCAGATCCATATCTTTTTATAAAGACACATGGATAAATTGGATCATTCTTGAAATCTACTTTAATCAAACATTCACTAAGGCAATTATACCACATCTGTCCAGATTGAATCCATATAGAGCTCTATTTAACTTTATTGAATAAATTTTCCGGGAATTTAATTTATTTATATCTGAAAATTTAAATCTTTTAGGGATTTTCATATATATATATATATATCAGTATCCAATGAGCCATACATGCTATAACTACATCTATTAGAAATATTTCAAGCTTTACATGTACTACCAAACAAAGTAAATATCACAATGTTATTGCATCCACCACTGGAGAATACGTCTTATCATAATCAACATATAGTTTTTGGGTAAAACTTTGTGCGACGAGTCTTGTTTTATATCTCATAACTTCATTTTTCTCATTTCTTTTTGGCACAAATACCCATTTATATACCACCAGTTTACACCTTTTGGTGTATGTACTACAGGTCCAAAAATTCCATGTTTTTTAAATGAGTTTAATTCTGATTGAATTGCGTCTTTCCACATTGGCCAATCATTTCTATTTTTACATTCCTCCACAGAGGTAGGTTCAAAATCCTCACTTTCTTCTATAATATTTAGCGCTATATTATATGTAAAAATATTGTCAACAAGTATTGAGCTTCAGTTTCATCTTGTTCATGTAGTGACATAATTAATCGAGATCTCTTCATTCTCTTGTATTTCTTCCGGAATTTTATTAATTATGTCAACTGGATTTTCCAAAACTATATCCTCCTCATTACCATCTTGTATAATTGCTCCTTTCTTTTTTCCGAGGATTTTTATCTTTAGAACCGAATGATCTTCCATGCTTCTAACGTGGTTTAGATTCACTAGCAATTTTAGATTGTTCTTCAGAGACATCAATTCTTATTGGAGTATTTACAGCTGAAATATGAGACCTAGTTATTTTTTTAAGGTTAGTAAATGCATCTGACAGTTGATTTGTAATCGTTTGTAAATGAATTATCTTTTGAATTTCATGTTTACATTGATTTGTTTGAGGATCAAAACTAGATAATGATAATTCATTCCAAGAGATCTTCTTTTCCAACTGTTTATTTTCTCTCCCAAGTGTTGGAAATATAGTCTCGTCAAAATGACAATCAACGAATCTTGCCGTAAATAAATTTTTAGTTGATGGCTTAAGATATTTAATGATAGATGGAGACTCATATCCAACATATATTCCAATCATTCTTTGAAGACCTATCTTTGTACGTTATGGTGGAGATATTGGAACATATACTGCACAACTAAAAATTCTTAGATTGGAAATATTTGGTTCCTGACCATGAACCAATTGCATCGGAGAGTACTCTTGATAACTTGTTGGCCTAATGCATATAATTGTTACTGCATATAAAATGGCATGTCCCCAAACATAAACCGAAAGTTTGAATCTCATAAGTATAGGTCTTGCAATTAATTGTAAGCGTTTTATAAATGATTCTGCAAGACATTTTTGTGTATGAACATAAGCAACAAGATGTTTAACCATTCCAATTGACATGCAATAATCTATAAAAGCTTTTGATGTAAATTCACTAGCTTTATCCATTCGAATAAACTTTATTGGATAATCAGGAAATTAAACTCGCAAAAGAATTATTTGTGTAAGCAATCTCGCAAATGCCATATTGCGAGATGATAATAAACATACATGTGACCATCTGGTCGATACATCGATCAAAACCATAAAATATCTAAATGGTTCACATGGTGGATGCATAAGCCCACAAATATCTCCTTGAATTCTTTCTAAAATTTTTGGAGATTCAATTATAATTTTTACTAGTGATGACCTTATTATTAATTTTCCTTGAGAATAAGCAACACATAAGAATTCATTTGATTGAAAAATCTTATTATTTTTCAATGAATGACCACAAGAATTCTCTATTATTTTTCGCATCATTGTTGAACCGGGATGGCCTAACCGGTCATGCCAAATTTTAAACACGCCATGAAACTGGTGGTTTATATTTCTTCTTAGTTTTCTCTATTGTTCTTCTCTTCTCAAATTCTAATATTTCTATTATTTTTTCTCTCTTAAAAGGTTATCTTATTTATATTGAATATCTCCTTAGTTTTTCTTATCAGCATGATACTCTTAAAAACAAAAAGAGAATCAAGAGTCTTGCGAGAGTTCTTCACAAAGAACAAACAAGAATCTTAGTTTCTACAAAGATATATTTGGGTGAGTATATTTTTATAATTAATTTGGATATACTCATGTTGTAATATTATTATTTCATATTACATGTTTTTAATTTTTTTCTATTTTTTTAGAAATTTAAGTTCATGATTATTTTATTTGTTTAAATACATGATATACTAAAAAATAATTTATGTCAATTTTATAATATAATCACAACTTTAATACAGTCTTAAAAAAATAAATAATAAAATTTAAAATTTAAAATTATATTATAATATTTTCATCATTAAATATTATTTTTGTAGAGTATTTCTTACGTTTAAATTATAAATTTATTTCTTTCTTATCTTATTATGTGACTAATTTTATGTCTTTTTAATATTTTATAGTTTTACAATGATAAATATAACAAAACTTGAGTTTGAAGGTCTCGACATTACTAAAAAAATTATTTATCATAGATATTTAATGTTGAAATTCATTTGGATGTTAAAAGAATTGAGAGAGACAAAAATTTTATTATGTTTATTCAATTTTCAAATTTTTAATATTTATATTTATATTATTATTATTATTTTATAAAATCAAAATTAACATCGGATAATATATTTATAGTGTATTATTCGCACTTTAAAAACCGCAATTACACTACTAGTCTCGACTCCAATCCAAATGACTGTTTTTCCTGGAAGATTCACACGTAGTCCAAGAGAGGGCACTAAACGGCAAGCTAAAGATCCTTGTAGCACCAGAGACGGAGTCGATCGAACCCTCCTCTTTCTTAGTCTTCAAGTGGGAAACTTCCGGCTTTAGGTTTTATCCTAATCACATTCCTTCCAAGAGGATGTGTTATAAATTATAAGAGGCTGCCTACCAAATTACCTTAGGTTTTCCGAAATTGCGAGACAAACTAACATAAGAATGCATGAGAAACTAAGAAAGCGATGCATACCGGCAAGGGAAATGCTCAAAAAGCTATGCAATTAATCAGCATGATTCACACCTATACGTGGGGACGAACCAAACCGCACGCCACATGCTTCTTTTTTTTGTGTGTTGATTCTCTGGTGTATAAGTCTTTCCATAACTGAATAATCCTATTCCAGCAGTAAGATTCTTCCGAATAATAAATTTTTCGAATTACTATTTCATATAGACTCCTCCTGGGTGTGACGCATGCTCTTCTTTCTTGGTGCAAAATCCTCATCACGCACAGCTTAACTTACGACGAGCATACGCTTACACGCACCCGCACCCACTACCAAAATGCTCAGAGCCCTTCTTCTCCGGCGCACCTTTCAATCCCAGCCCTTACCCCACCGCCCCAAAACCACTTCATTCCCTTTACTTAACCCCTCAGAACCAATCCCTCCACATTCCTTCTTCCCAATCCGTACATTATCCTCATCTCCTCAATCCTCTTCCTCCTCCTCTTCGGATAAGGAGCTCCGCAAGTACTTGGGCTACACTGCCCTCTTTATCTTCTGCGGAGCCGCCACCTACTTCTCCTTCCCTTTCCCAGAGAATGCTAAGCACAAAAAGGCCCAACTCTTCCGCTACGCTCCTCTTCCCGATGACCTCCACACGGTCTCCAACTGGAGCGGCACCCACGAGGTCCACACCCGCCATTTCCATCAGCCCGAATCCCTCTCCCAGCTTGAGGACTTGATCAAAGTTTGCCATCAGAAACATCAGAAAATCCGGCCCGTCGGCTCTGGCTTGTCCCCCAATGGTATCGGCCTGGCCAGAGCTGGAATGGTCAATTTGGCGCTAATGGACAAGATTTTGGAGGTGGATAAAGACAAGGAAGACTGTTACGGTCCAGGCTGGGATTCGAGTCCAGCAGCTGGTTGATGGCATCAAGGATTATGGACTTACCTTGCAGAACTTTGCTTCCATCAGAGAGCAGCAGATTGGTGCATCGTACAGGTCCTTAGTTTTACTTTATGTCTTTCATTCTTTTCTCCTTTCCCTTTTTTTTTTTTTTTAAAATAGGTTACTTTACTGCTGTTTCGTTAGTAATTGTGAGCTCCCCGTTTTGGTACAATAGGAAATGTAGTGCATTCAATTGATCGATTTGAAACTGAATATTCTGTCAATTTGCTCTAAATTAGAGGGTCCTGGTCTGAAACCATTGGCCTCTTTTGCCAATCTATTCGAATCTGAGTTTCCGGTTGCAAGGAGTTGCTTGTTTTTAGGTTGGTGCACATGGTACTGGTGCAAGATTGCCCCCTATCGATGAGCAAGTTATCAGCATGAAACCTGGTCACTCCTGCTAATGGAACTATTGAGATTTCAAAAGACAAGGATCCAGAGTTGTTTTATCTAGCTCGAGTTGGTCTTGGTGGTCTTGGGGTGGTTGCTGAAGTGACATTACAATGTGTTGAGAGGCAAGAGCTTGTGGAACATACTTTTGTCTCAAACATGAAAGAGATCAAGAAGAACCACAAGTATCATTTTTCTTTTCATTGAATATAAGTAAGTTATAGCTTTTCTTTTGTATAGTTAATAATTTTATTGCTAAGGTTGTAGATGCCTGATATTAGATATTTGAGTGACCTTAAACCGGAGTGGTGCAAGAGTTTATCGGAGTCAGTATTCTACTCAAGATGCTCAAGGACTGCTCCAAATTATCTTTCTCCTTATTGGTTGGGAACCATATCCAGGCTATATGCTTTATAGAATTTGATTGCAGCATCTTGTTAATGGTTGAATTGTTAATTAGTAAATTCAGAATGTGCAAATTCTTAGTTCTTATGGTCAGTATTCAAACTGATTGCTAAACCGATGTTGGTCATGGCACTGTAGTTATTATGCTGCGTGACCATTCATTAATCTGGTGGATTGTTGAGATGATCATGCAAAGATACTGCTTTCTTTTTTGCATTCTTTCAATTTAAAAAGAATCTGTGTGTCGATATTTTGATTTTGTTTCTGGTGCGTTTCTTGTTCTATCTGAGGAACTTCTGTGGCACTTTTATTTTTTATGAGACATAACCCATCTATTTCTCCATTTCAGGAAATTTCTGTCTGAAAACAAGCATGTAAAGTACTTGTACATACCTTATACTGACATGGTTGTGGTTGTGACTTGCAATCCTGTCTCAAAATGGAAGAGACATCCAAAATTCACACCTAAATACTCTGTAGATGAGGCTTTAAAACAAGCAAGAGACCTCTACACAGAGTCTCTCATGAAATACAGGTAGAGCAGTTTTCCTCCTTGTTAAGCTCTTTGTTTTACTTTTTTATCATCCAATTAGCTTTGGGACAAAACAAAACGAATTTCCCAGTCTACCGGTGTAAGTTAATTATATGCTAACATTCTTTCTAGCTATACTAATGAGAGGAAGTAGTTCTCTCATAGCTACATTGAGAACATAAGGCAATTCAATATTTCGTTTTTCCTCTCACAAATTTGTGTGTAATGTTTACTTTATTCAATCAGCTTCATATTTGGTTTTTGAAATACTGCTAGAGGCAGTTTTCCTCCTTGTTAAGCTCTTTGTTTTACTTGTTTATCCATCCAATTAACTTTGGGACAAACAAAAGGGAATTTCCCATTCTACCAGTGTAAGTTAATTATATTGCTGATGTTCTTCCTAGCTATACTAATGAGAGGAAGTAGTTATCTCATATCTACATTGAGAACATAAGACAATTCAATATTACATTTTTCCTCTCCACATATTTTATGTGTAATGATTAATTTATTCAATCAGCTTCATATTTGGTTTTTCAAATATGCAATAATTTTTCTTCTTCTAATGCTCTTCACCTCTTCCTGTTTTCTTTTAGGGTGAACTTCTGTATTTGATTTATTGTTTTTTTTTCTTTTCTTATATTGTTTTCACTTTCACTTATATAACTGTGGGTTTATTGCTTCTGTTCTATTTTTCTCTTCAATATTTTCTTAGCTGCTTATGCTTTGTTGCTAATTTGTTTATTCAGTTCAAAGGCTATAGTTTTCGGTTTTTAAACAGGCCTACAGAAGCAGCCACTAGATCTGCGGATGATACTGAACCGACATTAATACACTTTCATTCACAGAGTTAGAGATAAACTGCTAGCACTTGATCCTCTCAACAAAGAGCATGTCGTAAAAGTCAATCATGCTGAGGCTGAGTTCTGGAAGAAGTCAGAAGGATATAGAGTGGGATGGAGTGATGAAATTTTAGGCTTTGATTGTGGTGGCCAACAGTGGGTATCAGAAACTTGTTTTCCTGCAGGTACCCTATCCAACCCTAGCTTTAAAGACCTTGAATACATAGAAGAGCTGAAGCAGCTCATAGAGCAAGAAGAGATACCTGCACCTGCTCCTATAGAGCAACGTTGGTCAGTTTGCAGCCAGAGCTATATGAGCCCAGCTTCAAGCTCATCAAAGGACGATGTTTTTTCATGGGTAATTTTATGCACCTTTGCTTCCTTTTTTCACATTCAATTAATTATTTGTACAGATCTGGGGATTCACTGCAACTGATTGGGTCGTTTTATTTCTTAGAAACTTGAAATGTTAATAAGCATTTAGATTTTGATAGGGTATAAAATTATTAAATTGAATTAAAAACATTGGAAGAAGTAAGGAACTATTGGTGATAGTTATCAAATTGTCAGAGTGTGCATGACTATTGGTAGGGAGTAAGGATTTGAGAGAAAGGATGAAGAAACACACAGAAGGAAAAGAGAAGATAGACTTGTATGAAAACAAAAAAGGAAACAATATACAGGATCTTCTCCTGCATTCTCTCAGCTTTTTATCCCTAAGTTAGTTATTGTCTGAAATAACCTTTGCCGGATATTGTTACTATCCAAAATAGATTCTTATGTCCTCTCGTGCTTCCTGGTATAAACCATCAAGGCCTTGGCCTACTATTGCCCACGTCATTCCAAGAGTTACTAACATTACCCCTTCCAAATGACAAACCTTGTCCACAAGGTTAGACTTTGGAAATTGACCATAGAAGTCTGAACAAGATATCCAAATTGCGTCACCTGTACTTTTGTTCTGCCTTTTCACGAGTAGCTGATGATAAGAAATGTTTCCAGCACCAAGGAACTTGGAAATAGAATATCCTCTATTTCCAAGTTTCTCTATGGTCAATGTAGAGGACATTGGATGAGAACCCAAATCCTCCATCAATAAGGAGATATGGAATACTGGTTGCAGTTTAGACTCAGGGGAACAACCTACTTCTAGACCACATGACTGAGCTTTGAAGAATCTGATAAAGGCTGTAATAGCAAGGTGAAAGTTTTGTATAAACTTGTTGAGTAAGAGAATTTTGGCAAAGTGGTCTGGTTTCAACAATACAAAGTGATTCTCCTGAAACTCAAAAAAATCAAACTAATACAGGACCAATCAAAACGATGCTGACTAAATGGACTTAAAGGACTTCACACAACTAGCTAAAACTATAGGATTTGACATATGGCCCCAATAGATCTATATGAAAAAACAATTTTTAACTATCTTAGTGCATTCTCTTTGGTGTTGAACAACGTCGACATGCCTCTTCACATGCTTACTTTGAATTAGAATTTAGTAATCAATATTTTGAAAGAAAACCTTAAATGATGTTAGCTATAAGAAGGCAGCAAGCTTTGTTGTTGTTTTTTTAAAGACGGGTTAATAGAAAACTAAAGATTGCCAGCAAATTTTGGTTAGATGCATGAATGAATATGAATGCGTGTATGGAAACATGGGCGGGCATAGAGTAATGAATAAGATATTCTGTACAAACAGCATGGCCAATTGGTCATGGGAGAACCAAATCTTCCAAGGAAATTACAGTCTCCTAGCCCGCACCCGCAACCGCACCTGCTCAGGATATGGTAAGCGCCACTTGTATTTCACACTTTGGAGAAAAAGCCACATCTGCTGACATCACCTGTATCTTTTTTGGGATGGGGAGGGAGCCTTGTTTCCTCTTGCCTTGGCTTCATTTTAACTCTCGTCCTGTTTTTTTCGTTCTCCTTTCCAATCCATGCCTTTTCTTACTCTCTCCTTCGCCATTGTTGCTTCCCTTGTATAATTCTCCCTATCAACATCAACCTGGCAATTTTGCAAGATTTGGGAGGCAAATTCGGTCGGGTCTTTCACATTTCTCTGCTTTTCCTCCCCTCATTTGTTTCAAACACAGTAAGAACAACATATACAAGAACAACAATTTACAGAGCAAAAGCCACAAATTAAGAAAACAGAGAAGAACACTTCATTCTACACTAGTTCATCGATATTCTTGGAAGAGTGGAATTTTTTTACAATGACTATCGCGGCAGGGTCACAGTTTCATGTTTTAGCTGTTGATGATAGCATCATTGACCGCAAACTGATTGAGAGGCTCCTTAAGACCTCGTCATATCAAGGTAAGCTACCGCTTCCCTGACTAGTAGCTAAATGTTTAATCTCTTTTTTTTTTTTTTTGGTTGAGATTGTCATGTTGTTCTCTTCCATGGTAGCAGTCACTGCTGTTGACTCCGGCAATAAAGCTCTACAATTTCTGGGTTTATATGAAGATGACCAAAGCAACCCAGATAGGCTTTCAGTTTCCCCAAATAACCGTCAGGTAGAATCTCAAGTTCCTTCTTGCTCATCTTTCTCGATGGATTTTGGGTTTCTGATTCTTGGTTTCTTCTTCCAGGAAGTGGATGTGAATCTTATTATTACAGATTACTGTATGCCCGGTATGACAGGCTATGATTTACTCAAGAAAGTCAAGGTTGGTGGAAGTGGACTGGAGATTCCTTTTGATTTGATTTGATTGGATTGGTTTCTTCTTTTCTATGATGTTAGTTTTGGGAAATTCGAATCAGCTATTGACGAAGATCTAATCTAAGAAAAAAAGCAAGCTAACTGTGTTGTGTGTTTCGCATTGGTTCTCGAGCAACGAAAACGAACAAATCTTTGTGAAAATCTTTACAGAATATTTTGCCAGCTATTTCGTGGTGTCTGTCTGCACACAAACAGACATTGCATTGCTGAAGAATATATATTCTAATATTGACTTGAGTTATTTTATTTCTTCTTCAAATGATGATATTGTGATGGTGGTGTAGGAATCATCATCTTTGAGAAATATACCAGTAGTCATCATGTCATCTGAGAACGTACCTTCGAGGATCACCAGGTAAGGAAAGCCCAAAGCCATCTGTTTTCTTTATTTCTTAGGCCAAAAGAAAGAAAACAAATTCCGAATAAATTTGTGAATAGATGCTTGGAGGAAGGAGCGGAAGAGTTTTTCTTGAAGCCCGTGCGATTATCTGACCTCAACAGGCTTACAACTCACATCATGAAAGCCAAAGCGCAAAGCCAAAAGCAGGAGAAGCAAGAAAACGTTCAAGAAACAGTAGAGAGATCCGAGGTAGATGTAGATGTAGGGATTCAGTCACAACAGGTGCTGGAGCCACCACAAATGCCATCACAACCATGCATATCTAATGACTCCAAGAGAAAGACTAGGGATGAAGAAGAAGAAGAAGAAGGGCTTTCCCCTGACAGAACAAGACGACTCAGATGTAATGATATTGCCACTTTTGTTTGACTAATACTAGGGATTAACACTAAAGTCGATACCCAGTTTTCCAGTCCCCAATAAGGCTTGTCGACCTCATTCATTAGATTTGGTTCCATTGTTTCCGTTATCATAGTATAGCGTGCTTGATCAGAGTTCATGTATATCTTATAGGAATCAATAGTTTTTTTGTTATATGTATTTTTAAGATTACACATTGGCGTCAATTTATTACTATCTTGGCTGTAATTGATAGCCAAATTTAATCCATACAAATATTCTTAATTGTCTATAGTTTACACAGCGAAATATTTTAATTTTGCTATCTAGCTATCTAATCCCAAGAACATAAGATATGTACAGTATATGTGTGCATAATATCAGTACTCTTATACTGTGAATGGTGTAAGAAAAAAACAAAATCACTTCCCATAACTAGGGAGGAGAAACACACTTTTAGTTATAACCCTATTTATACCGATTAGGTTCTTTATCATTTGTGTATTTAACTAATTTAGTTCTCAATTATCATAATAATGCATATAAAAGTTTGTTTATTAAGGTACAATGAGATTAACATGGATTTAAAATATTATGATAAACGATTAATTTTAATTACTTTTAAAATAATTGATTTTTTTTATTTCTATTTTATTAAAAATGCATAACCCATTATTTGTCAAATAATGGTTTGCGAAAGAAACAGGGCTTCTCAATGTTAATGGGATTTGGATCATTCCAAGAATAATCATTATCCGTCAACATGGAAGGCTCTTCAAGCGAGGATTTCTCGGTGCTTGTAGATGCCACGCCCTTCCTCAGCACCCAACTTGAGGACCAGCAACCTGAAAACTGGCACGATTGCTCTAACCACTTTGCTTCCGACGACGACTTCTCCGATCTCGACCATCTCCACTTCTTCCGCCTCCAGGGTTCTGATAAACTTGGAAATCGTATTGTTCGCATCGTTGGCAAGTACTTTCCTGGTACTAAAATGCTCACTTCGCCTCATCTCTTTCATCGTTGGCATTCTTTTATGCCCTCACAGTTGTCTATGGGGTGTATATGAATTATATATGGAATTTCCTCTGCATAGAATGGTGAGAGGGAGGTAGGCTTAATTCAGCTTGATGATAGTGATGCCAAGCCCTGTTTTCTAGGAAAGTGGAAGCACATGTTGATGGCTGTGAAGGTTAATGAAAGAGGGCATAGTGAAAGAGGGGGAAGTGTTTAGCATGGATCAGCTATTTTCTAGGAAGTGAAAAGTGCTTAATGTGTTCTTATATTTAATTATTTCAGTTATGCTAAAGTTTGGACTCATCTAGTTTATAAAGTTTGAAACATCATCGTTTGAGCAGAACAGATATCTAGCTTTGTATTGGAGACCTATTCCTTATCAAATTGGATTAATTTGAGTTTTTTTAATGTTAGTTTTCTTTATCACAAGTTCACTTTCTTTGCCTCTATCATAAAGCCATAACAACTCCATTTTTGGAGTGGAAATATCCTAAACTATCATTCTATCTGTAAAATTATTGTTCATAATGTCATTCATTGCCTTCATAATGTCATTCAGTAATGAAATAAACAAATTAAGCTTCCTTACTTTTGTATAGTGTTATTTAGCTTTGAAATTAACAAATTACTCTTAAGGATATCTTTTCTTGTAGTTTAACTATTTCAGGTTGAGAAGAGAATCTTGGTGAGATTTTAACAATTTTGGTAGCGAAACATCAATCCATAGGTTGAAGGTGATGCCAACTAGTGGAATAGACACCAAGATAAAGCTGTTGGAATCGGAAGTTAAAAGATTGCCTTGTGGTGGAATTGTTATTAGAGCCTAAGGGGAACAATTCAGAGACCTAAAATCAATTCTAAGTTTGACAAATTGTTAAAGGCTCCTCAAATGGGACAATCATTCTCAGGTATTCAGACATACAATATCATGGGCGGTACAAAATCCCCTATTCTCACTATTCTAGTTTCGGAAGCAAGCAATAATAGTGACCCAAAGATTTCACCAAAGGTCGACCTTTATCTAGCTAATAGTTTGTGGGTGACATTGCCTTGGACCTGATGTTGCAAGATTGAAATGCACATGTTCGATGCAAAGGAACCCTACATATGGCTTTACCTCATGGAGCATTATTTTGCCCTCCATGAGATGCTGGAAGTAGCAAAGCTGAGAGCGATTAGAATTTGCTTGGGTGGTTCAGGCTTAGTTTGGTTGCAATATTGAAGAAAGGGAGAGGCATTTTTCCACCTGAAAAGAGATGAAAACAAAGATTATAAAAGGATTCAAAGGTGTCTTGGCTATGAGTTAGTTTCAAAGGTTTTTTCCATTCTGATTAATGAACAGGATGATGACAGCATATCAATCAAATTTTGAGGAATTTATAATGTTGTTGATGTATTTAGAGAATATATAAGAGGATAACATAATTGCTGGTCTGTGAATGGCTTAGACGAGAGAATAGAGGTTGAGTTGCTAGTTTAAACTTTAGGGTACAAGAGGTGACTAGAAGGCAGAGCTTATTGATGAGAACTCATTTTTGAGTGAGCTGTGTATGGTAGCTAATAGTGCTTTGGTGCATGTGAGGAAGCAATGGAACAAAGAAATATTTTCGACCACAAATAAAGTGGCACCTGCTGTTGCGATGGTCTAAAAAGCTCAACACTCTTGTACTAGTAGCTCTGCTTTGTTGGACTCAACGAAATCCAATCCAATTATCACAAGGATCTACCCACATCTTCCTGGAACAAAACTACTACTGCCAAGACTACAAAATCTATGGGTGAAACAACTGCTTGTGTTGGAAGCTCAGAAGTGTTGTTTGAAGGGACAATGCTATAGATGTGATGAAAAGTGGCAAGTTGTGCATAAATGCTAATTTGTGGAGTTCCATGTTTTTTATTGTCTGAGTTGGATCGGAACATGACAGTTCTATGGTGAGGGTAGAATATTTGGAACTGGAGGAAGATGAGTTTTCTCTAAACTCCCTGGAAGGTATGTTTATGCCGCATGCTTTGAATTTTTTTGGGAACATTAGGGGATGAGTCGGTTTATTACACTGATTAATTGTGGAGTGACACATAATCTTATATCTAATGACACTAAATGGTGATACATCAGAGGATAGACTTTGTAGGCAGTAAGGAGGTGGTGATCAGAGTATAGATTTGTTATAGGCAATAGAGAGGTGGTGGTTGGTTGCAGCATAAGCAAATGAATAGAGTTGAGTTTGAGAGAACTAGAAATTACCCAAGATTTCTTATTCATCAAGATGGGTAGCTTTGGCTAAGATGGTCGTCATTGTCAGGGCTACTAAAGTAACTGGAGAAATTTAACTGTCACTGATGGTAGAAGGTCAAGAATTGTTTTTAAAGTAGGATCCAACTTCTAACACAAACCTATTATTCCTTTAAAATCTATGGTTTACTGTATTAAGTATGAGGGTGATGGAATTCTGTTGGGGCTATGCATTCTGTCAGCTACCGCAATAGAATGAGGACAAAATGGATTTGCAAATAGTGATTGAGATACTCAAAATGTATTTGACCTTTTTTATGGATGACTTGGCAGAAAGATGGGACTTTTTAGGAGTGTTTTTTTTAGAAACTGGAACATATGTTTGTGTTTCTCTCGGGAGGACTGAGGAGTGCCAGGGATTTTGACCTGCAGTTGCCTGGTACACATAAACCTGATATATATGTTCAACTGGCAACAGGTTTCTGCTTTCTGGCATTATACCGGTTTCTATAAAGAACTCATCTGCCAATAGCAAATGCCTTTCCATCTAGACTGGCTGTTAGATTGTTTTTTTGTTTCTCAAATTTCTCTTAAATTTGGTAGATATCTTGAGTGCACCCATAGTGACAGGTCTTCTAGTCACTTCATTTGTAATTGGATTTGTGGCCTCAATGTTAACAAACCAAATCTTTTGTGTTAACAAGAGAGAAAAATCAAGGTCTGGGCCCTACATATTATGTTACCTATCATTTTTACCTTATGATATCTATATTTTTTTTTCCTTAAAGAAACTTAGTAGGAAGCCTCTATACTCTGATTTGTTTGTTTATCTGTGTTATTGATTATTAATGGTCTGTTCCTTGATTGTAGCAAGGGATAGATTTGTTATTCTTTTCCATAGTTTAAGGATAGGGAGAGATTCTTTAATGGCAACTTACCTGTCAATTTGTTTGTGCTTTTGTTTTCCAACACTTAATTTTTCTCAACAAGACAAAAAAAGTAACGAAATGATTAGACATTTGATAATAAGTCAAGGAAAAGTACAGGAGTTAAACTAAGAGCTTGATAAAAGAGAATGCTAGGTTGTGCTCAATCAGGATATTATTTTCAAAAAATGATATGCAGGCTGTGACCAGTTCCAACTTTTCCAGATATGTTTTTGGAATATGTAATAGGGACAAGTCCTTAATGGCAATTGAGGCTTCCAGTTAAACTATAAAATTTATCAGTATTCGATTTTGTCACTGGAGTGATGCATAATGTGTATTTTAGAAAATATGCTGAAAGAACTCAGAATTTTTCCTCTCCATGTATTGTGTTCATCATTCTTGGAATTCATTTAATCTGGATTGGAGTGTAATGCTTCTCTGATGTTCTTGTATTAGCTATACTGGTGGAAGAAGTAATCTTTTTTTGAGATTTTTTGTTTTTAATTTAAATCTATCCCTCTGCAGTATGTTGTGATTACTTGATTTCTATCACTTTAAATTCATACCCTCCAAGATATGTTTTTTATAATCTAAACAGCTCAAGTTGTCGATGGGGAACGCCTAAAGAGGTACATTTGGCATAAAATGAGTGAGTTGCCAGAAGGACCATTCTGCATTGTTTACATGCATAGTACAGTGCAAAAGGAGGAAAACTTTCCTGGTTTAACTATCTTGAGGTGGATCTATGAAGAACTTTCCCCAGAGTACAAGGACAGGATTCAAGTTGTGTACTTTATTCACCCAGGGTTATTCTCAAGGCTTGTCTTTGCAACTCTCGGTCGACTCTTCTTGAGTGGAAGGTTAGTTCTGTCTCGATTTGAGGTCCATAAAACTGTAAGTCTGATAGTCTGATAACCCGTCTGAATATTTGAAGAAAACCTTGAAAGAACTATATATAATTTTCACCAGGGTAGATGAAACTTAAAATAAGCAGCCTTACTAGTTGAATATTTTTATTTATTATAGGGAGATTATAAATGTTGCTAATGATCCTTGATCGGGATCGAGAGGTCTATATTTATCTGATTGTTTTTTGTTTGTTTCTACGTAGCTTGTACTGGAAGGTCAAGTATGTGAGCCGTCTTCAGTACTTGTGGGATGACATTAAGAAAGGAGAGGTTGAGATTCCAGAATTTGTACAAAATCATGATAGTGTTCTTGAGCACAGACCGCTGACGGATTATGGCATTGAACCAGACCCTTTTCACTTGAGTCACTTAAGTGAGATACCAGCCATGGGCTACTCATTTGGTAGGTATGAAGAGAGATGGTCTTCACAGAAGTTCACACCTTAAAGAGTCATCAAGTCCTGCGTACTTGATAATGATACCTCTTAATTTGTCTTCAATGTTGGAGTGTTGGATCAAATATGAGTTGTCAACTATTCATATACTAACCCAAGGGCTAAAATAATCCGACATTCAGTTGTATCCACACTCTCTGTTTGTCGGGTTAATATAATTGGTGACAGTAGCAGGTACTGCATAAGTGTTGTGCATATTGTTAATGTATTTTAGCTTGCGGGAATTTTGAAAATTCCCTTTCTATACAAATTTCACAACTTAAATCTTATTGTGAGTTTTGATTTTGTAAAATCATTAGTTTTGAAATTGTTGATTTTAGTTATTAATGTTGTAAAATCAAATCTATCTTTGACAGAAAAAAAATTAGTTTTGATATTTATGCGTAAATAATTTTTTCATCTTTCATAAAATAAGATATTAATGATTAGTTTTAGAGTGTTGATGTATTGTTTAAATGAAAGATAATTTGAGCATTAATGATTCGTTTGTGAATAATATTTTATCCATTGTTATATTGTTATTTTGTTATTTGCAAGAAGTAAAATTTTTTGTAAAATTATAAAAAATATGAATTATTTGTTATAGAATATAACATAAAAAGAATTAAGGAGAAATTCAATATAAATAAGATAATCTTTTAAGAGAAAAAAAATAATAGAAATATAAGAATTTGAGAAGAGAAAAACAAGAGAGAAAACTAAGAAGCAATATGGGGAATATAATATATTTATCAAGTAATCAAGCTAAGCAATAATGTTACCTCTAACATAATAGGGTATATGAAGAGTCATTGATAGATGAAGAATATTGTAATTACAAAATATTCATTACATAATTGAATAAACATAATAAAATTTTTGTCTCTTCAATTTTCAAACCTTTGATATTCATAACACTCCCTCTTGAATATTTTGGATATTAAGAATGTGAATATGAAATCAAAATAGTGCCTCATTCAAAACCTTACTAAGAAAAACCCAATGAGAATAAAAATTTGGTGAAGGAAAAAAAATTGCAGTGCATACTCTCCCTTATTTACTCATCCCTTTAAATCTTTCAAACGACTCATTCCTATCTTTTGTACAAACTTTTCAAATGTTGATATGTGAAGAGTTTTAATAAATAAATCAACTAGGCTATCACTTGAACGTATTTGTTGGACATTGATTTCCACTTTGCTTTGAAGATCATGAGTAAAAAAGAATTTTGGTGAAATATGTTTTATCTTGTCACCTTTGATGTAACATTTCCTTCAATTGAGCTATACAAGCAGCATTATCTTCATATAGTGTCATTGCAAGTTCTCTATCACTTGATAATCCACATGCTTCTCTTATGTGTTGTGATATTGATCGTAGCCAAACATATTCATGACTTGTTTCGTGAATTGCTAAGATCTCTGCATGGTTAGAAGAGGTGACAACCAAAGTTTGTTTCACCGACCGCCATGAAATGACAGTATTCCCTATAATGAATAAATAATCTGTTTGCGATTTGACTTTTTGTAGATTTGACAAATATCTTGTATTTGTATAGCCAACTAAATCAAAAGTGGATAAATTTGAATAATATAAACCTATATCTATTGTCTTTTACAGATATCTAAAAATATGTTTAACTCTATTCCAATGTTTTCGAGTTGGACAAGAACTATATCTTGCTAGTAAATTTACTGCAAATGATATGTCAAGTCGAGTGTTATTAGCAAATATTTAAGTACACCAATAACACTAAGGTATGGAACTTCAGGACTTAAGAGTTCTTCATTTTCTTCATGAGATCGAGAAATATCTTTTTTTACATCAAGTGACCTCACAATTATTGGTGTACTTAATGGATGAGTTTTATCTATATAAAATCTTTGAAGAACTTTATCCATATAATTTGATTGATGAATAAATATTTCTTCACTCAGATGCTCAATTTGAAGACCCAAACAATATCTTGTTTTTCCAAGATCTTTCATTTCAAATTTGTTTTTTAAATAGCTGATAGTTTTATCTATCTTTTAATGAGTTCCAATGATATTTAAATCATCAACGTAAATAACTATTATAACAAAACCAGATCCATATCTTTTTATAAAGATACAACAAATTGGATCATTCTTGAAATCTACTTTAATCAAGCATTCACTAAGGCAATTATACCACATCCGTCCAGATTGAATCCATATAGAGCTCTATTTAACTTTATTGAATAAATTTTCTGGAAATTTAATTTATTTGTATCTGAAAATTTAAATCCTTTAGGGATTTTCATATATATATATATATATATATCAGTATCCAATGAGCCATACATGCTATAACTACATATATTAGAAATATTTCAAGCTTTACATATACTACCAAACAAAGTAAATATCACAATGTTATTGCATCCACCACTGGAGAATACGTCTTATCATAATCAACATATAATTTTTTGGTAAAACCTTGTGCGACGAGTCTTGGCACAAATACCCATTTATATACCACCAGTTTTACACCATTTGGTGTATGTACTACAGGTCCAAAAATTCTATGTTTTTCAAATGAGTTTAATTCTGATTGAATTGCGTCTTTCCACATTGGCCAATTATTTCTATTTTTACATTCATCCACAGAGGTAGGTTCAAAATCCTCACTTTCTTCTATAATATTTAGCGCTATGTTATATGCAAAAATATTGTCAACAAGTATTGAGCTTCAATTTCATCTTGTTCATGTAGTGACATAATTAATCGAGATCTCTTCATTCTATTGTATTTCTTCTGGAATTTTATTAATTATGTCAATTAGATTTTCCAAAACTATATCCTCCTCATTACCATCTTGTATAGTTGCTCTTTTCTTTTTCCGAGGATTTTTATCTTTAGAACCGAATGATCTTCCATGCTTCTAACGTGGTTTAGATTCACTAGCAATTTTAGATTGTTCTTCAGAGACATCAATTCTTATTGGAGCATTTACAGCTGGAATATGAGACCTAGTTATTTTTTTAAGGTTAGTAAATGCATATGACAGTTGATTTGTAATCGTTTGTAAATGAATTATCTTTTGAATTTCATGTTTACATTGATTTTTTTGAGGATCAAAACTAGATAATGATAATTCATTCCAAAAGATCTTCTTTTCCAACTGTTTATTTTCTCTCCCAAGTGTTGGAAATATAGTCTCGTCAAAATGACAATCAACGAATCTTGCCGTAAATAAATTTTTAGTTGATGGCTTAAGATATTTAATGATAGATGGAGACTGATATCCAACATATATTCCAATCATTCTTTGAAGACCTATCTTTGTACGTTATGGTGGAGATATTGGAACATATACTGCACAACTAAAAATTCTTAGATTGGAAATATTTGGTTCCTGACCATGAACCAATTGCATCGGAGAGTACTCTTGATAACTTGTTGGCCTAATGCGTATAATTGTTACTGCATATAAAATGGCATGTCCCCAAACATAAACCGAAAGTTTGAATCTCATAAGTATAGGTCTTGCAATCAATTGTAAGCGTTTTATAAATGATTATGCAAGACATTTTTGTGTATGAACATAAGCAACAAGATGTTCAACTATTCCAATTGACATGCAATAATCTATAAAAGCTTTTGATGTAAATTCACTAGCTTTATCCATTCGAATAGACTTTATTGGATAATCAGGAAATTAAACTCGCAAAAGAATTATTTGTGTAAGCAATCTCGCAAATGCCATATTGCGAGATGATAATAAACATACATGTGACCATATGGTCGATACATCGATCAAAACCATATGACCTTATTATTAATTTGCCTTGAGAACAAGCAACACATAAGAATTCATTTGATTGAAAAATCTTATTATTTTTCAATGGATGATCACAAGAATTCTCTATTATTTTTCGCATAATTGTTGAACCGGGATGGCCTAACTGGTCATGCCAAATTTTAAACACGTCATGAAACTGGTAGTTTATATTTCTTCTTAGTTTTCTCTATTGTTTTTCTCTTCTCAAATTTTAATATTTCTATTATTTTTTCTCTCTTAAAAGGTTATCTTATTTATATTGAATATCTCCTTAGTTTTTCTTATCAGCATGATACTCTTAAAAACAAAAAGAGAATCAAGAGTCTTGTAAGAGTTCTTCACAAAGAACAAACAAGAATCTTAGTTTCTACAAAGATATATTTGGGTGAATATATTTTTATAATTAATTTGGATATACTCATGTTGTAATATTATTATTTCATATTACATGTTCTTAATTTTTTTCTATATTTTTTAAAAATTTAAGTTTATGATTGTTTTATTTGTTTAAATACATGATATACTAAAAAATAATTTATGCCAATTTTATAATATAATCACAACTTTAATACAGTCTTAAAAAAATAAATAATAAAATTTAAAATTATAAAATTATATTATAATATTGTCATCATTAAATATTATTCTTGTAGAGCATTTCTTACGTTTAAATTATAAATTTATTTCTTATCTTATTATGTGACTAATTTTATGTCTTTTTAATATTTTATAGTTTTACAATGATAAATATAACAAAGCTTGAGTTTGAAGCTCTCGACATTACTAAAAAAGTTATTTATCATAGATATTTAATGTTGAAATTCATTTGGATGTTAAAAGAATTGAGAGGGACACAAATTTTATTATGTTTATTCAATTTTCAAATCTTTAATATTTATAATATTATTATTATTATTTTTATTTAATAAAATCAAAATTAACATCGGATAATATATTTATAGTGTATTATTCGCACTTTAAAAACCGCAATTACACTACTAGTCTCGACTCCAATCCAAATGACTGTTTTTCCTGGAAGATTCACACGTAGTCCAAGAGAGGGCACTAAACGGCAAGCTAAAAATCCTTGTAGCACCAGAGACGGAGTCGATCGAACCCTCCTGTTTCTTAGTCTTCAAGTGGGAAACTTCCGGCTTTAGGTGTTATCCTAATCACATTCCTTCCAAGAGGATGTGTTATAAATTATAAGAGGCTGCCTACCAAATTACCATAGGTTTTCCGAAATTGTGAGACAAACTAACATAAGAATGCATGAGAAACAAAGAAAGCGATGCATACCGGCAAGGGAAATGCTCAAAAAGCTAAGCAATTAATCAGCATGATTCACACCTATACGTGGGGACGAACCAAACCGCACGCCACATGCTCTTCTCTTTTTTGTGTGTTGATTCTCTGGTGTATAAGTCTTTCCATAACTGATTAATCCTATTCCAGCAGTAAGATTCTTCCGAATAATAAATTTTTCGAATTACTATTTCATATAGACTCCTCCTGGGTGTGACGCATGCTCTTCTTTCTTGGTGCAAAATCCTCATCAAGCACAGCTTAACTTACGACGAGCATACGCTTACACGCACCCGCACCCACTACCAAAATGCTCAGAGCCCTTCTTCTCCGGCGCACCTTTCAATCCCAGCCCTTACCCCACCGCCCCAAAACCACTTCATTCCCTTTACTTAACCCCTCAGAACCAATCCCTCCACATTCCTTCTTCCCAATCCGTACATTATCCTCATCTCCTCAATCCTCTTCCTCCTCCTCCTCTTCGGATAAGGAGCTCCGCAAGTACTTGGGCTACACTGCCCTCTTTATCTTCTGCGGAGCCGCCACCTACTTCTCCTTCCCTTTCCCCGAGAATGCTAAGCACAAAAAGGCCCAACTCTTCCGCTACGCTCCTCTTCCCGATGACCTCCACACGGTCTCCAACTGGAGCGGCACCCACGAGGTCCACACCCGCCATTTCCATCAGCCCGAATCCCTCTCCCAGCTTGAGGACTTGATCAAAGTTTGCCATCAGAAACATCAGAAAATCCGGCCCGTCGGCTCTGGCTTGTCCCCCAATGGTATCGGCCTGGCCAGAGCTGGAATGGTCAATTTGGCGCTAATGGACAAGATTTTGGAGGTGGAAAAAGACAAGAAGACTGTTACGGTCCAGGCTGGGATTCGAGTCCAGCAGCTGGTTGATGGCATCAAGGATTATGGACTTACCTTGCAGAACTTTGCTTCCATCAGAGAGCAGCAGATTGGTGGCATCGTACAGGTCCTTAGTTTTACTTATGTCTTTCATTCTTTTCTCCTTTCCCTTTTTTTAATTTATTTTTAAAATAGGTTACTTTACTGCTGTTTCGTTAGTAATTGTGAGCTCCCCGTTTTGGTACAATAGGAAAATGTAGTGCATTCAATTGATCGATTTGAAACTGAATATTCTGTCAATTTGCTCTAAATTAGAGGGTCCTGGTCTGAAACCATTGCCTCTTTGCCAATCTATTCGAATCTGAGTTTCCGTTGCAAGGAGTTGCTTGTTTTTTAGGTTGGTGCACATGGTACTGGTGCAAGATTGCCCCCTATCGATGAGCAAGTTATCAGCATGAAACTGGTCACTCCTGCTAATGGAACTATTGAGATTTCAAAAGACAAGGATCCAGAGTTGTTTTATCTAGCTCGAGTTGGTCTTGGTGGTCTTGGGGTGGTTGCTGAAGTGACATTACAATGTGTTGAGAGGCAAGAGCTTGTGGAACATACTTTTGTCTCAAACATGAAAGAGATCAAGAAGAACCACAAGTAATCATTTTTCTTTTCATTGAATATAAGTAAGTTATAGCTTTTCTTTTTGTATAGTTAATAATTTTATTGCTAAGGTTGTAGATGCCTGATATTAAGATATTTTGAGTGACCTTAAAACCGGAGTGGTGCAAGAGTTATCGGAGTCAGTATTCTACTCAAGGATGCTCAAGGACTGCCTCCAAATTATCTTTCTCCTTGTTGGTTGGGAACCATATCCAGGCTATATGCTTTATAGAATTTTATTGCAGCATCTTGTTAAATGGTTGAATTGTTAATTAATAAATTCAGAATGTGCAAAGTCTTAGTTCTTATGGGCAGTATTCAAACTGATGCTAACCGATGTTGGTCATGCACATGTAGTTATTATGCTGCGTGACCATTCATTCATCTGGTGGATTGTTCAGATGATCATGCAAAGATGCTGCTTTCTTTTTTGCATTCTTTCAATTTAAAAAGAATCTGTGTGTCGATATTTTGATTTTGTTTACTGGTGTGTTTCTTGTTCTATCTGAGGAACTTCTGTGGCGCTTTTATTTTTTATGAGACATAACCCATCTATTTCTCCATTTCAGGAAATTTCTGTCTGAAAACAAGCATGTAAAGTACTTGTACATACCTTATACTGACATGGTTGTGGTTGTGACTTGCAATCCTGTCTCAAAATGGAAGAGACATCCAAAATTCACACCTAAATACTCTGTAGATGAGGCTTTAAAACAAGCAAGAGACCTCTACACAGAGTCTCTCATGAAATACAGGTAGAGCAGTTTTCCTCCTTGTTAAGCTCTTTGTTTTACTTTTTTATCATCCAATTAGCTTTGGGACAAAACAAAACGAATTTCCCAGTCTACCGGTGTAAGTTAATTATATGCTAACATTCTTTCTAGCTATACTAATGAGAGGAAGTAGTTCTCTCATAGCTACATTGAGAACATAAGACAATTCAATATTTCGTTTTTCCTCTCACAAATTTTGTGTGTAATGATTAATTTATTCAATCAGCTTCATATTTGGTTTTTGAAATACTGGTAGAGCAGTTTTCCTCCTTGTTAAGCTCTTTGTTTTACTTGTTTATCCATCCAATTAACTTTGGGACAAAACAAAAGGGAATTTCCCATTCTACCAGTGTAAGTTAATTATATTGCTGATGTTCTTCCTAGCTATACTAATGAGAGGAAGTAGTTATCTCATATCTACATTGAGAACATAAGACAATTCAATATTACATTTTTCCTTCTTCAAAAAAAATATTACATTTTTCCTCTCACATATTTTATGTGGAATGATTAATTTATTCAATCAGCTTCATATTTGGTTTTTCAAATATGCAATAATTTTTCTTCTTCTAATGCTCTTCACCTCTTCCTGTTTTCTTTTAGGGTGAACTTCTGTATTTGATTTATTGTTTTTTTTTCTTTTCTTATATTGTTTTCACTTTCACTTATATAAACTGTGGGTTTATTGCTTCTGTTCTATTTTTCTCTTCAATATTTTCTTAGCTGCTTATGCTTTGTTGCTAATTTGTTTATTCAGTTCAAAGGCTATAGTTTTCGGTTTTTAACAGGCCTACAGAAGCAGCCACTAGATCTGCGGATGATACTGAACCGGACATTAATACACTTTCATTCACAGAGTTAAGAGATAAACTGCTAGCACTTGATCCTCTCAACAAAGAGCATGTCGTAAAAGTCAATCATGCTGAGGCTGAGTTCTGGAAGAAGTCAGAAGGATATAGAGTGGGATGGAGTGATGAAATTTTAGGCTTTGATTGTGGTGGCCAACAGTGGGTATCAGAAACTTGTTTTCCTGCAGGTACCCTATCCAACCCTAGCTTTAAAGACCTTGAATACATAGAAGAGCTGAAGCAGCTCATAGAGCAAGAAGAGATACCTGCACCTGCTCCTATAGAGCAACGTTGGTCAGTTTGCAGCCAGAGCTATATGAGCCCAGCTTCAAGCTCATCAAAGGACGATGTTTTTTCATGGGTAATTTTATGCACCTTTGCTTCCTTTTTTCACATTCAATTAATTATTTGTACAGATCTGGGGATTCACTGCAACTGATTGGGTCGTTTTTATTTCTTAAGAAACTTGAAATGTTAATAAGCATTTAGATTTTGATAGGGTATAAAATTATTAAATTGAATTAAAAACATTGGAAGAAGTAAGGAACTATTGGTGATAGTTATCAAATTGTCAGAGTGTGCATGACTATTGGTAGGGAGTAAGGATTTGAGAGAAAGGATGAAGAAACACACAGAAGGAAAAGAGAAGATAGACTTGTATGAAAACAAAAAAGGAAACAATATACAGGATCTTCTCCTGCATTCTCTCAGCTTTTTATCCCTAAGTTAGTTATTGTCTGAAATAACCTTTGCCGGATATTGTTACTATCCAAAATAGATTCTTATGTCCTCTCGTGCTTCCTGGTATAAACCATCAAGGCCTTGGCCTACTATTGCCCACGTCATTCCAAGAGTTACTAACATTACCCCTTCCAAATGACAAACCTTGTCCACAAGGTTAGACTTTGGAAATTGACCATAGAAGTCTGAACAAGATATCCAAATTGCGTCACCTGTACTTTTGTTCTGCCTTTTCACGAGTAGCTGATGATAAGAAATGTTTCCAGCACCAAGGAACTTGGAAATAGAATATCCTCTATTTCCAAGTTTCTCTATGGTCAATGTAGAGGACATTGGATGAGAACCCAAATCCTCCATCAATAAGGAGATATGGAATACTGGTTGCAGTTTAGACTCAGGGGAACAACCTACTTCTAGACCACATGACTGAGCTTTGAAGAATCTGATAAAGGCTGTAATAGCAAGGTGAAAGTTTTGTATAAACTTGTTGAGTAAGAGAATTTTGGCAAAGTGGTCTGGTTTCAACAATACAAAGTGATTCTCCTGAAACTCCAAGGCACGATTGTGTTTATAGGCAGATTTGATCTTCTGTTGTTGAGCTTGAATGAGGTGATATTTGAAGTTGCGAAGGAGCTCATTGTGGTCTTGATGTTCTTTGAACATTGCTGCCACCTGAATCTTGTGTGGAATAAATTGGATGAGAGTTGGAGGTTTATACAAAAAATTTTCCTAGTAGAGCCATTTATCCCATCCTTTAGGTTCCATCAAAAAGTAACAAAGCTATGTCTCCAAACACTTATTTAGCACTTTTGTTTGGTCATCAGTCTCCTGTTGGTATTCGGTATTTTTAGCATAGTTTCCTAACCTTTGAAAAACTTCTGTAAAAACAACTCATAAAGAGTGGATCATGATTTTTGTCTATGGTCCTTGAAACTCCATGTAAACGAACCACTTCTTTTGAAAAAAGGATAGCAACATGTCAGGCTGAGAAAGGTTTTCTGAGGCCAAAGAAATGAGTATACTTGCTTAATCTGTCCACCATAAGAATACAATCATAGCCATTAGAGCAAGGAAGGATGGTAATATATCCATGGCAATAACCTCCTTGAGCTGGAATTGGACTAGGACGAAGTAAGCTTGCCTCAGATAACGTATCAGATTTATTCCTTTTGGAAAATAGCACAATAAGCTACAAAGTGGTGCACTTGGCCCATTATGTTGGGCAGCAAACACTGCTTGCTAACCTCCAGTAGGTACGGTAAGCCTCAGATTGCCCCCTTGAGGGATAGAGTGATATTTCATGAGCATTTTTGGAGTTCATGTAGATGAGGCAGGTCAGCACTATGGGGCCTTTATAGAATACCTGGCCATTGGATCCATTTGTGGTGAGGATGAGCTACTGGTATATACTAGAAGTTTTGAAAACCAGCATTGACTGCATACTCCTGGGCAAGAACATCCAATTGGCTCAATAAGGAAATGATAAGGTAGTGAGTTCCATAACTCCATGCTGACGAGATAAAGAGTTTGCTTTGTTTGAAAGCCTGGCTTATATTTGATGTCAAATTCACAGCCAAACTTGGCTACCTAATGGTGTTGTGCACAGGCAGAAATATGTCGTTGCCATAAGTGACAAAGGCTTCATTGATCCATCCGAACTATGAATGGATGGTCTACAAGATAGGGATGCCAATGACAAACAAGGACTGGTGCTATCAACTCCTTTTCATAAGCGGGCTTTGCTAGATTTTGGGTACCCAATACCTACTGTTAAGGACATCACCAACACTACTTCTAGAAGCATCACATTCAACTATAAAAGGTTGATTAAAATCTAGCATTGCTAATACATGGGCAGAACCCATATTCCCCTCTATTGATTCCATTCGATTCTCCATCTTTGTGTTTGTCATGAGATGCAGAATGAAGCATGTTCACAGCAGCAATACTAAGGAGTAAGGGAACTGGGAGAAAGGATTAAGGAACACAAGAAGGGTAAAGAGAAGATAAACTTGTATTAAAACCAAAAAGGAATCAATAGGCGGAATATGGCTAAGCTGTCAGCTGAGAACAATCATACTATAGCAAAAAGATAGGATCCTCTCTTACATTCTCTCAGCTATATAATCCTATGTTAGTTTTTGCCCGAAAGAACATTACCAGTTGTTACTGCTTAAACCAGATTCTGTCCACATCATTCCTGGAGTTACTAACAACTATCTTTCATCACTCTTGACTTTCCAACTTGTGTACTGTTGGTTATGCATGAAATTCTGAATTAGCAGTTCTCTGCTTTTGTGGTTTTCGTGAGCATATTCGTTGACATCTCATTGTAGCGACAGGTTGCTCCATTCATGTCATTTGTTGATGTTAGAACTTCAGATAAGTTGCTCTTTTGGCTCGTGGCAAGTGATTCTGCTACTGTCCAAAATGAAAGACTAGATTTTATCTTCTTGTAAATATTTGTTTCTCTTGATTCTCTTTGAGATTTTTTTATCTTTCCTCATTGTTTGAGTAAAAAGCAGGCGATAATATGAATAGCTGTTGAAACTACCTTTGTTAAATTAGGTTGTGCAGAAACAAGCTTAATGATTTTCCACCATCTTAACTGGGTGAGAAGTGATCTGTAAACATTTAGCAGGCAAATTGAATGAACAATTTTTTGGAAGACCAAAATTCTATCACCTTTGTATTAGAGATTGCTTCATCTTGGAATTTATTTCATTAGAATAATAGACAGTCACATCCTAAAGAATTCAGGTTTTCGGTTACAGATGTGGTTACCTATGGCCTAGTTTATTGAACTACGCCAACTGAAAACACTATTATTGCTAAATCTTATGCCCAATATTTTTTTTATAAAGGAATTGTTCCTCATCAGGTTGGTATAATCATGTATCTTCCTACAACTGATGCTCGTCAAAGAAAGGAAATCACAGAAGAATTCTTCAACTACAGGCATCTTACTCAATCAGAATTGTGGGATAAATATTTAGCTTACGAGCATTGGGCTAAAGTTGAGGTACGGAAACATAGTATAAAATTTTGTTCATACTTGGTTCCAATACTGATCACTTTTCCCTTCTTATCGTTTTTCTTTATAAATAAAAAAACACTTGCTTAGATATTTCAACATGGTAAACTTGAATTCAGGTCTGAAAGTCATGGATAATTGTTTGTATTAGGGGTTTGATACTGAACTGTGAAAAAAAAGTTTGAATCCATTTGAGTAAAACTCATTAACTCGTTGCACTATTATGCATTTCTTTCACGTTGGTGGGTCAAAGTTTGAAACTTGTTCATTCATCTTGTATTATAGATAGTTTAATATTATAAAAACAGTAAAAAGAACCTCTTAATTGATTTTTGGTGAATTTTTATGAAAAGTTTATACATTTGTGCACAGGTTCCTAAAGACAAAGAAGAGCTCGTAGCTTTCCAGGAAAGGCTAAGAAAACGTTTTCCTGTGGATGCCTATAACAATGCACGAATGAAATTAGACCCGGAGAGAATCCTTTCCAATAATATGCTGGAAAAGCTGTTCCCTTCTTCTCAAGCCACTTGAGAAGCATGCCTTGCCTGTTGGTTAGTCCGTCGGTTCTTGCCCTTCATCATTTGCCAAATTCCTCTGATAGCAATTTCTGCTCGAATTTCCTGCTGTACAATATGTTGGTGAATGAAGTGGAGTGGGTTTTTACTAGTTGAACAAATTCCAAAGCAAGGCACCTTTGCCTGTGCCCGGGGAATCAGGTAGTAACTTTGCTCGACTCACAACAAGCTGCCTTTGTTTTGCCGACATCCACTAAACTCTAGTCTTTCATGCGTAATGCATTTTCTTTTACGTGGATTTCAGAATCAAAATTAATGCTTCAGAATTGTTCATTATGAAGCTAAAATAGCTTTTGTAGTTGAAATATAGGACTTTCCACATGCCAAGTGATGATTTATAAACGCATAATATTTGTCAGACTGATGATAAACGAATAAAGTACAATAGTAGGGGGTGAATTGAAGAGGAGGGTTGTTTATTCTCAAGAGTAGTATTTTTCTTTTCGATAAACAAAAAGAAAACAACAGGGGAGGGAGAGAAGAGTGCAAAGGGATGAGGAGTACAAAAAGGGTTCTGCTCAATTAGCTTTCTTGGGGTTTTTTGTTCCCATCTTGTGTTGATTTGGGAGGTCCGTGGTCTGAAGGTGAATCACCCAGACATCCCATCGAAGATTTACGTGCCAAAAGAGACATAAAACACACAGCATCTATAAAGATTGTGATTGGTTTCCAAAATTGTTAGAGATTGTGATTGTGATTTTAAATTATCCTTAATAGAATTGGTAGGATTAGAATGGATGATTACCATGTTTGGTTAGTTATAGATAGAAACACAGATAATATATATTTTTGTAAGTAATAATATATATATATATTTACTATATTATCTAAATTTTTTTGATACTTATTAAAAGTATATTTAAGTATAAATGTAACTCTAAAAATATATTACATGTATAAATTTGGTTACGAAAATATATTTCCATATCTATAAGGTGAGAATGACGTAAATATAAACCAAGAATTGTTTCTAATTTTAACCAACTAGGTTCTCCTCGAACATGAGAGTATGTTATATCATGAGAAAACAGCTAGATTCTCAAAATTGTTTCTAATTTTAACCATCTAGGTTCCTGGCATAGTTCATCTACTCCACCATCACTGGACAGTCAAATGGATTGTGGTTCTCACACCAATAAGCACAAACTACCAATACTGATTGGACCTCATATATATATGGCTGGTGTTGGTTACAGTCCCCTTAGTGATGGCATCAGGCTCAAGCTTCCTTCGGGTTCTATCAAAGTCAGGGTTAGTATTCGAGCTCTGTCATCCCAAAGCAGATTCCTCAATCAGCCCCTGAATATCGTCACAGCATCTTTATTTAAAATGTTGCTGTGGGCTTGCTCTAGTCGCATCTAGTGATCGAGAAGCGGAGCTCGATGGTGCTGGCAGTGATAAGATCAGATGCCAACGACGATCCTAGAGACCTTCGATGCCGAAGATGAAGGATAAACTCATGGGAGAAATTTGAGGAGAAAAACAAAGACTACTATGACTTGATGAAGGTCTTATTGATCAAATTAACGACGATAAGAATCGAGTCATGAAGGATAACTATGACTCAATGCTAAAGATGAAGGATATTAACCACACCACTTAATGATATTAATTATTATTAATATGTAATGATAAATTATAAATTATTAATACTTGATAAATATAATTATTATAATTTTTTTGACTTTTAAAATTTATTTAAGCTAGTTACCCTTAAAATCCTTTAACTGTTAATTTTTACCAGTTTGTTGGGTTTTATTTCGTGTATACACATAACACCAAATATCGAGAGATTTACATTTCAACCAAAAATATCACAAAACATAATTCTAGACCAAAGACGTTCTCAAAACATTAAAAAAAGTACATGGCATCATATGGCATCACATGGCACCACTTGGCATCACATGGCATTACATGATTGTAATGCTCTCTAAACTGACATCCATACATATACTATGACTCCATCCTGATCTAATTAACTCTCAGATCAAAGACCACTAAAGGACGACAGACAGAAGAACTCAATTTAACACCAATGACTGAGGATCAGGTCATCAGGTCAGCTAGACAACTCATTGATCCCCCCTCAGTTATACGCTTGCAAATGGTGGCTGGGATCAACTACGTCTACTGCGCAATATTTAATTAATTTACATAATTAATGACTATCACATGACACTACCATTGCGAGGATTTGGATTTGTTTAAGATTGAATGCAAATGAACAAACAAAAGAAAATTGTTTAGGAATTAACGCAGCAAATCATCAAACACAAAGTATTTACTCAATGTGGGTGATACTGACACCAAAAAGCAAGAAGCAATGGAAAGAGTCAGGCGAACTGCAGTCAAAACTGTAGAGCCTGGGGAGAGCAAGCAGGAGACATAATAAGCCACTGCCAGAAGAGAGCGAGAGGATGGTTCAATGACAATGGAAGCAAGGGAAAGGCAAAAGGAATGAGAGAGACTTGAGTTGAAAGAAGAGACATGTGAGATCACCTCACTTATTACCTCTGCACCCTCTTTTATAATCTAATGTTGCGTCTCTTGACTGAGCTGAGCCTGTGGACTGAGAGCTAGACAGGGAGAGGGAGAGAGGTAGGCCGTAGCTGCAGTGCACGTGGGAGTCAGTGCCCACAACCACACCATTAAACACACACAGTAAGGATCTGCCAAACCCTTGGCACTAACAGTACCCGACATGTATCCATCAGGAAGACGGGGACTGATGAGAGGGATGATGGCTTTCTGATACGTGTCCTATGGGGTGAGCCCTTTTAGGGGTTCGTAGGGACCGTTGGTGCTTCAGGGATAAATAATTAGTACGGAGTTGTGGCCGTTTTGGGGATAGAAAAGCAGCCCTCAGCTGGTTGCCTGCAGCCTTGCTTTTGTGAGTCCTGGTGTTAGGACTTGGGACTAATTTATTTTTGAATGGTCAGCTGGTCATTTGTCTACATCAATCCTTCTGACAGCAAACTGGTTGTCTTGTCATATCAAATCATTTGGAATCTACCAATACATTTAACCACGCCACCCTATGCATCATCTCATCATCTTTTAATTCCTTTCTTTTCCACGTATGTATTATATATATCTATAAACTATCTCTACGTGCCTACGTTACTATTCGTGGCTACGACTCTTTTGCAACCCTGTTAAGCCTAATTAATTCGCAATTGATCCATTACAACCATTTGAATCAATATCGACATGTGTGACATGGTTTCTTTCCCTCTATTGTCTTGCTCCTGCTAATGCTTTATTTTGTTTTAATTTCTATGTATCCTTCAACGTCTTATCAAGTATAAAAAAGAATATGAAGTATTTATGCATGGAAGACTTTATATGATCAAAAGAAAACAAAACTAACACTAATTGTACTGATCATATATTCTTTGATTTTATATAAAAAAGATTTTATTTTTTTACTATAAATATAAAATTTTTCTATATAATAAGATTAATTATACTATAATTAAAACTACACAAGACTAACATCCATCAAATTCTCAAACACATATGTAACCATCCAACTCTGTAACTAAGGTCACTCCACTCATACAACTCCTCCAAGAACCACAAAAGACTTTTCTCAAAAATATTTTTCCCGAAACTCTTACAATATGTATATAAATTTGAATTTTTTTCCATTAAATAAAGCATGTCTCTTTACGAAAAATAAAGTCCACAAAGGGACAACAATAGTATGTCAAACATGTATAATACAAGCATGCATGTATCCAAAATATAAAAAAATATTGAGTTTTCTAATATGTCAAATGTAGTAGTATAGTCCTAAGATACACCGACCTAAAAAAAGATTGCTCAGCAGGTTCATGAACCTAGTTCTGGTGGAACAAAAGCACATACGAAAGCCAAGTATAGAACATTTAGTAATAAAACACATTGGCATTTATGGTTAAACTTATGTGTTCAATTCAACTATGCTATATAAATTCAATGCACATGCATTGATTCATAAATATACTATGCATTTCAAGTCCAACATAGTAGGTAAGTATATAAGTCCACACCTTCGGTCACATGGGCTAGTACATCCCAAAACTTATCATGGTGGACTTCTAAAACTGTTATATAGAAATCCATGCCAAAGAAAAAAAACAAGCCCACTAGTGGTTAATTTTATATATTTTGAAAATAAAAATATAATCTCATGTTATTATTATTTTCCAACAAAGCAAGTGCAGAAAAACACACTATCAAACCTATTTAACAATGGCACAACTCACAAATAAAGTCTGCTAAGCCCAAGCAAACATCAAATATATCTGTTATGATAATGTAAACGTCAAGCATATCAAAGTACCACCCCTACTCCTAGTTAACTATCCACACTTGGACCCTCATACTTTTACCTTTGCATTGGCCAAGTTTACCCATCAATTCTAGGAAAATCCTAGAAAACATACATACATACCTCGAGGCTGATCGATTTTAGGTTTTGTACCCAACTGATCTTGAAAACAACTGACCGTTAAAACTAAAGGGGTTTGACCTGTCCCAATAATCTTCACACAACACTCTGATTGATTTAATCGTTATTGATCTATTGGCGAGGGAATTCTTCAAATGACTGATTGATTGGTACTATATAGCCAATTGATCTTATGAATTCCAAGAGAATCTGAAGAAATATTCTACTTGGTTAACTCGATCGGTCAGGACCAAGTCTGGTCAGTCACACATTCGTGACCTCATCAGTTTTTGAATTTTCTCATCAAATGATGAGATCTCTCTCCGAATAATGACAACACTTATCATATCCTAGAAAATCCTTAGCCGATTGATCAATGCTATATGTTTGATTGATTTTCGCTCTCTTCAATCATCACTGAAAAATGAATAATTGAATGATTGATCAATCAGGCCTATATGGCCGACCGATTGAAAACTCGATAAACATGCTTCCAAACCACTCGAACCAACTCCCACACATCACTCAAACCTCACTCAAATCCAAAGCAATACTCTCAATATAGTACTCACAATGTACTTGCATCAAACCAATTCAAGCAATATAATTCAATTACTTATCTCAAAATCATACCTGCATCAAACCAATTCAAGCAACATAATTCAATCACTTATCTCAAAACCATACCACAATATATTAACCTCAACAAGCATATATCCTCACCATGCATTCAAACATATTCAATTCATGCATAAGAGTTCCAAAGTACACAAGTAATGCATTATAAACATGCTAAGCATACACATATTTTAGCATACCAAGTCATACAACAATACACATACTACCTCTGCTCAAAATTATGTATTTATCAGATTTTAATAAATAAAACGAATCCATTCATGTAAATAAAATATAAACTCTCAACTCTTATCATGTAGACTCACTAACCGTATTACCCTTGTATTTATCATGCACCACCGCACTACCTATACACACAAGCACAACAAAAAACACATACAAAACTGATAAAAATGGAAAAACGACTCAAAAATAGAAAAAGCTCCCTTTCAACACACTTAATATCACTCACACAACGCAAATCAACCAACAAAAACAACTAAAACCTAAATCAATGGGAGAACCTCATCTTTCTTAAAAAACTCACTATCGATTCCTTCGAAATCAATTCCAGCATAACACAAAGAGTTATTCAACCTTATAATCAACTCAAAAACACCACATGAACACACCGCAAGCATCGAAATCAACTAAATGATTAAAATTCTCAAAACCAAAATTAGACCTAAACTCATTGATTCCAAAAAATAGCACAAATAATGAAATCAATACAATCCAACTAACAAAAATACCTTAAGAAAAATCAAATGAACACAAAGAAACCTAAAAACTCCAAAGGAAACCAATGAAATCAAACTTACCTCAAGAAATCCAAAAATTCCCTAAAATCAGAAAATCTTTTGATTCACCCTACTAATCCGGTTTCTACTAGTGGAAATATATGAAAAACGATTGAGAAAGTGTTTATCTATGAATCCAAAGTGAGAATTTTGATTAGAAATTGATTTGGAGTAGGTTGGGTTCTCTAGGGTGTGTGGGCCAAAGGAAAATGGGAGGAGGAGAGAGAAAGTGATATAGGACATAGAAATTTTTTTAAATCTCGGGCTGACTATTTATATCCTAGGATCCAGAAAAACCAAAAAATCCCTAGAAAAAAATTCAAAATACCAAACATACACTAAAGGGGTTCGATTGATATTTCAAAAACTTAAATATCAATTGTGGACTTTTAAAATATAAATGAGTCTCCTAAAATGAAAATGTGCTAAAACTAAGAAATTGTGTCTAAAGGTCCCCAACCACTCAAAATGGACATGGTGGGATTGTGAGAACCGAAAAATTTCGAGCTACTTGAGCCGGGAATCCCATTCAAGGACTAACGAGGTTAGTGGGCTTTAGCCCATGGATCAAGATCGATTTTGAATTTAAGAGGTGAATTGAATTATTTTTGAAGAAAATATTTATTTTTAAAAATTATTGTAATTATTTATTTATGATTTAAAAATCATAAATGAAGCTCTAATGTTGATTGTTGATTTTGGAATTCCAAGACCATGGATTGGACTATTTATGGTATCTTTGGTTATAAAATTTTTTGAACAATTTTTGAAATCATAATTAGAATTATTATGATTTTTCTAAAGTATCTAATGAGGTATTTGATTTTTAATAAATTTAATAATTATAAAAAATAATTTTATATTACTGATGGATAGTACTATTTATAAAAAAATTATAATATATTTTTTGAAGATCTATACTAATTATTATGATTTTTATATCGATTTTAATATTTAAGATATATATTATTATTTTAAATATAATATAATATTAATATATTAATACCTAACTCAAAACGACACATAGGCATGTTGTTTTGACTTGAGTTGGTCAAAACGACAGTCAGTCTTGTCGTTCTAATGCTTGGGAGGGTATCTCCCAAGTTGTGTCGTTCCTCATTGGAACGACATCATTTTGCAAGGAAGCAAAATGACATCGTTTTGGTTCTCCGACAGTTGTACCTGCTTGGAACATTCCCACTGCTTTCGATCTGTTTTATCCTTACACAGATCGAGAGTGTCCAAAGATAATAAAGAGCTATTCAAGCTCTGAAAATGTCCGAAAAAGCTGTGTTGCAGATTTGCGAGCTGAAACCCTAAGAAAATCATGTATCTTGATGGATTGGAGGTGTGTGTTAAGTCGATTTTCAGACCTTGAAAATCATTTTCTTTTTCAGACCAATCGGTAGGATTTCTGCTAGAAAACCCTTTTCCCTTCACGTGTCTAGATTGCTCATAACTAGAGCTTCATTTTGACATAAATTTTGTAGGTTTTAGTTTAGTATTTGGCTAGATCGGAACTTGGGTTACTTTCCGAATTCCATTGTTCACATCGCTGGCGAGCCAAAGGTTGAAGAGGACCTCAAACGGTTTGTCTTCTGAGGCGTCTTTGTGTGATGAGTTGTTCGGTGTAGGACCAGGCAACATGTCGCCTTCAAGTGCATATGACATGTCATTCGGGTAAGGTAGATAGGTTTGGTCTGAACCTGAAGTTCGGACGACATGGGGAACCATGATTGGTCCACGTGTTGGTCTGGGACTAGGTTTAGAGATAGGGTCGGGTGTAGGTTTGGCAGCACCAAACGCTGCCACGTGGTGCATTACGATTGTACCATTTTAAATAAATTCTAAAAAAATTGGAAAAATAGCCATAAAATAAATAAAATTCAAGAAAAATATTAAAAAATTGATAAAAATTCTGGAGAAAATAAAAAAATAGTAGATTTAATTTGAAGTCTATTGGTACCAAATTTTCATGAATTGGACTTGATTTGATTGGTTAATAAAATCGAACAAGACTTGAAAAATTAAAGAAAAATAGAAAAATCACCCGATTGGGTTCTTGGTCAATTATCGGGTAAAAACACATTGAGTTAAGGAATGAGATGTGTTATTTTATGTGATATTATGAATCGAGTATGGTTTATTAAGAATGTGGGATTGTTCTGCGTAGGTAGACTCCAACAATGGCTGGGCCTTAAGGAATCAACCAAAGTGCCATTCACGGCTATTTGGGCTTCAAAACCCGTGAGTGGATGAAATCTTCTTTCTTTTATCAAATTGCTGACATGAATTGTTAAAAATATGAGTAATATGAAGTGAATAACCGGAATCTTATGTGAGTGCTAGTGATGAGTTGTGTTAAGCATGATAAAAGGAAAAACATGTATTGAATATTATGTTATGCATGAGTGTGCCTGTTTTGCTATGCTTGGATTATTGAAATGCATAAAATGCACTTGCCACATTTGGGAATTGACATGGGCATGTGGAATTCACCGAGTTCGCATAGGGTAACCTATGCAACCCTTAAGAGCTCTCTGGGTATGATAGCATGGCGTGAAGATATCTATCACAAGGTAATAAGGTTGGAATATGTTTTATTTTATTATTAATTAAATTATTAATTAGGACCCTATAGTGTGAGGATCGATTAGGTAGAGCTATCATCACCTAACGTCCTAGCATGATTAGTAGATCGGGCTAGGCATTAAATTGATATAGACTTGACTATTGCACGTAATAATAAGATAAATTAAATGTGAGACCCTGATCCTTCCTAGATAGATGTCCTAGAAGTCCAGGTATCTATACAGCTGAAATGACCATTTTACCCCTAAAGAAATGGATGCGTGATGGCCAGAAATGATGTGATGATTCTTTCTTATTTTGGTTCATTTGATTTTCTTCTTATTAATTTCTTTCCTATTTGGTTTCTTTCCTATTCTAGAAGTTTTTAGAAGATTTTTCCAGAATTTGTTTAGAATTATCTCTCCAGCATTATCCTCACTTATCTAGGCTTAAAAGTAGGGAAAAATAATCCCCTAAAAATCGTATAAATACCCTAGACAACTACCCTATTGCACATACAAGAAAATCCCTCTTTATTCACGAAATTAAACCCTCTTCTTCTCCATAAGTGCCGACTTTTCTTCCCTAGCCAAAATTGCATGATATTTATCAGATTTCTGTGTATAATAGCTTGTAAGAATCCTCTTTTCCTCCTGCATCTTATTATCTGGGTTTTATCATCAGAAGGTTAGATTTTCCATTTTAATTTTATTCTCAAAATTCCTAGGGATGTGTGCTGAAATCTACTTTTCTTCTTCTTGTTGGTTTTAGTTTTTGTTTCTCTTTTTTCGTATGAGTGTTTGGCATCTATTCCTGTTATAATATAATGAAATCAACCCTTGTATCCTTTTGTATGCAAAAATCGGTAACCCTACCTTTTTTTCCTATGTATGCCGAAATTTATACAATGAATTGGGGTGGATAATTAGGTTGATTCTTGTTAGGTTCTTGGCCATCACATCATGCATCCAAGGGGAGGTTCTAGCTGCATCTGATCTCTGTTTTTGGTAGGTTTGGTGAGTAGAATTGGTAAGAAACTCAGATGCTTATTTGGTTTCTGAATATGTATACTTAGTATGGTATTGTCTTTGCCTTATGTTTGTTTAGGTGGTTCTGATCCTCTTGATAAAGGCAAAGGACTAGCTACTTGTTCAGACACAAGAGAGGTAGGATCTATACCTCATCAAAAAAGAAATCCTTTGTTTGTATGATGAATTCAGTTTGTTTTTTATGAGTGCGAATGGTTGTGGTTGAGTATGCATGCTTGTGGATTGATTTCAGGATTCTTTAGGTGATTTTTGGATCCATATGCTAAGGATTGAATACCTATTTCGGTTATACCATGTGTTATTGGCTTGCTAATTGCATTATGATATGATTGAGGATGCCTTGTTATATTGCTATGCCTTGTACTTGCTTGTGTGTGCTTGTACTTGCTTGTTATGTCAAGATTCTCTTTTCGGTGGCCGTTTGAGATAAGTGACTAATGCTCCTAGTGAGAGGAGAGATACTTATTGGTATGGGAGTTGCATGAGTGGCAATCCCTAGCAAGAGCTCACTGGATGCCTAATCCTTGTGTGGCTAGAAGCCTAGTCCTTATGTGGCTAGTTGCCTTGTCCTTGTGTGGCAAGATGCCCTTATCCTTGTGTGGTTTGGATGCCCTTATCCTTGTGTGGCTTGGATGTCTTGTCCTTGTGTGGTAAGATGGAAAGGCTTGGTGATTAGTTTGTTTGCTAACCATTTACCCTTTGTGTAGCTAAGCCTTGGATAACACAGGTGGAAGGGGACAACCATTCAATTGTACAAATCAGATGATGAATTACCTACATGTGTAGTTCTGGTTTTAGAAGTGTTTTTGGCCTAGCCCTTTATTGTGCATGCTTGCTGTTTGTTTGATCCCTTTGCTAGTATATGCGATCTGATATGTTGATTGGGACACGGTTGTTTAGATTTCTGCAGATCTTATGATGTTGTGACCTGACTGAGATTCTTATAATCTCATCCCATTTTTTTTCAATTTTCCAGGCTTAATTACATGTTTTGCCAATGCTACTAGGTTGTGAGATCAAGGCTGCATGGCGGGACGATATTGCATTACATTCGCATGTCATTTTCCTTGCTGGTTGATTGCGCAATTTCCTCTATTCACGCAAGCTTGATTGAACTACTTTCTGGTTTCTGAATGACTGTTCTTTACCTCTAATTTCCGAGAACATATATTAGATCTTTAGACTCCTTTGGGACTTGTGTATTATGGTTCCTCTGATTATTTATAAAGACTTCCGCTGATTATTTTTATTCACTCTGTATGATACCAGATTGTATGTCTAAGTGTTAATATGCTCAAACCTTTAAAAGCATAAGAACGAATCTTAAATTTGGTATTAGTGTGACTTAAGCCTTGAGGGATTCAAATAGGACCCTACTTGACGGCTTATTCGGGTTTCAAGGCGGTAAGGGTCCTTATAGGTTGGGTTTGGATCCTTATAGGTTGGATTTGGATCCTTACAGGTTTGGAAGCGGAGCATGGTTTAGGAAACCTGATTTTAATAGCATATATTTGATTTTGATTATTATATGTGTGTACCTATAAGTCTGATTGATATTTACTAATGTGTGTTCTTATCCTTGTTGTAGGAATGTACACACGCACACACACACCCTAACTAGCTATGGTTGTGCTGAGTGTTCCCTATAAGCTCATGCGTGATTTTGTGTGGTCTAATGCAATGTTTGATTGTGAGAATTGATGTGTTTTCTTTGCTGCGTGTTTTTGTGTGTTCTTGTGTGTGATTAGACGCTGTATACCTGAATATGTTCTGATATGTTTTGCTACGGGTTTGATTGTGTTTTCTTGCTACATGCTATGTGTTGCCGAATATACTCTTGTATATAAGCATGTGACGTTGGATGTCTCTCTGTGTTTTAATGTGATTGTCGAGTGTGCTTCTAAATATGTGAATGAATGCCGAGACTATGTTGTGTTTTGTATGCATCTCTTGTGGTTTGTTTCAGTATATACATATTGCCCGATGTACGCCTCTCCACCAGGTACCATTTCTTTTCCTTAATTTCATATTTGGGTTATGTATTAAGTGACCTCGTATTTGTTTGTTTATTATGAAAAGGTTAATTTGGATATGTAATCCTTCTAGAGCTCGTCAGGGTAGGAACGAAGCACAAGCTGAACAGCAACTGAATGATCCGAATGAGTAGAATGTGCAGAATAAACCGAATGAGCAGGGAGGGCAAGCTGAGCTCGAAAACTAGGTTGAGAAACCTGAAAACCAAGCTGAACCTGAAACCCCAGCCGCACCAGCAGCCCCAGTTGCCCCAGTCATGGATTCTGTGCTAGCACAGATACTATATGTGTTGCAAGAAAATGCTGCAAATCAATAATAAATGGAGGCCCAAATTCAGAATAATCCTGCACCTCTTGACGAAGATCCCATGCCACCTCTTGAACCTGTTCAGCCAGCTAATCCTAAAGAAGCAGAGAGACTTCTTGTTGTCATTACCAAATTGCTGAAAGAAGCTCGCCAGTTGGGATGCAAGGATTTCAGCGATCCAGCAGGTGTCACTGCAGCTCGTGAGTGGATTGATACTATATGCCGAGTTTCCTTATTGTTGTGTGTTTCTGATGATGACAAAGTTGCCATCGCCACATTCCTACTTGAGGGTGAAGAACTTGCACGGTGGATTGCCAAGAGCCTACGATTCGAAGATCGTCTACCTACCTGGGATGAGTTCTTGCATGAGTTCAATGAAAGATTCTACACCTGGTTCCATAAAAGTGAGCAACATCAAGCCTTCTACAAATTGGAGCAGGGTACCCGTTCGGTGTTGGAATATGAGAAATAACTAAGGGAACTGTCCTGTTTTGCACCAGAAGAGGATCGCACACCTTGTTAGGTCGCAAGACGATTCCAAGATGGATTGAGTACCGAACTTAAGACTACTGTGGGACACATGTGCAGAATTTACAAGAGTTGATTGTGCATGCCACCGAAGCTGAGAAGATTGTGCAAAGCAAGAAACCTTCTGTAACAAACAACACTGGTCTATTCCGGCGTGGTTCCAAATTCAATCATTGTTTGGGACCTTATGCTTCGAAGTCAATTCCTCCAAAGAACAATGGCAGTGGAAGTAATTTCAGAAGGAATTTCTATGGTTCTAATTTTAATTCTCATAGATCCACATGGAGTTCACAGCCAAAAAGATGTTACAATTCTGGAGAAATGGGCCATATTCAGAGGGAGTGCCCTAAATCAAGGTGTATTACAGACACACCTAATGCAAACCATGGTGGGTATGCCAATTCCACCAAACCACCAGCACATGCACCTGAAGGGCCACCTAGTAGATCCACAAGTGAGGTGCAGCACAGACCCACGAGAATTTTCACCTTGATTTATACTTTTAATGATACATGAAACAATCAGAACATGTTTTCTACTCATTGTCCACACATAATAGTTGGAATACCATATGGTTGCCATGACTCCTAAACTCCTTCACTTTGTCAATGACACTGAAATAATCATTAGGTCTTTTCAGGGGTATACTAGGGCCATGGCTCGGGTATGGTGGAGGCCTTTTGAGAGTTATGGTAGTCAGCCACTGCTTTGTACTTTTGTGTGGGAAAATTTTGTATTTTTTTTCTTGTTTCACTCCCTTTTTCTGAGAATTTTGATTTTCTTCCTCTTTATTTCTGAACCTTCCCAGGTTTTTTTCTTTATTTTGATTTTCAAGCTATGCAAACTCTGAGTTTTTTTTGTGTTTTAGAGCAAAAACTGTAACTTGGTGAACTTCCGAGGTCCCGGGGAGGCCTTAGTTGAGGGTGTTTGTGCAAACTTCACTTTGTTTGGGGGAGTGTTCTTTGAGTATGTGTTTCCATGCTTTCTTCCTTTTGTGACACTACAATTGACTACTGGGGCTCTTTCGGGGGCACAATATAGGATGACAGATTGAATTCAAGTGTGAAAAAAATAAGGCTACGACTCAAAATGGGTCATATTTATAGATGGCTACCAAGAAAAGGGTTATTTACATACAATTGTTTCAATCCTAATTGCATGAGTCATATTCCTAAGTGTACTTTGCATGTGAACTTATAAATGTGTCAATGAAAAGTTCTAGATTCAACTTTATGTGAAGATCTCTTAGAAAAATATTGAAGGCAGAATATATGTCTTTTTGAAAGGTCTCAAAACTCTCTGAGGTTGTGGTTGTGATTTTATTTTGGGTCAGTCTGACAATACTCCTAGATCATGCATCCAGAGTATCCTAAGTGATTACCGTTCGATTTCCTAACAGATGTTAAGCATCAACTTAGAGGCAACAAAAAGTGTTAGCAAAAAATTTTAACAAAAATTTCTATCTACACATGGCAAACAAGTATGACAAGGATGACTAAGAACAAGGGAAAACAATGAAACATATAAATAGATATCCTCATACTTAAATCATGCTTGCCCTTAATCATATAAGCGCAAAAACAAAGCAAGAAAACAACTGAAATGGAACCTGTTTGGGGGAGGCAAGTCCGCTTAGCGGCCTCGTCGGTTATCAGAACATAATCGATCCGGGTATTCAAGGCTTAGAGTTCTGCGTTCATCGTGGCCATCCACTAGAGTATGACCGAGGGCATGGTGTTAGATCGTAACGGCCCCAATTTACCAGTGGTCAGCCCCCTGGTGATATAAATACATCGATAAAGGAAGATTTCGTACAGAATTCCTGTATTGTACAAAACAAAAACAATAACGAAAAGTAAAAGAAAAATCTGGACTGCCTTCTAGTAACACTTTTTTTTAAGGTCGTTTGCTCGACCAAATTACCATTATGATCAGGTATGCTCGGGAACACCAAGCTGATGCTACTCAGTGGTCCTTGGTAATTTATAGTACATCTTCAACCTGTGTGAGTTGACTTTGAACACCTGAACAGTCTTCTGATTGGCTATTTCGGTGGCCGCATGTGGGTAGATAACTGCTACAATGAGCAACCCCATCCATTTGGAGGGTAGCTTGCCCAGAAATAACTTGAGCTTGGAATGGTATAGCAAGACCTTCTGCCCTATAGAGAAGGTAGTCTTCTTGATTCTGTCATCATGAAACTACTTTTCCTTCTCTTTGTGTTATCATATGCGCTCGGTTGGATATCATCAAGCTCGTTTAGCTGTAGGAATCTCTCTTGCATTTGGTCAATGAATGAGAGTGGAAAATGGTCTTTCTGAGTGGCTGTATTCAAATTTCTGTAATCAATGCAGACTCTCCATCCATTTTGGACTCTTGTGGGCACCATCTGCCCCTTGTTGTTCTGAACGAAAGTGACCCTAATTTTCTTGGGGACCACCTGAACGGGGCTAACCCATTTTCTATCAGAGATAAGATATATCATGCTTGCATCCAGTAGCTTCAACACTTCTTTCTTCACAACATCCATCATAGGTGGATTGAGTCGCCCCTGAGCATCTCAACAAGGCTGGGTTCCCTCCTCCATTAGTATCCGGTGTATATATGTAGAGGGGATAATACCTTTGATATTGGTGATGGTCCATCCAATAGCTCATTTATATTCCTTCAACACCTCAAGCAGTTGCCTAGTCTTCTCATCAATTAACTTACTGGAAACAATGATCGGTAGGCTGTTCTCTTTCTCGAGATAGGCATACTGTAGGTGAGCCGAAAATGATTTTAATTCAAGTTTGGGTGGTTGTTCAATGCTGGGAATAAGTTTCTTATGAGATATTGGCAAGTTGACATAATTAAGCTCCTTAAAACTGTCCATACCCCCATCAAAGTCACGGAGGATATTCGACATTAGATCATCAATTTCCATGTTAGCTTCATTGAAAAGATGGAGGCTCAGACTATGCTCCAGGGCTACCTGCAACTTGTTTGGATTGATGGTAACTAATGCATCTTAAGCAAGTGGCTCAATAATGTCAATCGCTGAAGCCGTCGCCTCGGTGTCAGAGTGCCACATGGCTTCATAGATATTGAATATAACTGTATCACCATCAAATTCCATGGTTATAGATCTATGATGCACGTCAATCTTCATCTTTAAGGTCTTCAAAAATGGCCTTCCCAATTGGGTAAGTTTAGGGCCGTCATTCTCCATCTCCAAGACAAAGAAATCAGCAGGAAATACCAGTCCCTTTACTTGTACTAGCATATCTTCAAAAACACCAATCGAATGGACAACTGATCTTCCAGCCAACTATATCACCACTCCTGTTTTTCATAGCTTGCCGAAGTTCAGCGACTGATATACAGAAAAGACGTATTACATTGATGGAGGCCCCAAGATCGCATATGGCTTGTGCCACCTTCTATCCACCAATCTTGATTGGGACTGAAAACATCCCTAGGTCTTTGTATTTCTGAGGCATACTCTTTTGAAGCATAGCAAATACATTTTCTCCAAGGGTGACCTTCTTATGTTCCCTCAATAGGTTCTTGTTGGTGCAAAGCTCTTTCAGGAATTTGGCATATCGTGGAATCTGCTTAATGGTATCAAGCAAAGGTATATTCACCTTAACCTTCCTGAAAACCTCTAGAATCTCTTGCTCCTCCTGGGATTTACAATTTCTTGCAAGTCTAGAAGGAAAGGGTGGCGGTATGGTGATCTTTGGTCGGGGTATGACCTCGATCCCATTCTCTGGTTTCTCCATGGGTGGTATAGCAATACTCTGAGGCTTCTGTTTCTCCTTGGAACTGGGATTTTCTGTCTCACGAACATCTTGATCATCGGCTAGAGTTTCTTTAGGTTCTTGTTTATCTCGGGGGTTCCCCAGGGCCTCGAAGCGAATTTGTTTCCTACGATTTGATAGCTCCAGTAATTCCTTCCCTGACCTAAGAACCACAACATTCACATTATGTTTAGTGTTAACTTCTGGTTGTACAGGTAACTTACCTTCTCAGTCTTCTTGTCGATTAAGGGTGATGGCTACTTGTGTAAGGAAACCTTGCTAGTTGGTGGCCATCTGTTTGATCATATTTTTCAATTCCTTTATTTCGTCTGATCAACCACCACTGAGATTCTTATATAGGTAAGATCCTCTATTGTTGGAGTGAAACTTGGATTCAAGTTATCTACTGCTTTGGTGGCCGTGGGAACCTCCCCCATAGGACAAGTTTGGATGGTTTCTTCGTTGCTGATATGTTATCTTGTTCATGTCCTCCATGTTCCTCTTGTATGGGGGCACATATTGGTTGTATGCATTGACATCATGTATGTCATTATTCATTACGGTGGACATGAATTGGTGCCATGGTCTATGCATCTGCAGAACTCATAGGGCTTCGTCTGGACTTTGGCCACATTAGCAGTCCATTTCTGGAAGGTATCATTTATTCCTGAAGTGATAAGATCTTTCATAGCTACTAGATCTTCTGGTTTTAAACATCTAGTTGCTGAACTACCCTGTTTATTGTATCTATTAATCCCCCTGATCATCTTCACAATGAGTTTGTATACTTCCTGTTGGTGTAAGCTTGGTAGGTAAACATTGGCAGCTGAGTCCACCGGGATTCTGGTTTCATCCTGCATACTTTTATAGAAGGCCTGCATGAGTTGGAAGTTTGAATACCCATGTTGGGGAACGATGAGCACAACTTCTTGAATTACTCCTAGTACTCGTGCAGATTCTCGTCCTCCTTCTAGCTGACTCCCCCAATAGCACGTCTGAGATCAACTTCCTTTGAGGGTGGAAAATATTCGAACAAAAATGCATACACCATTTCATCCCACTAACCAATAAAGTGGGGTGGTAGTTCAAATAGCCAATTCTCAACCTCCCCTTTTAGAGAGAAAGGGAATGATTGAAGCAAAACTTCATCATCAGAAAGACCTTTTCGTCTTAAGCTCGAGCAGGCCATCTGAAATCTTCTTAGATGATTGTTGGGGTCTTCATTTGATAATCCATAGAATGATGGGAGCATCTGAATAAGACTGGTTCTTATTTTATAGGACACATCTAGTTCTCCATGTCTTATACACATCAACCGCCTTCGTCTCCTAGGTGCTCCTTCTTCCTTTATTGGCCTTTGTGGGCCCTCTTCAGCATCATTGTCATTGTTGCCAAGGACTAACTCACCTTCTATGTGATGTCTTTATTTTATTTTGGGTCCCGAATACAGCAATGCATGCCTTCACGTCGCTTTTGCATGACTATCTTGGTTCCTTTGGATGATTGAGTTTTGTTACTTTGATGATGATTATGACTAGTGATGATGTTATACATGTTGGAATTGGATAATGTTTATTATGTAAATAAATTGATTTGGAAAATGGCATGAAAAAAGTAGCCTTAGGAGTATATGCAATCGAATATATATAGATTGGCTTGAAATTCGGTACACTAAGAAGGCATGCAAACTTAGTAATTTAATGGGTCAAGTTAATATAATAGAAATAATATAATAAAATAATAGATTGAGGGACTAAATATGATGGTTTAAATAATAGAAACCCACATTTAATATGTATCATGCTTATGTATCTATTGTTTGTATTCTTGTTATTGTGTATATTCCTTTTTTCTCATATCGATACATTCGACACACTCACCTAGAATAATATTGCTAAAAAAAGATAATGAATGAACTTAGGGAATGAACCTTTGTAAGATCCTTGCATGAGGTCTTATAATATAGTTTGTATGATCACTATATAAAAGATAAGGGTAAAACGGAATAGGGAAAAGGAAATCATTTTCAAAAATAATAATAAAAATATTTTATCCATTGTACTTCTTAAGTAAACTCACTAAATAAATAAGATAATAAATGATTCAAATTTACCTAGAAAATATAAGGATGTGATGAGACCACATCTTAGCATGACTTGTGTCATATAACGGTTTGTCTAAACCAATAAGACGGTCACGGGACATGGCATAGATCGTTTTCTGGTCTGCCTCGACAAGTTTTGGATTATATATCCTTATGTGCATACTGATAATCAGATTTGACTACATGCTTAATTTGATGATAGACTTGTTATGGTGGATAAGTGGAAAATGACTTGTATGATTTGTATGTTGGATTTAAATAATATGTTTAATGCATATCACACCTATGTTGTGAAACCCTAAAATTTTGAGTAGTTAGATTGAGATATAAGTATTGGGCTTGAAATATGCAAAACGGCCCATGGATTTTATGAATAGGGTTCTGACAGAAATAAAGCATTTTTGTTGGGTTATTTGGGTTCATAGGATACAACCATTATAGATTAGACCAGAACGAGTGTATTTTTGTTAAACTCGAATCATGGTATTTTCATAATTTCACCTCTGGTTATGTTTTGATTTTGCTAAACATTCTTTAATATCAATAACCTGATACAATACCTTTTGAAGTTTGAAAACTCAAATCGGAATTAAGACCCGTGTTTCGTAATTTCTTTTTAATATCTAAATTTTGAATGTGAAATTATAGAAATATGGGAATGAATCTTGCAAGGAGGTATTGAGAAGGATTTTCTTGGTTAAGGATCAAATTTAGGTTGAAAGATGAAATTTGAAGGTGTGGAAATTTTCTATGAATTTTTAAAAGGGTATTTTGGTATTAAAAGATTCTTTTATATGTGATTTTGAGGTATTTTATTTATAATTGTTAGAAAAATAATATGATCCTTTTGGAGTGTTCTACTATTTTTGAGGAATTTATCAAAATTTTCTAAGTATTTTTCAGGATAGTATACTATTTATTATAAAATTTATCCTATTTCTGAGATTTAGAAATAAATATATTATTATTATTATTATTATTATTATATATAAAAGGAGGAGAGGTCAAAATGCGGAACGCTCTGTCGTTTTGGCTGGATAGCTTGAGGGAAGGGAGAAACCTTAATTTTTCTTCAAGATGGCATTGTTCCATAGATGACGTCGTACCAATTTTGGGATAAGTCACACCTGAAAGCTTTCCCTACCCTACACCTATGAAATCGATGGTTGTTAAGCCCTCGCCCCACACATGGCCATCGTAAATCTGGCGAGAAAAGGCCATGCATGGGTATAGCCCAACCAACCTTGCAATCTATAATTTGTGTGCAAAAATATGTGGGAGAGTATAAGAGAGAGCTGCGAGTGTTCGTGAGTGATCATGAGGGTGTGAATGTGAGTTTCGACGATTTATAGGTAAGTTTTCCCCCGGAAGAATTGGGTAGTCAGATGTTCGATTTTGTAACTTTTAATCATGAGAAACATCTGTTTGATGTATAAGGGTTTGATGTTCATGAGATTATTTAATGAATTTGAAGTGAAATTGGGGGGTTTAGTGATGAACGGAAAAATAGTCCGGAGGGTATTACGATTTAGGGTTGTCAGACTAGAGGTTAGGGACGACCTCAGACGATGGGTCGTCTGAGAGCATCCCAACGATAGGTTGTTTAAGCCCAAGCAAAGTGACATGTCGTCTGAACACTAGGTATAATTGGGTGACGAGCCATTTAAAAGTTAAGTGAACAAAAGTTCTTTTGTAAATGAATTGAATAGCATGTCATTTAAGGGACAAATGAGTGATAGGTCATTCATTGGATGGATAAGTAGGCTTGGACGAGTCATGGGGAGTTCACAGTGAGCCACGCGTCAGCATCCCAGAGGTTTGGGTGTAATGCTTGCAAGCGCTCGTGCTACCATGTGTCGGAAGATTAAAGGGACAGATTAATAATTAATAAAAATAAACAAAAAGCCCAAAATTAAAGAAAAAATAGAAAGAAAAATATAGAAAAATCAGAAAAAATACTAGAAGTTATGAAGATTTCAAGAGTGTCAAGTTTATGGAAATATTAGATTGTTTGGTAGGTCAAATAAATCATTGAAGATGTTAGAAAATACAAAAAAAAATGGAAATAGGGAGAAAATAGTTTCAGGAAGGAATCAAGACTATATTAAGCTAAGAAAGAGGATTGGAAATGTAATTCAGTTGGTTATAGTTTTGAATCGTGAGTAAAGGAGCTTGTATTTTGATGAATGGAAGGTATTGAATTAAATCAGGAAAGAGTATCATCATCAGAATCAATTCTTGAAGAGGAGCCAAAATCGTGAACTATGAATGGTTGGTTGTTTGTGCATAACATGTCATATGAGTATATAAAAAATTTATAAAATAAAGGAATAACCAAGATGACATGAACATGCATACCTAGGCAAGTGATGACATAGTGTTGGTTACTTCAGTTGCTTGAATTAATTAAATTGATATTATGAGTGTATGATTTTTGCTTTGTATAATGGATTTATGAATAACAATGTGATAGCGTAAGGTAACTTATGCAATCCTTGAAAGCTCTTTGGGTATGGTAACATAATGTGGAGATGTCAAACTACGAGGAATAAGGTTGGATTGGGTATAGTATATATTATGAACTTGATAACCACTCTTGCAGGTTTTTGGGAAATGTTTAGGTGACGATACCATCACCTAACATCCTAGCATTATTAGTGGAATTGGACTGTAGATGTGTGTCAGATAGTCGGTATAAACATATTGAATACAACGAAAAGATAAAAAGAATTCACTTAGGATACCATTGATAGATTCGAGTCTTATCTAGGGCACGAAAATACTGGGAATAAATGCCAGTCCAGACACGATTTGAATGCTCGACTAAACTAAAATTTCATAATGAGATGGTAACTTGTGCATATGTTTGATATCGCCTATATATTTTGTTGTGCTTTGCAAATTGTTGAGTATTATGGAAATAATATGCTTGTGTTTGTTGTATTATGCTGGTGTCTTTCCTTGACCACTCACCAGGAAAATTTCTGCTAGGTTGATAGATTTGGTTATGTAGGGACAAGTTAGGAAGGCTTTTGGTCAATGGATTGGTCCAGACTCCATCTTCTGGCCAGTTATACATATATGTATACAGCTTGAGGTTGTTAGTAAGTGGGGCACATATTTATCTGGTTTCTTGTAACCTCTGCCATTGTATATATAGTGAAAATGGGCATGGGTAAGGATTACAATAATATACTAACAATGTAAAATAAATGTTATGTAATCTTAGGACAAGTGCTACCCGAACGATGCTATTGTACATTATATTTCCGATGTACTTTTTATTTGTTTTTCTTTCCGCTATCTATTTTTGTTTCTAGCCTTGTAGAATCATTCTATACATGGTTTGTTGTTAATTAGTGTACATAGTGGGCCTGCGACGATTGTCGTACGAAAATTTTGGGTTTGGGATGTGACTTATGCAAACTATTGATTGACGATGATAGATGTATTGGACTTAATATTAACTACGTTGATACTAATATGATCTAAATGTTATGCAATTACACCTCCATTCCCTATAGACTAAGTATGACATTATGATTCCTATTGAGGTCCCTAAGATCTCATCCCTGTTGTTGATATATTTTTTTAGGACTATACTAGTATCTTATTGATCTTCAAGCAGCATGTCTCTTTAGTTGATAGGTGCTAGACTACTATATTATGTAAAATATGTTATTTTCATATTTACACTTATCTGTAATTGATACTTGTATAGTATTTTGCATGATTTGAGATGTACAATTGATAGTGCCTTTTTGCTACATTAATATATTTTGGATATTTAAAATATTCATGAGATGATTTGAAATATAAATAGAATTTTTTTTTTATTTTATAAGAAGAAAAATAATAATTCAAATGTCAAGTTATATAACATAAGCAATTATCAAAATCTAATAAATGAACAACATCAGAAGGAGGTGACAATAACTCCTCAAAAGCAAATGATTGGCGCATACTGTGTTTTATTTCTTATCTAAACAAGACTTTCATTCTTTATCATATTTAACTCTACTAAAGATAATAAGTTCATCATTATAAAATTTGAAATGATATCATGTTCTTTAAAAAAAATATTGGCCTAAACTTAAAGTCATGTTAATGAATGTTTTGTGATTAGAGACTAGAGTAGTCTTGTGCAGTCTCAATTAATCCATGGGTTGAGTTAATCGAGATTGTAAGATGAAAAAGGTCCGATAGTAGATTCAGATCCTCACAAGCATCATTCTTAATAATTTAATTCATAAATGACAAAAATAAATATGTTAAAATTAGTAGAATAAGACAGGTATGATATTTTCTTATATTTATATATAAAAAAATTCCTAACTGTACTTGTTTAAGGGTGTGGCATTATTCTTAACAATGCGAATCATGAATGATGAAATAATTAAGTTAACTTTTTAGATTAAGATAAGCATGGTTTTAGTAAGGTAATAGTCAATAATAAAAAAAAACAAATGTTCTAACATCACGTATTTTGTATGCCTCGACAAAAAAATGCTAGACATAATATTGATGACCTGTTTTTAACACTGATCATTCGTATGATTTCGGCTTGATTTTAGGTTAATTGCGCACTAATTTTGTATAAATTAGTGAACGTTTTGATTGTTTGTTGAGTGTTGTGGTTGAATAGGTGTGTTATGGTTTTTAGAGGCAAAAGGAAACATTTTCGTATGAAAAAAACACACCGAAACGTCAAGATTGAAGTTGACAATTGCAGGGGCCAACTAACTGGTTGATTGAAACCAACTGACCGGTCGGTTCAATGGGGTATTTGTGCCAAAGACACACTGACCAGTCGGTTCAACCTGACAAGCCTGCCGAATACCAACGGACCGGTCGGTTTACATACATCGACTAGTCAGTCGTACGAGATCAAGCCCAGAAATACACGGATAAGGACAATTGCTTAACGGATAAGGATTAGAAAATCAGGGTTTCATATAAATAGAAGTCAGAGGGTCGTTGTTCTGTATCAATTTCTTAGTTTAAAGGGAATAAACATCAGTTTTATTGTTGGGATTCATCATCATTCAGAGAGTAGACTACGGTATGCTATTTGAATTCTGAGTATGAAAATTGATTTTGCTTTACTCGTTTTCTTTTCTTTCTGTCATTTTAGTTTCTAAGCACCCAAACAGGATTCAGACAAGAATCTGTTAACCTACTAACTAGCGAAGATTATTCTACGTTGTTCTTTACTACGAAACTGATCACTTCGTTATAGGTAAATCTAATCTGATAGGGATATTGGTTTCGATTTTGACATAGGGGTAGAATTGTTACGACCTGGCCTCTGGATCCCCGACCCAGTGAGCCCGGACATGTATATGCACATCACAACTATAACGCTGAGTTGGGCTTCTAACCACGTGGCCCAAAAGATGCATCTTGTTACATATGATACCATCACACAACATATATAAGCCCAAGACCTCCCCCACTCCTTTTCGATGTGGGATTGGGTAACACTGGGTCTCATAATCTCTCCTCCTTATAGACCTCGTGTCCTCACGAGGGAAGCCCAAATGTAACTGACTTGGGCCCAAACGTGAACACACAACATGACCCAAGCCCACCCGGAAGTGGGAGCGAGATCGGCTCCGCTACCATTTGTCACGACCCGGCCCCCGGAACCCCGGCTCAGTGGGCTCGGACGTGTATGTGCGCGTGATGGATCACAACTGTAATGCTGCATTAGGCTTCTAACCATGTGGCCCAAAAGATGCATCTTGTTACATTTGATACCATCACACAACACATATAAGCCCAAGACCTCCTCCACTCCTTTCTGATGTGGAATTGGGTAACACTGGGTCTCACAAGAATACCTAGGTAACCTATAATTGATAGAAAAGGAATATATCAACAGAACCTAGGGTTCATATTGATTGGGGATAAACAACCTAGTAGTCGAATTAGCGTAGGAATATAGCTAATTAGGGTACTATGTTAGTCAATAGTAGTCTGGGAAGGTATTATTGGATAAAAGGAAATCAGGAACATCTTATAAGTTAGGTAGTAAAACAAATTCTAAGAGCGAATTCTAATTCAATTCATTGATTCATTAACAATTTTAATTCAGATACTTAGATTTAGTAATTTAGTTTATTCTGAAATCAAACCCAATATTGAATTAATTTAACTAGAGTAAGAGGATTCAAAGAATTGATTAGTCTTAAACAGATTTTCTCTGTGGGATTGATACACATTCTTCTAAACTATATTACTTGTTGATATCATGCGCTTGCGATTAAAGATAAATTTAATTTTACGTCAACAAGTTTTTGGCAGCGTTGCCGGGGAAAAACGGTTTCAAGATTGACAATTTATATCAAATTCTTTTTCTAGATTAAATCTTTGTTTGTTGTTTTTAAAGTGCACAGAGCTAGAAAATAGGTATAATTTAAGGAGTAAGAAGCTTGACCTTGCTCCTGTTGTCCGTGGCATTGAGAGGACTATTCTAAAGCTGAGATGCCTAAAAATCGCAGACTAGGCAAGGAACAATCAAGAAGGGGACAACCCATAGCCCAGATACAGAATGGTGAAGGACTACAACACACCAATAGCCGAGCTACTTGGTGATGGGATCCACAAGCCAGCAATCCCAACCAACAATTTCAAGATCAAGCCTGTAATGATCCAAATGATGGAGAATCGCCATTTCTTAGGGCAGGAAAAGGAAGATTCAATAAAGCATGTGAAATTGTTCATGATGTTGATAGACACACTAAAATTCAACGAGATTCCTGCCGAAGCAATCAGACTGCACCTTTTCCTTTTCTCTCTTGCTAGGAAAGCTGCAAACTAGTTGGAGAATTTACCCCACAGTTCCATATCCCACTTGGGAGTCAGATTTTTCCTTGCCACAAAGACTTCACAATCAAGGCATGAAATCAGTAATTTTAAGCATCACCCGAAGGAGACTTTATATGAAGCCTATGAGACATTCAAGGGGCTATTGAAGAGAAGTGAGACCTCGATTTTTGTGTCCCAAAAGTCTAGAAGCTAGTGCAGCTGAAATGATGATTTTGCTCCTAAATAAATAGATGTATGGTAGCCGAAAATGGCAGTAAAGGTTTAGTGTTCATTTCTGATTTCATTTCCTCCTTAGTTCATTTCTAGTATTAATGATGCATTATCTATTCATAAGAGATAATTCCATAATTAAATCCTAATAATTATCTCCTTATATCTAGCCTTAAAAGTAGGAAAATTAATCTCATAAACACCTTATACAAGGAGGTAGCCGGCCACATTTAAATCCTATACCAAAAACATACAAAATCATCAAGCAATCAAACCCTACTTCCTACCCTTGCTGCTGAAATTTCTTAACCTTCACCATAGCCGAAATTCTTTCATCCTTTATCAGATTTCTGCAAATAATAGCTTGTTGGAAACCTCTTTCCATCCTCTATCTTTCTACCTTGGTTTCATCATCAGAAGGTTAGAATTTCCTTGTACTTTTCCTTATCACAACTGCTTAGGGTTTGGTGCAGAAATTCTTTGATTGATCCTTCAATGGGTTTCTATTGTTGTTCCTTTTGTTCATATGATTGTTTGACATCCATTCATATTATAATATCATGAATTGATCCTTTAAGTATTCCCTATACATGAAATTGGCATGCCTTATACCTTTGTCTATTGTTGCCGATTTTGATCAATTGACTTGTCTATTGGTTTCTGATCTTGTTCCTTTTAATCGTATGTGTAATTAACATCTAATCCTTCTTTTTAATCATGAAATCGTAACCCTTAAACCTTGTATGCATGAAATCACAATCGTCCTTATGAACCCTATCTTAGTGCCAAAATTTGCATAGTTAATTGGGATGATAAATCAGGTTGATTCTTGTTGTGTTCCTGGCTATCACATCACACATCCAATGGGGAGGTCTCAACAGCATTTGATCACTGGTTTCTGATAGGTTTGGTGAGTCTAATTGGTATGAAAATAGGATGTTTACTTGGTTATTGAGTATGCATGCTTAGTATGGTTTTGTCTTTGCCTTATGATGATATAGGTGGTTCGGATCCTCTAAATAAAGGCAAAGGGATAGCTACTTGTTCAGAGAAAAGAGAGGTAGGATCTATACCTCATCGGTTTCTCCAGAGATCCTTGTTGTTTGATTGATGTTTTCGGTTGTATATCTTTGTTATTGGTATATGCTCATGCCTTATGTTTAGTATGTATGGTTGTGGATTGAACTATGGAATTGATAGGCAATTTTGAACCATTAAGGTAGGTTGTCTATGCCTAATGTGGTTGTATTGTGTGCATATGACATGCTGATTAAGTTGTGTATGATTGAGGATGCCCTGTTATGGTGTTATACTTTGTACTTGCTTGTGTGTGCTTGTACATGTTTGTGTGTCAGGATCTTTTTCCGATGACAGTTCGGGGTAAGCACTGATGCTCCTGAGGAGAGGAGAGGAGAGGTTCTTACTGGTATGAGAATCGTATGGGTGGCAATCCCCAACATGTGCACACTGGATGCCTAGTCCTATATGCTCGCTAGATGCCTTGTCCTGTGTGCTGGCAAGATGAATAGGCTTGTTGATTAGCTTATGAGCTAAGTTTTTACCCTTTGTGCAGCAAAGCCTTGGACAACACAGGTGGTAGGGGATGACCTTTTCTATTGATGAGATTGAATGATGATTTTTCTGCCTGTGTACTTCTAATTTCCGGAAGTGTTTGCAGTCCACCCTTAGCCTATAAGCTTTCGTCCCTATACCTGTTGATTGCCTAATGTTTGCGTGATATCCCTATAGATATGTAGGTGAATCTGATGTTGTTCGGGAGATGTTTGTTTAAGATTTTTGTAGATCTTATGATATTGTGACCCTATTGAGATTCTTATAATCTCACTCTGTTATTTTCACCTTTTTTAGGCTTAGGTATATCATTTGTTCGTGGTACCAGTGTGTGAGACCAAGGCTGCACAACGGGATGATATTGCATCATATCCGCATACCTCCTTCCTTGTTGATTGCTTGTGCATATAACATGAACTTTGATTGGACTAATTTTTTTGTTCTTTGAATCCCTCCTTTGCTTGTTTGTTTCTGGAATTTATTGGAGGATTACTTGTTAGATTTTGAGATCCCTATGAGACTTGTGTGTTGTGATTCCTTTGATTAATTTTAAATACTTTTGCTGATATTTTTACTCACTTCGTATATTGCTAGAATGTTTGTCCATTATCATGCTCTAACCTTTAAAAAGAATAAGAAAGAAACTTAATAAAACCGAAACTTAGGGAGATAAGCCTTGTGAGATTCATATAGGTCCTAGGGTGAGTTTATTTGGTTTTACGGCAGTAAGGGTCCTAATAGGTTGGATTTGGATCCTTACAAGAGGTGTCCACACCATGGCATTCCAGATTTCCTGCTGGTAGATGCATTCTACAGAGGGCAGTCCGATATGCACAAATTCATGCTTAATGCCACTGCCAATGGTAACTTTCTAGTCAAGGGAGTTGATGAGGCTTTCAGACTAGTAGAGAGAGTAGCTACTGTAGGAAAAATCTAGTAGGATTTTGACTTTGATAAAACTCCTGGAAGACTTGAAGTTAATGCTATTACGAAGTTGATAGTGTCAATGGTGGAAATGAGACATGAGTTCGCCCAAAGCAGAGCAGGTGTGGCAGTAGTCCATCACACTCCAACCAATCCACCTATCTTAGCCTTATGTGATCGCTATGGGGACAACCACAATAATTATCAGTGCCCTCAGAATATTGAAGAAACCAATTATATTGGCAATCCATAACTTCGGGAAAACTTATAATGAAAATTGAAAATACCATCCCAATTTTTCATGGAAGAATAACAATCCAGTTCCTGCTTCGCATCCTAATCATGGCAAGGGAGGAGGCTATAGTCCAGGATTTCAGCCAGGCAATCCAAACTTTCAGAATCCAAATTTCTAGAATCCACCACCAGTGGAGAAGAAAAACAATTTGGAGGACGTTATGCAGTAGTTTATTATGTCTTCTAATTCTAGGATTGAAAATCTGAAAACCCAGATGAGTCAGCTATCCCAGTTGCTGCAAAACAAGCCATCAGGATCTTTGCCATTAGATACCAAGCCACCATCAGAGTTAAAAACTATGACTTTGAGATTAGGTACAGTACTTCCAAAACCTATGGCTGCCAAAGACAATGATGAAAGCCAAAAGACTACCCAAGAATCTAAGTTTAAGGAGGTTTAAGAGAAGCCAAAGAAAGAAATTTCGGCACTAGAGAAATCAGTTGAAAAAAAATCAGCAAAACAAGAAAAGATGACGCCATCATCCTTTCCTAGAAGACTGAAGAAGGAATAACTAGACCAACAATTTACAAAATTCCTGGAGGTATTTAAGAAATTACATATCAATATTCCTTTTGCTGAAGCCCTAGAATAGATGCCTACTTATGCCAAATTCATGAAAGACATCATTTCCAAGAGAAGGAAGATTGGAGATTATGAAATAGTGGCTTTGACTGAAGAATGCAGTGCTATTATTCAAAGAAAGTTGCCGCCCAAGCTTAAAGATCCTGGGAGTTTTACCATTCCTGTGGAGATAGGGGGTAATCAATTTTCGAAAGCATTGTGTGATTTGGGAGCCAGCATCAATCTTATACCCCTATGTATGGAAGAAAGGTTGGGATTAAGAGATATGCGACCTACTTCCTGTACCCTACAAATGGCAGACCAATCTTTTTTTTTTCCAAGGGGTATTGTGGAGGATGTCTTGATCAAAGTAGACAAATTTATCTTTCCAGTGGATTTCATTATACTCGATATGGAGGAAGACAAAGCTATTCCACTTAACCTTGGGAGACCATTCTTGGCTATTGAGAGAGCACTTATTGATGTATAGGTCGACTAGCTTACTATGAGAGTGGGAGACCAATAGTTCGTAGGATACAGAAGACAACATTGATGCAAAGATGAATACCAATATCTATTAGAAGCTATTTTGACTAGGACAGAAGAGAGTGATGGTAAAAAAGTATCAGCCCTAGCCAGGAGCATGGACAATATACCTAGCTGGAAATAAAGGCAATTTGGGAAGCTGAATAAAATGAAGCCATCAGTTGAAGAACCACCATTCCTGGAGTTGAAGCAATTACTAGCTCACTTGAAGTACCAGTTTTTGGGAGAGAATGATACACTTCCTGTCATTATCTCATCTTCCTTGACAAAATTACAAGAAGTAAAGCTGATGAGAGTGTTGAGAGAGAACAAGACTGCAATTGGTTGGACACTGGTGGACATTAAGGGAATCATCATTTTGCATGCACAGAATCCGACTACAGGAGGGACATAAACCCTCAATTGAGCACTAGAGGAGACTGAACCCAAATATGAAAGAAGTTGTGCAAAAAGAGGTAATTAAGTGGCTTGATGCTGGAATCATTTATCCAGTTTCTGACAGCAATTGGTGAGTGTAGTCTAATACATTCCCAAGAAAGGAGGCATCACAATTGTGAAGAATGAAAAAGGAGAGTTCGTGCCAACCAGGATAGTTATAGGCTGGAGATTTTGCATGGACTACATGAAGCTAAATAAGACTACCTGTAAGGATCACTTTCCATTATCTATTGTTGATCAGATGCTAAATAAGCTTGCTGGGAGGGAGTTCTATTACTTCCTTGATGGTTATTTTGGGTACAATCAAATTGCAATTGCTCTAGAGGATCAAAGTAAGACTATTTTCACCTGCCTCTATGGCACCTCTGCTTTCAGCAGAATGCTTTTTGGGTTATACAATGCACTAGCTAGTTTTCAGAAGTGTATCATGGCTATTTTCATAGACCTGATTGAAAGATGCATGGAGGTTTTCATGGATGATTTCTCTATCTTTGGAGATAATTTTGATCAGTGCTTAGACCACTTGGGGACTGTTCTGGAGAGGTGTAGAAAATCAGATGGCTTATCAGATGGCTTCTTCTTCTTCAGGAATTTGATCTGGAAATTAAAGACAGGAATGGGTGTAGAAAATCAGGTGCCTGATCACTTGTCCATATTGGAGAATTAGCCAAAATCAGAAGCAGTCGAAATTGGGGAATCCTTCCCTGATGAGCACGTTTTGGCAACCAAGAGTATTGATCCATGGTATGCTGATATTGCTAATTACTTGGTATGCAGAACTATCCCTCCTGAATTTTCCAACCAGAAGAAAAAGAAATTTATTTATAGCACCAAATTCTAGTTCTGGGAAGAGCATTTTCTTTACCGCCAAGGCAATGAGCAGATTATCAGGCGATACGTTCCAGAGGAAGAATTTGAAGACATTCTGAAGCAACACCATTCATCCTCATATGGTGGTCACTTTGGTGCCGATAAAACTGCAGCAAAGGTACTTCAATCAGGTTTCTTTTGGCCAACTATCTTTCGTGATATACATCAATTTGTTATTAGATGTGATAGATGTCAAAGGGTTGGAAATATTGGCAGAAAAAATGAGATGCCTTTGAATTATATGCTGAAAGTGGAATTGTTTGATGTGTGGGGGATTGATTTCATGGTACCTTTCCCATCTTCTTATGGGATGAAATATATACTGCTGACAGTTGAATATGTTTCCAAATGGATTGAGGCTGAGGCCTTTGAAACCAATGATGCCAGGGTAGTCCTAAGAGTTTTAAAGAAGAATATTTTCACCAGATTTTGGGGCTCCAAGAGCTATCATTAGTGATGAGGGAAGCTATTTTTGCAACAACCAATTCAAAGCCCTTTTGAATAGTATGGGGTTAGATACAAGGTGGCTTAGCCTTATCATCCTTAGACAAGAGGCAAAACAGAAGAATCCAATAGAGAAATCAAGTGAATTCTTGAGAAGACAGTTGGCCTTATGAGGAAAGATTGGGCTAGCAAGCTAGAAGATGCATTGTGGGCATACCAGACAGCCTACAAAGCACCATTAGGAATGACACCTTTCTTATTAGTTTATAGGAAGGCTTGTCATCTTCCTGTGGAACTTGAACCCAAGGCTTATTGGGCAATCAAGAAACTGAATTTTGATATGCTAGTAAATGGAAAAAAAAGGATGTTATAGCTGAATGAATTAGAGGAGTTGCACCAATTGGCCTATGAAAATGCCTACAATGAAAAAAATGAAGAGATGACATGAAAAATGAAGCAACTTAAAGGCCAAGAATTCAAGCCAGGAATGCAGGTGCTGCTGTTTAGTTCCAGACTCAAATTATTTCCAGGAAAGCTGAAATCAAGATGGTCTAGACCTTTTATAGTAGTAGTTGTATTCCCATACGATTGAGTGAATGTGTAGAATCCCAAATTTGGTAACACTTTCAAAGTAAACGGACAGAGATTGTAGCCTTATTATGGTGGGGAGGTATCTCCAGCCTCCACCATCATTTTGAAATATGAAGATTGATTTATATAAGGTCAAGCCAGGACCTAAACTAAGGTGCTGAATGGGAAGTAACCCATCAAAAAAACAAGAGAAAGAAAAGAAAGAAGAGAAAATGAAACAGTGAGAAAAGAGAAGAAACGAGGGTTTATCATTAACAAGTTTGTTTCTAAGTAGGAAATTAAGTTTGAGGACGAGCAAATGTAGGAAAATAAGTCGGTGAGGCATTCGCAAGAAGACCGACTGGTCCGTATGAAACCAACGACTGGTCAGTGAAAATAAGAGCATTAGGTCAAAAGCTTACCGACCACTCGGTGCCAACAAGCTGACCGGTCAGTCATTTGAAGATGGAAGTCCGAAGGCCTACCGATCGATAGGTTCAAATAAGGAGATTCACCGAACAATCACCGAACGGTCGGTGCAAACAAACTGATAGGTCGCTGGACAAAGGACGAGTCGGATACCAATTGCGAGTGTCCACCGACCGGTCGGAGGGTCGGGTTAAGGATTTTAAAAATCACCTTTTCTCTTGCATTTCTCATATCTTTGAAACCCTACTTGATACCTTCTATCTTTTCTCTCTATAAATGGCCACTCTCCTCCTTCTCTTTACAAAATCAACAAACTTAAACACTTACCTCCACCTCCCCATCCTACATTACAATCATTTTTGTTGTTGAATCCCCAGATTTCTACAACTTTTATGTCCTGTCTTTTCCCTAAACCTAGCAGTAACAATGGGAAGAATTAAGGGGCAGACCAGCCAACCGGGGGGATCTCCTCCTCGTCGGCCCTCTAAACGAGTTCGGGGCTCCACATCTCGAGCTACGTCATCTAGGGAGGAGCCAGACCTTGATGCTTCCTGATTTACTTCAGCTGCAGCATAAAAGCAATATGAGTCGCTGAAGGGACGCCAATTCTGGCAAGAAAAGGTACTCAATTTTGAATACAGAGCAATTTTTTCTCGTTATCATGTTCCTATTTACCCAGTATTTCCAGAATTGTATGAGAAGCTTGGTTGGAATACGTTTGCTGTTAGAATAATGTGAGGACTCCATCCCTGGAGGAACAAACACATATACTCATATATTAGGTATTGTCTGGCAGTGGAACACTTTTAATCCCTTGGCATGCTTCCACTGGGATTCAAACCACCATCGAGGACCCCCTCTTTGGAGGAACAAACACACACTCACATATCAAGTATTGTCTAGCAATGAAACACTTTTGTTTCTTCAAGGAGGACATATCTTACCAATTCAGCTGCCTTTCGTTCCATCAGTAGACAAAAGACGAAAAAAATGATGGACTGTAGCTAAAAATGATGTATAATATATTCTTATTACACATGATTGACACTTAGCACTCTTTCTTACGGAGGATTAAATATCTCTTGTAGACTAAAATACTATAACAAAAAGCTTTGTCTCATTTAATTCTCTTTGTGTTTTGTATCTTAAATTATTTTTATGAATTGCAAAGCATTGAAAATAAATCAGTGTCAAGGCATAAAAGAGGCCCTATCAAAATCAAACAACAAGCATAGATCCGCACGGGACCGGTAAAGATAGCTAGAGGACTATTAACAAAAAGACCAAGCCAAACAAAAAGGTTTGCACAAGTGGGCGAATCGAATCTCTTGGAATGAACTCTGCAAACTCAAACATCACGCAATAACTGAACCATGGCTCAACAACATTGGATGAAGTATGTAACAACGGCCAAGCTTCCTTGGAATCAGTTTCGACTCTTTACCTTTTTTCTGACCCACTTTTCACAATATTTCTGGGTTCAAATTTCTATATTTTAGGATTTAATTCCAGAGAAAAATGACAGGAAATTAATGATTCATTAGTGTATTGTCATGAAAAAGTTGGAATCGGATTCATTCATCATAATAATATTTGTTTAGTATTCAACAATTTATAATTTATTCTTCAATATTTTATATTCTTCCTAAGTAATCATTAACCTAATGGCAGTACAAGTCGAGAAATACTTACTTACATAGACATGTGTCGGAGGATCCACTCAACATTTTGTCCTCTTTTCCCAAGTTCATCGCATGTGAGTGATAAATGTATAAAGGTGCTGAATTATGCGACACAGGTGGATAACTATTTATAATAGGGATGGGGATTTTAGTTTCTTTGTGAAGGTATCCTTTGACTTAGCTATTTATGCTCTTCACACAACCTTGGACAGGTAGATGGCCCATCTTAATTTGATTAGAAAAGTTTGACGCTAGGTTACTCCCAAGACTTGTTGATGACGAAGAGAGACTCTTGTTACTGTACCCTTCGCCAATATTGCTGCCCATCTCCTTGGACGGCTTGATCACACATTGACAAATGCTAATGATTTACGCCATGACCATTTGTCCATATTGCAAGCTCTGAATAAGTGACGTGTGACAAGTCGCAGCTCCCCAACAATCTTTAGAAATCTTAGTACGGTGTTGGTCAATGGTCACCTTTTGGCTATCGTTTCACCAAGTCAACAAACTGGCCGACCTTCCAGTGGAAAACAATAAAACTTGTCTCCCCTAAGATTGACTGTAAAATGTGGGAGCTTCTTTCCTTGAAAGAAGAGCTAACTTGGAATCCTTGTTGGTGGGATATGCAAGACATTGTCAGCAGTACACTCTTGTCTAATCAATGGAAACTGTGTTTAGTTTTTTTGCTTTTGGAGCTGACTGAATTTCTCTCCACTACCTCAAATGGCAAAAGCTTTTGTGGTAGAATGACCCTCAGCCACTCCCCACAATATGCATAACGTATGATTCCCTCCCACTTGTGTAGTTGAATATGTCCTCCGGGCACATATCTAATCACAAATTTGACAGTAGATCGACAGAGAGATCTTGTGGTGAAGCATAGACCATGAGCTAGACTGAGAGTTGCGAGTCAAATGTCAAAACTTAAGCCTACTATTGAAACCATTTAAAAGACACAAGTTAGTTGGCCAATATACCAAATCCATTCCGTCAAAGAAAGAATGTATTAGACAACATATATACCGCTACGAGAGGAATATCCCTAGTTTTTTACTTTTTTGGGGCTACATCAAAGTGATTTGATCTTTCATAAATCTTATAATTTATGTATAAAAATCTGTAAGAAATGTATATGAAAAACTATGAGGCTAGCTAGTAGCTATAAGTTTTCTGTATTTATTCCAGACATATAAATAATATCGGATGGTGGTGTAGGTACTAAAACTTTAAAATTTTTTCCTATTCTTCATAAATTTATAGGGATGTCATGTCATGGAATGGACAGGGTACTACTGCTTTTAATTGGGTTGAAAAGATGCATGAACTGACCAGTCAATGCTTGTTATTGATCAATAATTCCTTTAACAAGCTCCAGCTTCCAGCTGCCTACTTAGTGCTTTCTAGTCAAGGCTCAAATTGACATTTGAAAAGTCATAGATCCACTTTTGGCAGATAGATCTGAATTATATATATATTTAGAAGAGGATTTCTTTGATTGTACGTCCTGATACATCAGAGACTGTGGGGAACAGTTATAGTCGTGTCATTTATGATATGATTCACTTTTCTCTGGTAGTCTAACGTTTGGTGTGTTTTACTAACACTAATCAAGTAGAGTGTGAATAATTTAGGGATCAGAAACAACAGGATAAACGAATCCGAGAATAGAGTAATCTCTAATTTAGGGATTGAGATTGGATCTGGTCATCTTGGAGTTTATTGTTCTGGGTATTGGAATTATATAAATAAAGAACATCGAGTTGGTTAAGTTCTACATGCACACATAGTTATCACTTAATCTTTTCAACTCAACATTTGAGGGGCATTAATAGCTTAAAATTAACCCAAACCCATTTAACGCCTTTTTTACATAGGTGAGAACCTTTCTTCTTTATTCATTCAAAAGATATCTGTCCTTCTCATACCCATCTAACCCGGATTTAGTCCGAACTAAATAGGTTGGGTTGGAATTTGACCAAAGTCCCAAACAATATAACGGTTATGGTTAAGATATAAGTTTGATACAAATATACTTTACTCCTTTATTTATATAATATATAAAAATTTATTATTTAATTATATTATAAATATATAAAAATTTTAATATATTAACATTATTAATATAATTTATTTTAGATTTTTAAATATATATTTTTTATTATTTTTTATTTGTAATTATACTCCCATATATATTTCTTTTGTAGAATCAACAGATTAAAAAAATAAGTCGGAACTTAGATTAGATTATATGGAATATAATTGGGTTTTAGCTTTTAATTCGTGTACTTTTGATTTTTAAATCAAAAGAAATCATACTTTAATAGATTAATATTTTACTAAAATAATCTTTATACACATAAGCATAATTATATATGAAAAGTATAATTTATATGAGAATTTTAAATTTATTATAGTAAAATTATATATTATATTATTAATAATATACTTAAAAAGGACCTCATCCTTCTATATGTCTTAGTTGTATCCACGAGTGATTTGACTGCTTTAATCTGAGTTTGACCAAAGAGTTAATCGAGTGACCCATTGGTTACTTAAGATGTGAGATTCTAATCCTTTGGGTTATTTGGGCTAAAAGCTCAATTGAGTTTCGAAAAGGAATTAATGAGCTTTTGAATTATAGTCTGGGGTTTATTACGATCCCAATGGACTATGTGAGTATCTAAAAAGGATTATCGATTTTTGTATGACGATTTTATCAATTTGCGTCACTATATAATCTTAGGGTCCATGCAATATACAGTTAGATTTTTGATATCCTTATTCCCTTTTGATGAGTCATCGGGATTCATAGATGTCATTTTTAGGGTTATGACTCCGAAAAAGGAGCATCGAGTGGTATTTTATTAGAATTTGGGATTCAGGGGTATTTTGGTCATTTTACCACCTTGTACGCATCATGCCTTAAAATGTGAGTATTCTGATACATATGCTCCTGGTGATATATTTTCTAGGCTTTGTGGAAGCTGTGATAACGTTATAAAACTATATTAAAGGATTAATTATATTTTCAGAGATTTATTGTGATTAAGAAGATATTAATCTCATTTATATATTTTGTGAATAAAAAATTATATAATAAAGGATATTGATGATTTGAAATGTTAATACCTTGGGAAGGTATATTGGTATTTTATAAGGATTGAGGAATTTTCTAGGAATTTTGGGATGTATAGTTTGAATTATTATAATTTTTCTAAGGTGAATTAATATATATTTGATTTTTAGTAATTAAATAATTATAAAAAAATTATTTCTGAGTTCTAATAGATATTACTATTCATAAGAAATCTGTAGAAATTTACCAGGTATTTTTCATGATGATATGGAATTTATTATAAATTTTTAAATATTTATTAGAATTATTATATTATTATTAATATATAATATTTTATATTATTATATTCAGAAAATCAAAATGACAGGCTATACTGTCGTTTTGACCGAGATGGTCAAAATGACGCAAGCCATGTCGTTTTGGTGAAATGCATGATGGTGCGTGTATAAGCGCCATTTCATTGTGGGAACAGGGTGTCACCTAAGGTCTTCTGGTTCCCTCCCTTCTTTGTTCACCTTACGGGATAAGATCCCGTTTTCCACATGGGATCGTTTCATATTGTCCCGAGCCCCAGAAAATTAGAGAAGTTACAAAGAGGTCCCTTGGTTCCCTTTCTGTTTATCTTTTGTTATTATTCTTTGTTTATTTATATCTCAGTTGTTTGATGTGTTTGTTTACGTGACAAAGGCAAGGTTGTTGCCTTTGGTTTACCTGCACGAGAGGTGGAAGTCTATGTATCATCGATTTGATCGGAAACCTACTTTATGTTTATAATTAAAATTGATTAGTGTGGCTTTGAATTGAGGCATGTACCCTACATTGTGCGTGATTGACATTACAGGATCATTATGTGTGATTGCCATGATTTCTGATGCATCTATACGTTTTATTTACTAAGCCCTTTCTGAGTGTTTGATGCATCGATGAGTAATGGCTATGGCTTGCGGTTGAGTACAAGGGTGTGAATCGTGGTTCAGTTTGTGAGATTCAGGTGTCCTGTTGTTTCCAGAGTGTTGCACAAACAATCATAGGGAATTGAGGATGATCAGTTGAAGAGAGCGAGAGAAGGAGAGAGAAAAATAAAATAATCAAGTCATACTAGGTTACTCCGACTGGTCGAAGAGTGATGTCTACCCTATTGGAGAGTGGTCCAACAGGTTCAACTTTCAAAGTCCAACTGGTCGGTTCTGAGGGTCTGACCAATTAAAGTCGATGAGAACGAAAGGTCAGACTGGGTAGTCTGACTAGTTAGACCAATTTGTCTGATCGGTCCCTTTTGGTTCTTGTTTCGTTCATCCTCCTTTGTTAGTTGTCATTCCTTCGCGTTCTTGAGTGTATTTGAATGCTTCCCAAGATTATTTTCGGAGAGATTTGTGTGCAGTAAGCAAGATATGTGTTTGGCAAGTTAGTTTAATGTTTGATAAGTAATCCTTGATATGAAATTAATTCCGGTAAGCTGTGATATTACTTGGGTATTCTTGAGGATGTTTATGTTGCATTGCATGTACCTATGTTTTATAAACATATTCCTAAGTTCTACATATGTATGAGTTCAGAATTCTTCTGACAGTTGAGTTCGTTTGGCCAATGCAAGGTAAGTATCCAGAATCCCAGTGGTAGGGAAGATTTATTTGCCTGTTTGGGAGTTATATGGATGATGTTGCGTATTGCCTGATACTTGTTTTGCAGGTCTATCAATTATGAGTATTGAGACATGTATGACTATGTGCTGTGTTTCTTTGCCTAGTTTTGCAGGTATATATATATATATATATATTCAAAACTAAAACTAACACTGCTAGTGGTCTTTTGGTTTTTTTAGCAGGGATTATTTGTGAAGTGTTTTCTTATCCTACTAGGTTTTCTGGGCATGAGTCACCCAAAAGATCAATTGTTTATATTTGAGTTATAAACCTACTAGCTTGGTTTCTATATTACATTTTTTACCACTTGCATTTGCATAGTGTTCTATGTTGTATGTGTACTTTAGTGGCATCGAATATAAATCGTTTTAAAGTTAATTGATTTAAAGCATGTTTTGTATATGTCTATATTTTCTCGTATAACTTGTAATGTGACTTTCATTGAGGTCCTTGTGATTGATGACCTATTTTTAGTATTGGTCATCCTTTATGATTCTTCGTTCGTTTGATAGTTTTTATGAATAATTGAACCATTTAATTGAATTTTTTTATTGTTTGTTGAGTATTGTGATTGAACAGACCTTAGTATAGTTTTAACGATAAAAGGAAGCTGTTTTGGATGAAAAACGGTGCTAGAATGTGTTAGGTTGTGGAGCCTGATATTTAAGTTTACTTATGGGCCTGATATTTAAGTTTACTTATAGGCCTGATAGTTAAGTTTTCTTAATGCTATATAAATACTCTCCTATGTAATTGTTTAGAGTATGTGAAAGACAATTCTCTGTAAGCCTGAAATAATCAATAAAAGAGCCAAGCCGCCGTGGAGGTTACCATTCTGGTGTTACCACGTATCTTTCTCTTATTCTTCATATTTTTCATCTAGATTGAGTGTGTGAGTCGTGATCCTAACAACTGGTAGCGGAGCTAGGAGTGATTCAGCACAATCTGAAAGATGGACAGTTCGAAGATTGCAATTGAGAAGTTTGATGGATCCGATTTCAGTTTCTGGAAGATGCAGATTGAAGATTATCTGTACCAGAAAGATCTTCACGAACCCTTAACTGGAGTGAAGCCGGATTCATTGACAGAGGAGCAGTGGAAGCTCAAAAATCGTCAGGCTCTTGGGTTGATTCGATTGACTTTGTCGAGAAACGTGGCTTTTAACATCGTCAAGGAGAAGACTACGTCTGATCTCCTAAACGCGCTATCAAATATGTACGAAAAACCATCGGCAATGAACAAGGTATATTTGATGCGTAGATTGTTCAATTTACAGATGTCTGAAAGTGGATATGTTGCGGATCATATAAACGATTTCAACAAGATCGTTAGTCAACTCTGTTCTGTGCAAATTAATTTCGAAGATGAAATTAAAGCTTTGATTTTGATGTCATCTCTGCCTGAGTCTTGGGATACTGTTGTTGCTGCGATCAGCAGTTCCCGTGGATCTGAGAAACTGAAGTTTGATGAAGTCCGAGATGTTGTTCTCAGCGAAAGTATTCGCAAACGAGAAATTGGGGATTCATCGGGCAGTGCTCTCAGTGTTGACCGAAGGGGGAGAGGTAGCTTGAGGGGTCAAAACCAAAGTAGCCGATCAAAATCACAGAACCGAGGAAAATCTCCAAGTAGGCCAAACATAACCTGCTGGAATTGTGGAGAAAAAGGACACTATCGGACGAAGTGTCCCAAACCAAAGAAGAAGCAGCATCAAAAATCTGGAGATGATAATGATTCTGTAAATTCAACAGAAGACATTAGGGATGCTCTAATCCTCAGTGTGGACAGCCCAGTTGAATCCTGGATTTTGGATTCTGGTGCATCTTTTCATTCATCTCCTAGCAAGGAATTATTCCAAAACTTTCAATATGGAAACTTTGGAAAGGTGTTTCTTGCTGACAACAAAGCCTTGGAGATTGAAGGAAAGGGGGATGTCTGCATAAAGACTCCAGCAGGAAATCAGTGGACATTGCAGGATGTCAGATATATTCCTGGCCTCAAGAAGAATCTGATCTCTATTGGTCAGTTGGATAGCACAGGCTACGCAACAGAGTTTGGGAAAAGTTCGTGGAAGATTGTGAAGGGTGTTATGGTGGTAGCACGTGGCACAAAAGTTGGAACTTTGTACACCACTGCAGGGTGTATTAACATGACTGTTGCTGCTGAGGGTGCTTCAAGTTTGTGGCACAATAGACTTGGACACATGAGTGCTAAAGGAATGAAGATGTTGGCTGCAAAGGGAGTTTTGGAGGGTTTAAAATCTGTTGATATAGGTCTTTGTGAGAGTTGTGTTATGGGCAAACAGAAACGAGTTAGCTTCACAAAGATTGCTAGAGAGCCGAAGAAAGTAAAGCTGGAAATGGTCCATACAGATGTTTGGGGGCCATCTCCTGTATCATCACTTGGTGGATCCAGGTTCTATGTCACCTTCATTGATGATTTCAGCAGGAAGGTATGGGTTTACTTCTTAAAGCACAAATCAGATGTTTTTGCAACCTTCAAGAAGTGGAAAGCTGAAGTGGAAAATCAGACTGGGTTGAAAATCAAATGCCTGAGGTCTGACAATGGAGGGGAGTATGAGAAGTCAGAATTCAAAGCATTCTGTGCAGCTAAGGGAATTAGACTAATGAGAACTGTTCCTGGGAAGGCAAGGCAGAATGGAGTTGCTGAAAGGATGAACAGAACATTGAATGAGCGTGCAAGAAGCATGAGGATACATTGTGGGCTGCCTAAGATGTTCTGGGCAGATGCTGTAAGCACAGCTGCATACTTGATCAATAGGGGGCCATCTGTTCCCTTGGGGTTCAAGATTCCAGAAGAGGTATGGGCAGAAAAAGAACTCAAATACTCACACTTGAGAACTTTTGGTTGCACTGCTTATGTTCATGTTGATCCAGAGAAAAGAGATAAGCTTGATGCTAAGGCTACGAAGTGCTACTTCATAGGCTATGGTTCTGACTTGTTTGGTTATAGGTTTTGGGATGATAAGAACAGAAAGATCCTGAGACATTGTGATGTGACTTTTGATGAGAATGTCTTGTACAAGGACAGAGAGCAGAAGGCTTCAGAGACTGCAAAGCAAGTGGGAGTTGAGGTTGAATTGCATAAGAGTACACCAAGAGAAGTTGCAATAGAAACTCAACTAATCCCAGACACTGTTGCTGAAGAACCAGAGGAGGAGCAAGTAACACCTGAGCAGGTGTTAAGAAGATCTTCCAGGACCATCAGAGCACCAGATAGATATTCACCTTCATTACACTATTTGTTGTTGACTGATGAAGGGGAACCAGAGTCTTTTGATGAGGCCCTACACGTGGAGGATTCAATCAAGTGGGAGCAAGCCATGGATGATGAGATGAGTTCACTTGAGAAGAATAACACGTGGGTGTTGACTGAGTTACCTGCAAGAAAGAGAGCCTTGTTGAACAAGTGGGTGTTCAGAATCAAAACTGAACCCGATGGCAAAAGAAGGTTCAAGGCTCGGTTAGTGGTTAAAGGTTATTCACAAAGGAAAGGTATTGATTATGCTGAAATATTTTCTCCTGTTGTGAAATTAAGTACTATCCGAATTTTGTTGAGTATTGTTGCATCAGAGAATTTGCATCTAGAGCAAATAGATGTCAAAACAGCATTTTTACATGGAGATCTAGATAAAGAGATTTATATGCAACAACCAGAAGGATTTGTAGCTCCAGGAAAGGAACACATGGTGTGCAAGCTGAATAGGAGCTTGTATGGACTGAAGCAAGCACCAAGACAGTGGTACAAAAAGTTTGACTCTTTTATGAGCAAGAGTGGTTTCAAGAGGAGTGAAAAGGATCAATGTTGTTACTTCAAGAAATACACTGATTCTTATGTCTTTTTACTATTGTATGTGGATGATATGCTGATTGCAGGATCCAGTATGAAGGAGATAAACAGTCTGAAGGCAAGTTTGTCTTCAGTGTTTGAGATGAAAGATTTGGGTATAGCAAAGCAAATTCTTGGGATGAGGATTTCTAGGGATAGATCTGTCGGCACTTTAAATCTATCCCAAGAGCAGTACATTGAGAAGGTATTGTCTAGATTCAGGATGAATAATGCTAAACCCAGGACTACTCCATTGGCAAATCACATAAAATTATCAAAGGAGCAGTCACCCAAGACAGATGAGGAGCAGGCGCACATGACACTTGTTCCATATGCTTCTGCAGTTGGAAGTCTTATGTATGCTATGGTCTGCACTAGACCTGATATAGCACATGCAGTGGGAGTTGTTAGCAGGTACATGGAAAACCCAGGGAAAGAGCACTGGGAAGCTGTTAAGTGGCTTCTGAGATATCTGAGAGGTACATCCAGCACTTCACTTTGTTATGGCAATGGAAAAATGACTCTACAGGGTTTTGTGGATGCTGATCTTAGTGGAGATGTGGACTCAAGCAAGAGCACATCTGGTTATATCTACACTTTAGGCGGAACAGCAGTGAGTTGAATGTCTAAACTTCAGAAGTGTGTTGCTCTTTCATCTACTGAGGCTGAGTATGTGGCAATAGCTGAAGCTGGAAAAGAGATGATATGGCTGGCAGATTATCTGGACGAATTGGGCAGGAAACAATGCCAGAAGATTCTTTACACAGATAGCCAGAGTGCCATACAGTTGGTGAAGAACCCAATCTATCATTCAAAGACAAAGCATATCAGGAGACGGTATCATTTCACTCGCAAGGCAGTGGAAGAAGGAGATATGTGCTTGGAGAAGATAGAGGGTGCAAAGAATCCAGCAGACATGTTGACAAAATGTGTTGATATTGGAAAATTGAGGTTGTGCAAAACCTTGGTTGGCTTTCTGTAGTTGTGTTTCTACAGATGATGCGGTGTGGTGAAGATATTGATGATGAAGGGATCAATGTTTGAGAATGCAATTTTTTGGAAGACTGGATCAGTCTCCAAGTGGGAGAATTGTTAGGTTGTGGAGCCTGATATTTAAGTTTACTTATGGGCCTGATATTTAAGTTTACTTATAGGCCTGATAGTTAAGTTTTCTTAATGCTATATAAATACTCTCCTATGTAATTGTTTAGAGTATGTGAAAGGCAATTCTCTGTAAGCCTGAAATAATCAATAAAAGAGCCAAGCCGCCGTGGAGGTTACCATTCTGGTGTTACCACGTATCTTTCTCTTATTCTTCATATTTTTCATCTAGATTGAGTGTGTGAGTCGTGATCCTAACAGAATGATTATTGAAGCAATTTGAAATATATGTACCTGAGAAGGGAAACAAATCGGTCGGTTTAATAAGGGATTCATACCGAACAGAAACTGTCCGGTCGGACCATCTTAACTGACCGGTCGATTCAACAAAATCCAAAGTATGAAGGCTTACCGACTAGTTGGTCATAAGAGACAAAGCAATCAAGTACGAGATAAAGACGATCAAATACAAGAATAAGGACGATCAGATACGGATAAAGATTATCTTTTAAATTTCTAGTATAAAATAGACGATAGGACATTATTATTTTTTATCGAACACTTTACGTAGTCAAGCTTTATTTTCAACACATGTCATTGATCCGTCAAAGATCAAGACTTTGGTAGGTCTATTTGAGTTTAATTAAAGCCAAGACCATTTGGGTTAATTCTTTCTCTCTATATTTTGCAATCTTGATTTACTAACGTAAAACTAGAATTCTAATTCACTATGTTTTTATTACAAGTTCTTGACTCTATTTCTAAGTCTTGATTAATTAGCAAACCTGAAAAGTTTGTTTTCAGGTGAGTCTTAACTGATTTGGGAGAACGGTTAAACTTTGACAACAGATTAGAAGTCCTAGGGAATAGCTGAAACTTGATAGAATAGGAATATATCTGTCAAACCTAAGGTTCATATTGATTAGAAAAAACAGTTCAGAAACTTAATTAACATAGGAATATAGTTAGTTGGGAATCTAGATTGGCTCTTAACAGTTCGGGAGTATATTAGGAGACTGAAAGATAATCAAGAACATACTATAGAACATTGGAATTGAACATTAGTTGGATTAGTTCCCAAATTATCTAATAACCCTAACCCTAACACCTAACTAGTGAACTTAGATTTTAGATTTAGTTTAATTACAACTCTCCTTATTTGATTCATTTAACTAGAATAGTGGATTAGGCGAATTGATTGTTTAAATCAACTTTCCCAGTGGGATCGATACTCGTTCTTTTGAATTATATTACTTGTTGAAAATTATGCATTTGTGGTTAAAGGTAAATTCAATTTTACCCCAACAATGATCTCATCTCGTCATTTTTACCATTTCAGGGATAGTATGTGAGAAGTAGCAATTTTTTCTGAGGAATGAGTTCTGGACGATTTAGTAGTTGGATTATTGCATCTCCATTGACACTACATGATTTTCTGGCACATTACTTCTAGATTTATTACACATTGATTTTGGACTTATACCATGTTTTGGATATTATGTTGGATTGGCTATTGTGTTTGAGTTATGGGCTAGAGGCCCGATTTTAGTTTTGAGCTTAAGCGTTATGAACCCGAATATGTTTGAGTTTCTTGTTTTTATAATAAGACTTTGGCTGGTATTGCTTTAATCCATTTATTGTACCAGGTATTACATTTTGATTGGCCATGCTCATTTTTTTAAAAAAATTAAAATACTTTGTTTGGAGAAACATGTTTAAAAGTCAACAAAGCCTTTTGCCATCCTGATTGGTCCACTTGTTGGGCTAGTCTGAGTTTCATGATGGTAAAGGCCCCAGTTTCCGAGAGCGAGTCCTTACTGAAAGCATCCAGTTTCGTGCTTTTGACCGATTGGACCATTTCGTGAGTCTCGTTGATTATCTTCCAAAAAGGGTCATGACCGGTAGAACCAAGAGAGCTTGATCAGCTAAAATTTCATGAATGGCTTAGGTTGTTCCCATAGAGGGATTTCAACTAGTCAAAATTTGTATGATTGGTCAAAATTTATCCTTCCCTCCAAAAGTTTTCCGACCGGTGAACTTCCCCTTCTCCAATCGATCGAACTTAAAAAAAAAGTATTTTTCCCAATTTTTTCGGGACTGACCCAAATATTCCCTACCTTGCTAAAATCCTCTCCAAGCCTAGTTAGACACTTGAGAACATCCATGAATTTACTTAAAATTTTGTGTTTTGTGGTGACTCGATGATTTGTGGATGTTTCTTGTGCATAACCATACATCAAAAATACTACCAAAGGGTCAACTCCTTATACATGAATCAAATAATAAATTTGATCGATCTAATTAATCAAAGTATCTTAAAAACCATCACAATACCTAAAAGATTAAAAAAAATAAAATTGGGCACTTAACTTAAGAGAATCGATTTTTCCCTAAAACAGGAAACTAGTTTATTCTCATCCTAAATCCACAAACCATTAGTAAAAATCCATGAAGAATGAATAGGAAAATATTGAAAGAAATTTTAAGCATCAATTTGGTCAGAAAATCAATTTGGAGGGAGAGGGGTTCTGTGAGATCTTGTGCTTCAGGACCCTTCCACCATTGTTGACCAATAGGTTATACCAAAGTTGGCACCAAGTCATAGTGTATGTAGACATCATCTAGTGTTGTGTGCATCCTTTTTGAGGTACATCCCTTTGGCGTGTTTAGCATATCCCGAGTTGAGAAGATGTTGGTCAATGATTGTCAGTAGCTGTAAAAAATCTTTCTTTTCCTAGTGAAATTTTGAGCGTTTGTGGGCCCATGTTGAGTGGTCATGTCCTTTTGGCCAGGTTTTATTATTTTAGGTTTTTTTTCTTAAATGTGGCCCAGTTTTATGTTTTAAAACCCAAATTGAAAATTTGATTCTGCAGTATTGTTCGTTGGCTCATTTTTCTTTTAATGGATAAATTTTTACATTGTTGACCCGAGAGGCCTCGAAAGTCAAATCCAAGTCCCTTCACCCGAGAGGACTATAAAAGCCCAACATTTAGAATTTTTCCAGCCTTTTTTTTCCTCTCCCTCTTTTTCTCTAGTACAGTGTGCGTATGCCTCTTCCCTCTCCCTCACCTTGATTTATTATTTTTTTTCTTTGATTTTTCTTACTTGGAAAATTTGAACCACATATTATAGAACACAAAATATCAATTTGTATAGCTGGATAATATTGAGAGGTGGAACCGAAAGATTTCAGGGTTAGGGAATAAAACTGTTTTTCTTGAGGTAATGCCCTAATTTTTTATTTTTGTTGGTTTTCTTTGCTAGATTTCAATTGCTTAGGATTTTTTTAAACCTATTGTGAGTATTTTCTCTTGATGAAAATCAAATTTTATTAATTTTGGAGAATTGATGGCACAATGGTTTGTTTGGTAATTTTAGTGTTTTAATGGATTTGAGTTGTTTTGTAATTTGGGATGCTTGAGATGTGTCATTTAGTTGTTGTTGAGTGTCTTTAAGGCTTGTTGGTTTAACTTGTTTGTTTTCAAGATAGTTTGAGGTATGTGAAGAGAATAAAAATTTGGTGAATTTGTGTTGTTGTTCTTCAATTGTTAGAGTTTATTTTGAGTTTGAGGAGTATTTGAGGTTGTGTTAGAGCATGTTTTTATGAGTAACTTCTGGTTTATGTCAATCTTGGTACGATTTAGCCTAATATTATCCTTTTTGTGTGTGTGATCATTTAGGCAATGCAATTTTGTTCGGTTAAGGTTTTTGAACTGTGCAATTGTGCTACTTGTGCATAACAAAAGGTGAGAGTTAACTCGTTGTGTGGTCCGATGGAATTGTTTTTTCTTAGTTAAAATATAAAAATATATTGTTTTGACTATGAGACATATGTAGAACCATGTTTAAAGCATATTAGGCCATATTTGGTTTGTGGTTGTTGCGTATTTTTAATGCACCACCAAAAGTATATGGTTCATAAGTAGTATAGTATTCCAAGGAGTAAGAGTGTTGATCCTATAAAGAATTGGTAATAAGCACAGATTTTAAATTCTAGTTTCTAGTTAAATTGAATAAATAGTTTGGCTAATTATATTTAATTCTAAAAATTGTTAAGATGGAAATCAATATTTTAAGGGTCCTGAATGCAATATTCAACTGCTTAGATCTATTCTACTATTTTTTCCTACCTTAGGTAACTAGAAATATTCAAAATGGGAGTTCTATTAGATTCAAACCTTAATATAATATAAATCAAGATAAACTACTATACGCCGTTGTGTGACACTATTGACTTATGTTCATCGAAATGACACTCTAAACACACGAAACATACGCCTAGGATATATGAGTGTATCCACAATTCATAGGTAGCCTAAATGTCTCCCGGTCAACTCACTGGTCAACTAAATCAAATTCTGACACTCACAAGGGTGGGGTACCACATAAAATCCTTGAAAATATATATCTAAAATACTATTAGGAAAGAACTTAATAGCAATAATGTATATAACACAATACAATGGCTATTTGTTAAAGGAACAATATGCCAACACGCCTCTATTGATCACAAGTGAATACAATATATACAACATAATAGAAATTTGTCTATTAATTACATAATCGCAATACAATGATCGGTGATTATTATTTCCTTTAGTACAACAACTATAAAATCGAACTTATATCACAAAACACTCATAGTAAGAGAAATTACTAAATTACTCTTAGTATGAAAATGCACACTCACACTAATCATATATACACATGGCATTAAAAAACAAGTGTTTACAACCATGAAATGCTTCAACATGTCAAACCAATACTCTCCTGAAAAATATACTTATAAAAAAACTCAACCAAAGCTATGTAATAGTCCCAACTATCTTGAAAATCGAAAACTAAAACCCTCAACATATCATCAAAGATCTAAATGGTCTCCTCTAACTATCTATCCATCTAAAGAGTAGTGCTAAAACTCAACCGTGCAATGCCTCTTATAACTGATCCAAAAATTTTAATATGAAATAGAGATATTGGTTAGATAAAATAAATACTAATATACCATGCAATCTGACAATCTCCTGCACATAAAACTCTACAAGATTCTCCAAAAGGAAGACTCATCCATATGGGTAAGAAATGAACTAACTTGATGAGTCGATCCATAAGTACTCACATTGCATATTGTCCTCTTTGAGACCTGAAAAAATCATGAACAAAATTCATATTAATATAGTCCCACTTTCACTCGAAAATAGGAAGAGGTTATAACAAATCATTGAGTATCTATTTCTCAGCTTTGACTTGTTGACAAGTTAAACATCTAATAAAAAAATTGAGTAATATCTCTCTTCATACCTTCCCACCGAAACAACTCCCTGAGATTCCAATACATCTTGGTAATACTTGGTGTTAAAAGCATAGACAAAATAATATGCTTCTAATATGATTGCTTCCTTCAACTTATCATCCATAGAAACATAAATAATATCTTTGAAAAGCAACATAATATCATCTCAACCCTATAACTGGAGTCTGAGTTAACAACAAGATTCTCTCTCTCTCTAACCAAAACTATGTCGCTAATCTGGCCAACACGAATCTCATCCAAAAGCATTGGTTGAACAGTCAAACTGGCCAACAAAACTCCTCTCCTATCCAGTTTTAAAGTAGTACCTGTTGGTCTCAAATCAACAAGAAAAAGAAAACAAGTCTCTCTGATATAAAGTCAAAGAATTTGAAGACTTATGACTAAGAGCATCTTTAATAATATTTTCTTTTTCTGAGTGGTAGTCAAAAATGAGATCACAATCCTTAATCAAATACAATTATCTCTTCTACATCATATTCAACTCCTTATGAATTAGAATATACTTTAGCTCTTGTGATTAATAAAGATCCTACAAGTCTCTCTATATAGATAATAAGCCATATATTCAAAGCAAAGACAATAGCAGCCAACTCAAAATCATGGATAGGATAGTTATCTTCATGCGGTCTCAACTGGCGAGATGTGTAAGCAACAACCTTATCTCTCTTTATAAGAACATAATCCAAATCTTGCTTCGAAGCATCACTATAAATAATGTAACCCATTAGTGATGTCAGAAGAATCAGGATAAGTACTGATGTAAGACGGTCCTTGAATTTCTGAAAACTCTCTTCGCACTTAGTATGAGAACCCAATCCCATATTGAAAAAAAGTGAGGATGATATTGGGCATTTAAGTGTGGGCTTGTGAAATCATATAAGTATAGACTTGTGGAATCATTTGTGTTAAGATATCTTTTATCTTGTGAGAAAAGAAATTTAACATTATGTTGCAGTAAGACAATCAAAATTCATATCCATATTTTTAAGAGTAATATATTACTTATGCATTGTACATTTAAGATAACTATATCGAAAATACAGATCAATCTTCCTCTAAATTCACTAGAATCCCACTCCTAGAGGTGTTTGACTCCTATCTCCGTTTGAAATCCCTGCATTTTGACTTTCTTTGTTTGAATGTTATCTTCCATGGTTTCGGATTCTAATGATTTTGTTGCGTCAGACTCATCAGCTACTGTGGAGGGAAAATAATTTAAGTTTCTTGATTTTTTTTTCTCCAAAATTCTGTGGTGACAGATGATCAATGGTATTTCTATCAAGAGCACGCAGCGATTCTATGGTTCTATTTCTACATTTAAAGCAAATATTTAGCAAATCCTCATATTAAATAAATCCCAGGCGTTCGGCCATCAACAACAAAATGAGACACAAAAGATTTGCTCAAATAGATCTGGTCAACAATCTGAGATTTGCATATATTCTCTGAGTCCTACAATTATAATGGTGGCATTACAATTGTAATATTTCAAATTGTAATCTTGGTATCCTGATCCAGACCACTACTGTCGAAATTTTATCCTCATACAACAAACACCATGATTGCACCTTAAGGTAGTGGCCAAGAACCATTCAAGAACTTTGCATAATAGTTTTCAAGTAATCCTGTTAGGAATTCATCTTCACCAGGGAATAATTATTTTCGAATTCAACATTTCAGAGGAGGCCTGAGGGATTCCACAAACCATTTAGTTGGTTTCATAAATCACGATATCCGATCTGTCTCCCTAGTGGTTTAACAATTACTACCATGTTCATAGTCTACCCAATTAGCCATTAGCTCTTGTGCTCTCTTTTAGAAACTAACTGTAGGGACATTATTCTCAACAGTGATGAACATGTCTTCTTTTTCAAAAGAGAAGTCACCAGCCGTAGTAACATGTGTAGCCTAGATAAAAAGCAAGGTTATTACATGTCGCAGAGACACTCTCGAGTGAAGCAACCAGTTTGCTATCCACAGTTTGATGATTTACATATAAGAAAAAAAGAGAGAAAAAGATGGCATTTCACTGCAAAAAGTGAGAAGGAAGGGGGAATGGCAATTTGGGACGACTTTGATACGACTCCCCAAACGAACCCAGAAGCGTACATCCGTTGTCACTCGCTAAGATTAAAGTGTCCCTAAAAGTAGAGAAAATAATAATGTATTTTAGTGCCTTCTAAAAAGTTGCACTTTTTTGTCTCGAGAAAAAAACTGACAACTTTTTTTGTTAAAGCCAAGTGAAGTGATGAAAAAAAACAGTTGAATTTTTCAAACAATTCCAGACCTCATGCGTCTTGAAAATCACACTAGCTAGTAAATGATTCTCATACGGAGAGGTGCTAATTAAGGCGTGGGTCCTTGATCCAAAGAGTATCGGAGAAAGCACGAGACAGGAAAGGATCTACTGAGTCATGCAAACTAGGAATTTTAATTGATTAATTAATTAATTACTGGAAAAAAAATAAGAAAATGTTAAATCTATAATGTGGACTAAATTTTTTTTCTTTATTTGTTTTTTTAATAGGAATGACGACAAATGGCTGACAAACTGAGGCAGAACTCGGTTATGGATGAGTTCTAGGTTTTTATTTCAGTATGTATCATATAAGACACAACAGGCTCCGCTGAATCTCTCTGAGTAGTTATTGTCTTGAGTACAACACCAGGGGTTGGTGGTGACTGCATGAGATTTGCACATTGGGTACTCTTTGGTAGTCCACGTAAACACACCTGCAAAATGCACGACCACAAGCAGATGACTGGCCATTCTAATTAAGAATGTTTACATACGGGTTAGAAACAGAGAACAGATAAAAATTTATCATAACACAAAGACAAGTCAGGACTACCTTCTGGCATATTAGAGCAAGAACATGCACAAATATTTTTTTCTGTAATATATATAAAATATTATAATCTAAATCAACCATATTATTGGATCCTGAACATAGAACTTTTTAACCTTCTGCTGACTTAAAGCAAAAGAAAATATCATCGAATCAATTTTTATTTTCCTCTTGCATTATTCTTTAGTGGATCAACGACATCGAGAAACCAATGATCACTCTCAAAAGAGGGAGTGGATTGTGTCCATTGAGTTAGCAACAGCGAAAGCTTTTCAGTGAACAGAATGCGAATTTACTAAGATATATGCTTGTGCCACTCCATCTTAGATGGCACTTTATAGTTTAACTAGAGATATGGGTTTTTTTTATTTTTGTATAATTAGTGAGTATTGATATAGTGGTCTATCAGTGTAATATTATAAGGTAGAAGTGATACCATACCTATTCATAATTTCGGATTATTTGATGAAAATGAATTAGACAATCTAACCACAAGAAAAATTTAATATGGTCGATCGATTCGCATAAAAAAGGGTTAATTTAAGGATGAAGAAACTAGCTAGCTAACTGGCTATGTACGTAGCAAGCGCTCGAATATGGTAGATCGCAACTGTAGAAAATTTAGGGTTTCAGCGGTAAATATCTGGAAGTTGCAAAAGACCAAATAAGGCAAGGGGACAAAAAAAGGGATTACATGTAGGGAATCCACATTTAGATAATAACCAAATAGAATATTAAGCTGTCGTGAGTAGTCACCCTCAGATGTTGCGTTCATGCATGACAACCAATCAAATTGTATACATAATAACATGATTTCTTCAAAATAATCATAAGACTGCTTCCAATTAAGTTCAAAAAAGGTTGCTTCCAGAGTCCCTATAAAAGCAACAAAAGAATTGGGGAGAAAAAAAAAAAAAGGAAGAGAGACAGCTCATTTCCCCAATAGAATATATATTACCCATGTCCAAACAAAGCCTATAATGAACCAAGAAACCCCACCACCATTAGAAAAAAGAAAAGAGTCTCCCTTCTCAGCTTTGATTAACGAATCCCGTTTCTGTATACGTGTTACTGCCCGACCTAAATATTTTTAAACTTTTTGATGAATTAAAATATAATCAAACAAGGTATTTTATGTATGTATTAACGTACATGTGCATGTATATATTTGGTGATGGGAAGGTGGGTGGGGGGACAAGAAAATAAGAGGGCGCAATAAATCAGCCATTGATATTATATATTATCAATAAATACAAAGGAGTTGACAGGCAAGGTTTGAAAAGATTGTCCTGCTTCTCTCTCCTCCATCACCGCCACCTCAACCTGAAGAGAGCAAAACTCGGATTCTCCTTGTCTCATCCCTGGCCTCCTCCCATGAGACTGCACTTAATTTCATCACCCATCATTGATCAAGCCTACAAAAAACACCAAGAGAAAGAAACCCACACACACAGAACGAACGAGGAGAACTAAAAGAAGGGTGGAGTAAAACAGGTCAAAGTACTGACAAGAAAGGGATATATAAATATATATATCTAATTAGAATCCAATAATAATCTCCATAAACCCTCTTGAAAGTTTTACTTGTCTTAATTTCCCTCCATCTTGAATATATAAAAAAAACTATAAAGTGAGAGGGCTATGTATGTCCAGGCTGAGCTAGAACTCATGAGAGTGGTGGTACATTGTTGGATCGTGCCGGCTCATTGCATTTCTCTGACTGTTGTGGCTACTATCATCATCTCTGTCCATTCTTGACCCTATTTGACTTGAACCGGCTGCACCAAGATTTAGATACACCAGTCTCGAATCAAGATTGAGGTTGGCAAGAGTGCTACCACTGCTACTAGTGTTATGCTCATCGCTCATCGGTGGATAAATTGGAGTTGAAGTAGGTGCATTACCACTCCCTTCTTCGCGTGAGATGACAAGAGCGGCAGATTGAACAAGCTCAAGACACAGCCTCAGTTTGTTGGGCTCAATGTGAGCAAGCCCCGGAACTGCCCCCTTGAACAAGAAATCTGATGTTAGGGTTCGGAGAATGTCTAGAGGAGTGACTCCATCCACGGTTCTAACATTAGGGTCAGCGTGGTGATCCAGGAGCACTGCAACCATATCCGGTGACACCATTTCTGCTGCAATGTGAAGTGGGGTTTTGCCGGCTGGTCCAGCTGGGAAGTTAACATCGGCTGCTCCAAGCTCAAGCAAGGCCTTCACAACTTCGCGGCTACAATTCTCAACAGCATAATGCAAGGCCAATGCTTCATCCAGATTCAAGCCTTCTCCCATCACCATAAGCTTGACCAGCTCGACATCAGAAGAGTCCAATGCTCTCCTCATTCGCCGAATTTTCTGGTCCTCGATGTCAGCTGCAGTGGTAGGGTCATGATTGTGGTGGTGGGGAATGAGGGATCTACGAGCAAGTGAGGACTTTAGGCGTAGCTCTTCAATTTTGGCCACTACATCAATGGGAAGGTGCTTGGCAAGGACTTCGGGCGGTAGGCCAGATTTGGCTACGAGGTGAGAGCAGGTAGCCCAAAGTTGGTGCATGTCTTGCTTTCTTGAAGCTATTAGAACCTTCATAACATCTTCAATTGACGCCTTCTCAACCATAGAAGCCAATTGCTTCTGTGAAAACGGAAAACATAAATGGATTAGTTGCAAAGTGAAGCTTCTTCAAGTGATAGCAGTAAATGCCGGGATGTTTGTGGCAAAAATATATTTCAGTGCCAGTTTTTCTCTTTCACAATAGTGTTACCGAAACGGGGAAGTGCATGCTTGTCATAGATTTAGTGTGCACACTGTGGAAGACAAGACTAGAGGTCAGCAGCCAAATTTAGAAAGCCTAAACCATGTGCATCGATCGAAATTATTGAAATCCAAACTCCCAAAACACAAGCAATGTTACATGAATCAAGATGCAACTCCTGAATGACTGGGACATTGGAGTTGAATGGCAGTAGTATATTTTGATTGCTATCATCTGACGAGGAATAGGGGTCAACAGACTGCTGGAAAGGCAGTAGAGAACATTATGGTGGAAAATTGAAGCAATAATTGATCAACAACTACTTCAAAAATAAAGGTGCTAGTAACATAAGATGAGGAGGCCCCAAATCACTGTGGGATCAAACACAACTGCCTCAAATGACAACCAAAGAGTTACACTTGGGGAAGTAATTGATCCCGAAATATGTGTATACAGATTATCAAACTATGACCCAACCTCCCAGGCTCAGTAACTCCCATGTCGTAAGATTAAAAAAAAAAGAGAACCAAAATCCCACCACACAAAACAACTTTTCCCACTAGCCAGAAACAAAACTCGGGGACACCGATGACCGGAACCCATAAATCATTCATACGACTACTCCACACGCACTCTTCAAGATTAGACCGAGAGACTGGGGGAGAGAGAGAGAGAGAGAGAGAGAGAGGAGACAAGGAAGGAAAAGGAAAAGCAAAGAAGAGTTAAAGTGATCGTGTACATGACAAGGGGAAGAGACCTGTGTAAGCATAGCGAGCTGTTCAACACCAAAATATCTGGCGGCAGCGAGGGTGTCGAGAGCAAGATCAACGGCTGAGGTGCAATGCGTGTGCCAGCACACCCTCTCACCACAATTAGGCCTTTGCTCATGCTTCAGAGGCACGATAGATACTTGTCCGCTATACAAAAACTGCAACAGCAACAAGAACACCTCATACCCCACTGAATTCACCGGTATGACATTAGACCTCGAGCCCGGCGATCCCACAGGGTTCACCCTGGATCCTGAAGGGTCAAGCCCTGACGGTGGGTCGGGTCCGCAAAAGAATTTCCTGAAGAAGTGGCTTCTTGCTGCCAGAATACATCTGTGCGCATGGACTAAACGACCCTCCACACTAAAAGTTACATCAGAGAAAGCTTGGCCATTGATGAGAAGGTTGAGGCAGTCTGAAGATAGAGATCTTAGGGGGTCTTCAAAGGTCATGGTTAAAAGAATAGTACGGTGCTCGGTTTATTAGGGTTGTCGAGGTTGTTGCTGTTGTTGTTGTAGTAGGGAGAGAGATAAGAAGCTAAAGGGCTAGCAGCAGAAAGAAGGGAAGATAAGAATGCATCATGTTTTTCTGTTTTTTCTTTTTTTTGGGGTTCTTCCTCTTGTTGGTGTTATGGCGTTGTATTTCTTGTTGGAGATGATGATGGTGGTAATGGTGGAGGTGGTGGTGTGTTACTGTGTTTGAGAGAGAAACAGAGGGAGAGATTCTTTTTTGTCGATGGATCGATAGAGAGGTGTGGGTGTGGTGATAGATATTTTGAGGAGGAGATAGAGAGCAATATGGGTGGCTATTCTGGGCGGCTGGGGTACTTAAAAAAAGGAGTGGTATGATTTAATTATGATTTAAACTATGACATATTTTATAAAATTAGAAACAGTGAGTAGATTAACCAAGATTATACCCATGTTTTACTTCTATGTCTACCATCTACCTAATCAAATTACTCATCTTACGTTATTCTTTTATGACTTGATGGGGTTGACTCCCAGCTGCCTTTTCTCAATTTATAATTAATCATCCTCTCTTTTTTTCTGTTTTCTGTTTTCTGTTTTCTCTTTCTCCATTAGAAATTTCTAATGTATGTGTGCTCGATAGCTATTGTTTTTAGTTAATTTTGTTAAAATAGGAAGAATATTTTTGTCATTCAAATGCACCTCCCAATAATTATATTTTTCATATATTAAATCTAAAATCTTAAAATTAAAAACATACGGTACATAAACCACTATTTTGAATTAAAAATCCAAGTGGATGAAGACTTTCATTGATCTCATTCCATCGTAAAAATCAAATTGGTTTACTTAATAGTTTGTGAAAATATATCTATAATACGGCCTACTTACTTACATGTTTAGCTATGACCCATAACAATAAAGAAAAAGGCAACACCCATGACCCATATTGGTCAGCTTGGTTTTATTCTTTTTCTTTTATGTTTTTCTTTTTTCCTTGGAATTATTTTCCCCTGTTTTCTTCTTCATCATCTTCTCATTTTTTTTATTTGATTAAATAAATAAATAAATAAATGTCGGAAACCTAATTTATCGAGCGGAATGCATGCAGAAGAACTGAAGAAGCCATCGCCATCGGGAACCATTTTAGCGAATAGGATAATCGAAAAGACACTGAAAAAGCAAACAATTGCTTGATTTTAAATAAAATATTATGAGGAATTGTATTACACCATGATCGTCGTATGATATCTCGTAGAAATTAGAATTATGCCCTTCACGACCGCTGACCAAAATTTGTGGATATTAGTGAAGGATGCCAAAGATAACCTCAATCTGACCTTTTCTTGACAGGAATAAAAGATAAAGATGAGTCGATAAAGAAAAGAAACGAAAAATTAAATTAAAATCAAATAAATGGAGAGGAAGAGAGGGAGCGAAGGAGCGAAGGAGCGAAGGGGCGAAGGGGCTCCTCCCTCCTAATCCCAAATGGCCAAAATTGGGCAGCATCGGGAAGCGTGTCGGCCGGGTCTTGGGGGTTCATGTTCATGGATTGGGACTGCTGCCCAACACCAACAACAACATCATCATCAATAACATCTCTCAAGTTAATTAATGTTTTGGCGGGACCAGGCTGCACGTGAGACAAGACTACGGCACGTGCAAAAGGAAACGAAAGCAAGAGAAAGAAGCAGAAACTGCTGTTGTTTTGCCCCCCAGATATACAGATATGGTCAGTTACCATACCATTTGGCATTACCATCAAAAACACCCACAACCATAAATTCGAAACAAAACACAAAATCCTATTGATTGACAATTCATCCACTGACTGTCTTATGATTTCCAGACCCTCGATTTGACGTTTGACTTGTCTTTTCACTCCTTTCACTCCCATCCATCAACCCGCCCCTGCCTTCCTTTCCCCTCCCCCACCTCTTTCCTTTTTTATTCTCTCTCTCTCTCTCTTTCTATGTATCCCCGTCTTTGTATTTCTTTTTTCTTTTCTGTTTTTTTTTTCCTTTTCCACGCGTAGCTCTGTCCAATACAATTTTGCCACTAGCTAGCTAGTATTGGTGGTAGTAGTAATGACAAATTAAATTTTACACGCAAGCATATTTTTCAATAAAGTATTTTTGTGGAATGGACTATGTATTTTTAATATTCGGTTAAGTAAAGTTCCGTTTGTTTCTAAACAAAGTAAAGAACATAATTAATAACATAGAATAATAATAGTATATAATAATAATAATTATTTATTAAATAGATGTTATACGACTTCATAAATGGATTGGGCTTTTCTTATATTTCAGGTTTTGTTACATATAAGCTAGTTCCCTCTTCGTCAGGGAGCTGAAACAGCATTTTGAGGATTTTCAGTCGTCGCATATTTTTTGTGAGGCTCATCTTTTCAGCAAGAGTATTTAAGAAATGCAATTCTATTTGATAAAAAGAAAACTAGTAATTAAAATAAAATTATGGTTTTGATGTAATCCATTAGTTGGACTAATATGGTTACGGGGTTTTCACCTTTTGAGCGCAATTTCTTTTGTTTAGAGGCTAGATCCAGCTAAGAGAGAAAATTAAATTTTGAATCTTGGGCTTCATTTTTTAGGAGGATAATTCAGATTTTGAATATTTGAGAAAATTATTTCTAAGATATTAGTGGTAATTAGGTAGGTTTTCCTAATTTTGATTTGTTATTTTAACTATTATTAAGATAATAGTTATAATTATAATTATAATTATAATTATAATTTTGTTTTTTTCTAAACTTTTCCTATTGTAAATAGAATTTGAGTATGGTTTTGCTGTCACCACCCGGCCTTCGACCCAGCAAGCCCAAACATGGATGTGCGTATGTGGAATCACATTTGCAATGTTAAGTTGAGCTTCAATTCACATGGCCTAAATATTATATCTTGTTATAAATGATATAATCATACAACATATATAAGCCAAAGACATTCCTCAATCCTTTACGATGCTGGGTTAGGACACTCATACTTGACCTCCAATACTGATTGAGTCTCACATTTGCAATGTTTAGTGAATGATTATATGATATTCATAAATATAATGGAATTTTGTGGATATTTGATAATGATGTGCATGTAATTCCTTTGGTTATGATTCAGACTCTATATGAAAGAATTAGACATATCTATTAACAAAGTAAAAATGACCGTAGTCTAAGTTTGATTCTAAGCTCCTAGATTTATATATATTCATCTGGTGAAGTTTTGTTTCAAAAATTGATATTTTGTCATGAAGACGACACAATGTGAGATCCGGTATTTTTGGATATCATTTCTAAGCATAAGAGTATCTATGCAATAGAGTCATAGGTATGTATAGTTGTTATTTTTTTTTGTTTTAGTACTCTTTTGAAAATCAATATTATCCGAGTCTTATTTGCAGGCCTTTAGTGTCCAATTGTGAGATCTAATATTTTTAGAATCAGTTTTCGAAAGTGATTTATTAGCTATGCATCCTTGACTCATAGGGATAGTCATATTTGTTGTTGTTTTGGTCTTGTTGCATCATTTGAGGTAAATCAACTATGCAACTTATTGTGTGTGTCGCCTTTAGAGACAATAGTGGTCTTTTGTGGTGTTGGAGGATTAGGTGCGGTGAAAATCTATTTGAAATTTTTGTTGATATCGAACCCAAACTGTGACTATTTTGAGTGGTTGATCGGCTTTCGGCCTGATATACCCTTTTTAATTTGTTACTGTTTATAAAGAGTCAATTTAATTTTTTTAAGCCAAAAACACTATTCAAGCTTTTCAACACTTAAAATACATGTTTTAAAATAAAATCGGATTATGTGAAATGAGTTTTATCGTATTACTAGCTAATGGGCATTGAGGTATAAATAATTTGAGAATGTTTCACACATAGACAGAAAATGGTATGTCTTTAGGTCCTCTTTTCTCCTCACACTCATGCCCTTTCTCTTCCCAAAGAACCTGATTCTCAATTTCTTTCTTGGAAATCATTTTGACACATTCTTAAACACATGTGCAAGGTTTTCTCTACATGAAAAATGGATAATTCGACTGGAATCAAAAGATTTTTGAATTAGGACATAAAATAAAACTTTCAGTAAGTTCTCCAATTTTGATGATTTCTTTTGCTTTTTGTTGCATGATTTTTTTTGGTTTTATAGTGTATGAGTGTTCTAATGTCTTAGAAATTATTTTTATCCATTAAATTGATGATTTTGTGAGTGATGATGGACTTGGTTGAATTTGATATGTTGAAAAATAACTTTGTTTTTAGATTTGACATTTGTTGATGTTTTGAAGTGAAAATAGAGTGTCACATTGTGTTTGTTTTCCTTAGAGAGACTTGATTGAGGTTTTTCCTCTTTTTCTTTTAATAGTGAGGTATGATATTTTTGGATTGATGTGGATTGATTTATTCCTTTGTTGATGTTATTTTTGGATTAGATGGAGTTGTTTTGGCATGTTAGTTAGGCCTTGAACATTGGCCTAAGTCGATTTTGTCATTTTTCGATTCTCTTAGTGTTTTTATGTTTGCGTTTGTATAAGGAGTAGTATGGCCGATGAGGGAAAAGGTGTATATCCAAGAGTTTTGTATATTGAGAGGTGAGAATCTCTTCTTCATAATTATGATAGAAAATATTTTGATTTCCTTTATAATGAACATGTACTATTTTGTTTTAAGTGTGAGCCATCGGTTGAAAGATTTGAAGCATCTTAGGTAGTCATGTGTGTTGTTCATATTGTTGCATTGCTCATTCATTCCTATGCTTAAATTGCATAGGTAGATTGCATGAATTGTTTCTTTGTGCATATGTGAGAATGATAGGATGATGGTTGTTTTGAATTGATGATTTGGATTGAAAATCTGTCGTGGAATGATTAGAAATTGTTGCAAGAAACTCATGGAGAGTTCATGTGAGTGATATTGAGTGTTGAGGAGATAGGTGAGTTTTGGCTAGGATTTAGGTTTGGAAACTTGTTTTGGGATTTTTGACTGGTCGACTATGCGAGTTATTCTAATTTAAAATTTTTCAAGAGCTCAAATGTAAGATCCCATCCTTTCGAGAGTCTAGTCAGCATTTAGATACAGTTAGATCATCCGGATTGGTTGGTTTGAGTGGGTTTGACCAGTTGACTAGTCAGAGTTGAACTATTTGACCAGCCGCTTAGATAGTGGACTGAGAGTTGACCCATTGACCGAGTGACTTGGACATAGTTATATAGCCTTGGTGTCGAGTCTATGACGTTTAGAGTGTCATGTCTTTGGTAGTGAGGAGATAGTTTGCATGACAAGTCATTTCAGAGTTTTAGCGTGCATTAGGATAATTAGTTTGATCTATGTGTTGTTTGAGGCCTGAATCCAGTGGAAATATCCATTTTTATCCCCTTGATCCAAGTGTGAGTTTTTGAGGCCTGTTTTGAGTGGCCGAAGGCCTTTGAGCCGATTTATCTTTAGTGGGTCCGATTTTGATTCACCAAGCCCAATTATATTTTAAAAGTTTAATTTTTATACTTTGAGGCTATAAACCCTATTTTGGCCTACTTGGGGCATATAGGGGTTATTTCCTAAGTTCTTCTAATTTTTTTTTTAAAAAAAAAGAGAAAAAAAGGGACAGAATGCTAAAATAACTAAAATGCCCCATTTTACCCAACCAAGCATGTGAACACCCACCTGCAAAGAACCCCTTCCCCTCTTCCTTCTTCTTCTCACGCAAGGTAAGTCCTAAAATCAATTTTTTCTTATCAAATCAATTTTCCTTAAAATTAACAATTGGGTCTTGTTCCAAATCATAATCTTAACTCCTCTTTACTGATTTTCATTGGTATTTTATTGATTTATGGTGATTTTTGCCGATTTTAGGGTTTTTAGATTAAAATCAGATTTTGAGATAAAAATCAGATTTTGAGATAAAAATCTGATTTTTCCTCTCTTTTAATGTCGATTTTTGCATTCTTTAGGTTGTTTTGGAGTTGTCCAGCATGCTTGGATGTTTTTTTTTTGTTTTGCCTTGAGTTTTGTGAGGTGTGTGAGCATTTATGGATTGAATTTAAGTGTGTTTTTGGGGATTTTAGGTCTATATGCGAAATTAATGTTGTTGTTGGTTGTGATTGACCCTTTTAGACTTGTTAGATGTGAATGAATGCTTGCTGGTGGTTGGTTTTGAGCTAGTGCAATTATGGGTGAAGTTGGTGGTTTGTCGAGAAACTGCTGCTTTTGTTTCGGGTGGTGTTTTTGGTATAGTTAGTGATTGATTTTGATTGAATTGAGTATTTGATGATTAGTAGAGTGTTAGAGAGTGCAATAGATGGGGTCTTAGGTTTTATTTTTGATTTTGAGTTATTTTAATTATTTATTTTTATTTTGGTTTTTGAGTTGGTTGCTTGCCTTTGTCCTTAGGTGGTATTTCTACTCATGAGAAAGGCAAGGGTGTTGTCGTTAACGAGTTGTCTGTGTGAGACCCAGCCTGTAGGGGGGTCAGGTTACCCAATCCCACATCGGAAAGGAGCGGGGGAGGTCTTGGGCTTATATGTGTTGTGTGATGGTATCATTTGTAACAAGATGCATCTTTTGGGCTCTGTGGTTAAAAGCCCAACTGAGCATTGCAGTTGTGCTCCATCACGTGCACATACACGTCCGGGCCCGCTGGGCCGAGGTTCTGGGGGCCAGGTCGTGACAGATGGTAGCGGAGCCGATCTCGCTCCCTCTTCCGGGTGGGCTTGAGCTGTGTTGTGTGTTACGTTTGGGCCCATGAGTTTGGGCTCAAGTCAGTTACGTTTGGGCCCAATTCAGTTACGTTTGGGCCCAATTCACTTACGTTTGGGCTCCCCTTGTGAGGACACGAGGTCTATAAGGAGGGGAGATTGTGAGACCCAGCCCGAAGGGGGGGTCAGGTTACCCAATTCCACATCGGAAAGGAGCGGGGGAGGTCTTGGGCTTATATGTGTTGTGTGATTGAATCATTTGTAACAAGATGCATTTTTTGGGCCCTGTGGTTAAAAGCCCAACTGAGCGTTGCAGTTGTGATCCATCACGCGCACATACACGTCCGGGCCCGCTGGGCCAAGGGGCCGGGGGCCGGGTTGTGACAATCTGCGTGATAAGAGATGGGAGTCTATGTCTCATTTACATGAGTGGAATTATGTTTGTTTTGTTAATTTAAAATTTGTGTAAATGCTTGGCTTTGAGTAGAGGCAACACTTGCATTGTGTGTGAATGTTATACTAGGTTCATTGTGATGCTTGTCATGATTTTTATACACTGATAGTATATTAAATTATTGAGCATGATGATTGTGTTTTGGTGTATTATTAGTGAGCTTGAGTTTAATGAACCTATACACTGTTTATATGAGAATTTGATAATTTGAGTTAGTGATCCTTAATTTTGAATTGCATAAGATTATTGAGTTGAGAGACTGATTTTGAGTTGAGAGACTGATTTCTTATTGAGAAACTTGTTGTGAGATTGTTGGGAGAGTGAGGAGGTGAATTAGGCATTTTTCCGAAAAATAAAATGAAATATAATAAAATAATATTAAATATTTCATTTTGTCTTCCTACCTTCTTAGATCGCCTAAATAAATTCATTTCTCCCTTTCCAAACTTTTTTTGTCTTGCCTATGAGTGTGAGAGTGCCCTGAGATGTTTCTTGATATGTATGATTGCATAGTACATTATTACTTGGTTTTTACGCATTATGGGATATGTGCTTTGAGAAATGCAATTATATATATATATATATATATATATATAATTTATTGGTATGACTTGAAATTGACGAATTGTACTTGGCCAATGCGAAGGTAAGTGGATGAGTATCCTTAGATAGAAGGATAGTCCCTTGCCTAGGAGTTTGGATGGATTGTGGATGCTTTATATGAGTATATGATGTGATATGCTACATATGCCTTCAAGCTTTTTGAGTTGTGTGTGTATAGAACATGTGTGATAGTGTGCTTTCTCCATATGTCCTGAGGACAACATTGGTGATAGAGTTTATATTTTCAACTTGCATTATAATTTGCCACTAGTGGGCTCCCAATGCAGGGGTGATTAGTGGAGTGGCTTAGAGGTCCACCCCGAATATGTTTTGGGTGTATATTAGCCCACAAAAATTCTGATTTTTGGTTTGGGAGCTCATTTGGGCTTGGACTCGAGTTTGTGGACTTATTCTTATCGAGGTCATGCATTTGCATTAGATTGTATTGCTTGTGTGGATTTGGATACATGTTTAACTAGCATAGGCATACTTGATATTTATTTTAGACTGTTCTTTTTCGAATGGTTTTAGTGCATTGCCTCTATTCTCCCATTATTGTTTATGATGCAGGGACTCTCATTGAGGTCCTTGAGATCTCACCTCCTCTTGTTGTTGTTTTTCAGGCTTAGGTCCGAGTGTTTGCATTTCTGGATTTTTTTGAGGTTAAAGTTCCCAGTTTGTCATAGGGTTGTACTACTACATATTTCATGTTTGAAAACTCGGCATTTTCTTTTGTATTTTGGATAATGATATGCATGCTTGTTTTTGTTATTGCATGCTTATCCATTGATTGATGTGAACCTTTTGTGGGTTGTGTTGATTACTTGCTTTTAGACTATGTATACTGTTTTTGGATTTGATATATGAGCTGAGCAGGGTGCCTTGGGCATATTTTATTATTATTAGGCTTGATATTGATGGACTTCTTGTGATTATGCATGATTGGAGCCATATGGCCTGTTGCGTGTGCTTTTAAGTCTTCCGCTGTTTCAATTTGTACTCCGTGACAAGTTATGTTATGCCAAAATTTGTGAAAGTTACATGCTTCATTTTTAAGTTTCAAATTTATATGCATTTTTGTATATTTTGTGAAAAGAGTTTTCAGGTTAAGCCTTGTGTGGTTTTGATTAGGCTACAAGTTCGACCAATTGGGGTTGCACGGCTGTGAGAAGCTCAATTATCAGGTTCGAATCATCAAATTAAAGATTGATCAACCACAAGGGCCTGATATTTGAGAGGATCTTTCCAAGGGATGGCAAGACCGGTAGTGCATGGTGCAAGACTAGTCGACTGATAAATAGTATGGAAAAATCTAATATTTTTATGAATCTTCCCATTATCTCACAAGAAAACTAAAAAAACTTTAAGTGATGTCATGAGCACAAGATCGGTCAGTTGAGGATATCGGTTAGCTACCAAAGTGGATGATCAGCAAAATGTTAGGAAAGATTGATCAGAAATTCAATGTCAGAATATTCTTATTTTTCAATGACCTTGAAGATTGGTCAGAAATAGAGGTATGATCGATATTGGGATACAATCAAGGGTTGCAAGACCGGTCGTGCATGGTGCAAGACTAGTCAATTGACGAATAATATGGAAAAATTTAATTTTTTTTATAAATCTTTCTATCATCTAGCAAAAAAACTAAAAAACCAATGAGTAATATCATGGGCACAAGATCAGTTGACTGAGGATGTAAGATCAGCTCCCAAGTGGATGATCGGTCAAATGTTAAGAAAAAAATGTAAAAAAGGGATAAGAACCCTCCCGTCTAGCTATTTGGGCTTACGGGAACGAATTTGTCGTACGTTTTTGGAAAACTTAAATTGAGTGTATTTTTGTAATTTCGTCCTTAATCCTATGAAACTTTTAATTTCATTTCTCTTGATTACCAACTATTTGTAGTATTTGTGAATTCACTAGGAAATTTGAAATCCGAAATAGAATTCGAGCGTTCTTTATTTCGAATTATTATACGAGTAATAATTTAGATATTAAGTACAAAATTATGAAAAATAATTTCTTGTGAAGATTTTATAGCAGGATTTGGTTTATTAAGGATATAGTTATGAAGAACGAAGGTATACGAGGATTTAGATTTTTTTCTGAAATTTTTCGATGACGTGTAATCATATTTAAGGATTTTTTCCTAATTTTGGTGTATTAAATTTATTATAAATTTAATAATCCTGGAAAAATTATTTTAATTCATAAGATTTTGATAATAATTTTTAGAAATTTATAAGATTTTTCTGGGAATTTTTTGAGCTAATATGCTATTTATTAGAAATTTTAAGAATATTCAATAAATTTAGGAATATATTAATATTATAATTTAAAAAAAGGAAAATCATAAGGTAAAAACACGGAAGGCCCTGTCATTTTGAACCATCGCAAATCTAGCATTGGAAATCCTAGTTATCCTCCCCCATACGACGTCCTTTCCTTAAGTTTAAAATGTCATCGTATCGTTGTGAGACCCTGAATTTTGAGTTTTAGAAGTCCAGAAGCCAGTGCATGTGAAAAAGACTATTTTTTCCCTAAAGAAAAGGATGTGTGATGGTCGAAATTGGTAAGGGATGTCTAGTAATTTTTTCTGAAATTAATTTTCTTTAAATTGATTCTTTATTGACTGATAATTACCCTAGGAAATAAAAACCCTAAGTTTAAGGAGATAATTACAGAATTTAATTCTGATAATTATCTTATTTTAATTAAGCCTTTAAAGTATGATATTTTAATCCCATTAACCACCTTATATAAATAGTAAGTCAGCCACATAAAAATCTTATACAGAAAACACACAAAATTCGTAAGACCTAAAAACCCTACACCTCCCAATTTTTGCTGAAATCCGCTGGAACTTCAAACAAGCATAACTCTCTCATCGTTTATTGAATTCTGCAAATAACAGCTTGTTTGAAAGCTCTCTTCATCTTCTTTTCCAACAATCCTTGGTTTTTCGTTTGAAAGTTAGTTTTTCTATGTTAAAAGTTAAATCGAATTTCGGTAGAATTGCCAAAATCTATTTGAACTTCAAAATAACATAACTCTCTCATCCTTTGTCGGATTCTTGTGAATAGTAGCTTATTGGAAAACTCTCTTCATCTTATTTCCAGAAATCTTTGGTTTTTTGTCAGGAGGTTAGTTTTTCTTTATCGCAAGATAAGTCGAATTTCGACGGGATTAGGATTCAAGATTGTGTGATTCTGTCTTCAATTGATTTCTGTTGTTGTTCCTCTTGTTCATATGATTATTTGGCATCTATTCATATTATAAAATCATGAATTCATCCTTTGAATCTTTTCTATACATGAAATCAGTATGCCCTACCCTTGCCCTATTATTGTCTATCTTGATCAATTGATGAACCTATTGGATTCTGATCTTGTTTGTTTTGATTGTATAAGTTATAAACAATTAATCCCTCTTTTTTATCATGAAATCGCAACCCTTACACCTTGCTAACATGAAATCACAAACTATTTTGTGTCCTATGCTTAGTGCCGAAATATACATAGTTAAATTGGGTGGTAATTCAGGTTGAATCTTGTTAAGTTCTTGTCTATCACATCACACATCAAAAGGGGAGGCACCTGCGGCATCTGACCACTGGTTTCTGATAGGTTTGGTGAGTGGAATTGGTAAGGAAATAGGGTATTCAATTAGTTATTGAGTATGCATGCTTAGTTTGGTTTTGTCTTTGCCTTGTGATACTATAGGTGGTTCGGAATTATTAAATAAAGGCTAAGGAATAGCTTCTTGTTCAGAGACAAGAGAGGTAGGATCTATGCCTCATCGGTTTCTCCAGAGATCCCTGTTGTTTGTTTGTTATTTCAATGCATGCCCTTGTTATTATTGCATGCAAATTGATTATTGGATATGTGTAAGAATTGCGGATTGAGATATGAATCCTATAGGTTATACCGAACTCTTGAGTTAGGTTTAGAGTGCCTGAATTGCATATAATATGTGAATTGAATAAGATAATTGTGTTTTGACATGATTGAGGATACCGTGTTATGGTATTGTGCTTGTGCTTGCCTATGTGTGCTTATACATGTTTGTGTGTCAGGATCCTATTTTTGGCTATTCGGGGTAAACACTGATGCTCCTTGGGAGAGGGGAGGCTCTTACTGGTATGGGAATTGTATGGGTGGCAAAGCCCAGCATGCGCGCATTGGATGTCTAATCCTTGTGTGGCTAGAAGTCTTGTCCTTGTGTGGCAGGATGAATAGGCTTACTAATTAGCTTGTGTGCTAACCTTTTACCCTTTGTGTAGTAAGCCTTGGACAACACAGGTGGAAGGGAACGACCTTTCTTTTTCCTATTTCCAAGAGCAATTTGATGAGTTTTACCTGCCTGTGTACTTCTAATTTTCGAAAGAGTTTGCAGTCCACCCTCAGCCTTAGTTTCGGCCCTATCCCTTTGATTGATTTTTGAATTACGTGATACCCATAAATGTGTAGGAATGATCTAATGTTGTTCGAGAGATTTGTGTTTAAAATTTCTGTAGATCTTAAGATATTGTGACCCTACTGAGATTCTTGTAATCTCATCCTATTGTATTCACCATTTTTCAGGCTTAGGTACATCCACTGTCCATGGTACCAGTGTGTGAGATCAAGGCTGCACGGCGGGGCGATATCGCATCACATTAGCATAGTTGTTCCTTGATTGCTTGCGCATATAACATGAATTATGATTGGACTATTTTTCTGGTTTTCAAGGTTCCTCCTTTACTTGTTTCCGTTTTATTTTGGGAATTAACTTACTGGATGTTTGGATCCTTATGAGACTTGTGAGTTGTGGATTCATTGATTTTATTTAAAGACTTCTGCAGATATTTTATTCACTCTGTATGATACTAGAATACATTTCCAATATCATGCTCCAATAACTAATGAACATAACGAATGTACATGCTAAAAATCGAGAATTTGATAAGTAAGCCTTGTGGAATTCAGATACATCCTGGTTCTTGGGCTTGTCTGAGTTTCACTGCGGTAATGGCCCTAATCGGAGAAATTAATAATAGGTTAGGATTTAGGGTCGTTACAAGTTTGGTAGCGGAGCATGGTTTAAGGAATATAATTGGTTATATGCTAACTTGTTTGTTGATTTTGTGTTTATAGGTAAGAACATGCGCACACACACACTCACTTAGGGGCTAAATACCAAAAGTAATTTAATGCTAAAAAGGGATTGATTTGTAAGATTTAAATAATGAGAATGATAATCTGATTAGCTATATGTTTATGAATGTTCTTATGCCTGATATGCCTTGATGTGTTTTGATAAATCTTAATGTATTTCTGGTCATTGCCGAATGTGTGTTTTTGCCATAATGCCGAGTGTCCCTATGTGACTTCTTATCATTGTCTTTAGAGTTTGTTGCAATGATTTCCGAGAATGGTTTGTATGATAGTATTGTTGCCGAATGCTTATGGGAAAGCTGGTGTAATTTCCGAGTGTGCGTCGCATGTGTACATATGATTTCCAAAACTTGTGAGTATTTGTGTGCAAGTGTATTTTGTTTTCTAGCATATGCGTATCATCCGGTGGATGCCTAGTATCGTATTTAGTTATTTGTTAAGTAACAATCGTATGTTTGTATAGTATGACAAGGTTGAACACTACAAGGGATCGACGGGGTAGGTATGAGGTTCAGGCCGAACAACAACTAATTTGTGATCTAGTCTACATCGCCTGTGCTGTATGTATGGGTCCGAATGTAATTGAAGTGGATCTAATTCCATTGGACTTCCGAGAGTTGGATGTAATTTTAGGCATGGACTGTCTGACGAAATATCAAAGCCCGTATGGAGTGTTTCACCAAACATGTGTGGTTCACTTTTCTTGTTGGTGCCGAATAATGCTTTGAAGGTAATAGGCAAGTTGTTTCAACTTGCATGATTTCTTGGCTGGATGCGAAGCAATTGATCAACAAAGGATGTACCGCGTACCTCCCGCATGTACATGATGTTTCTAAAGAGTCCTCGGATCTAGATTCTGTTCCAATGGTTCGCAAATTTCCAAAAGTATTTCCAGAAGACATAGCCGGTTTACCACTAGCAAGGGAAGTGGAATTCGGCATTGAGTTAGTACCTGGTATGAATCCGATTTTCATTCCTCCGTATCATATGGCTCTTACGGAAATGAAGGAACTAAAAATACAGTTGAAAGATTTGCTGGATCACTGTTTCATCCGACCTAGTGTGTCACCTTGGGGAGCACCTATCTTGTTCGTAAAGAAGAAAGATGGCTCGTTATGATTATGCATTGACTATCGGCAGTTGAATCGTGTGACCATGAAGAACAAATACCCTTTGCCACGCATCAATGATTTGTTCGACCAACTCCAGGGTGCATCCGTGTTCTCCAGGATCGACCTCAGATCTGGATACCATAAATTGCAAGTTCGTGATGCTGATATTCCGGAGACCTCGTTCAAATCGCGATAAGGCCACTACGAATTTCTAGTTATGCCATTCGGTTTAATCAATGCACCAGCTGTGTTCATGGACTTGATGAATCGTGTGTTCCATGAGTTCCCAGATAAATTTGTGATAGTCTTCATCAACGACATTCTGATTTATTCAAAATTAGAAGAGGAACATGCTAAGCATTTGCGGATTGTGTTGAATGTTTTGAAGGATAGGCAATTGTTTGCAAAGTACTCCAAATGCGAAGTTGGTTTCCTTGGCCATATTGTTTCTGCCCAAGGTGTGTTAGTTGATCCATAGAAGATTGAAGCCATAATTGCTTGGGAACCCCCGTGAACTGTGTTCGAAATTCGTAGTTTCCTTGGCATAGCAGGATACTACTGTCGCTTTGTGGAGAATTTTTCATCGCTTGTCGCACCATTGACAGAACTGACACGCAAGGGTGAGCCGTTCGTGTGGAATGAGAAATGCCAGCGAAATTTTGAAGAACTGAACAACCGGTTAGTTTCCGCACCTATCCTTACCTTACCTATTTGCGGAAAGGAGTATGTGATTTACAGCGATGCATCGATATCCAGACTTGGATGCATATTGATACAAGATGGGAAAGTCGTTGTTTATGCTTCCCGACGGGAAAGTTGTTTGTTTGTTGTTTTCGATGCATGCCTTTGTTATTCTTGCATGCAAATTGATTGTAGGATATGTGCAAGAATTGTGGACTGAGATATGAATCTTATAGGCTATACCGAACTCTTGAGCTAGGTTTAGAGTGCCTGAATTGCATATGATATGTGAATTGAATAAGCTAATTGTGTTCTGACAAGATTGAGGATACCCTGTTATGGTTTTGTACTTGTGTTTGCCTGTGTATGCTTGTACATATTTGTGTGTCAGGATCTTGTTCCAATGGCTATTCGGGGTAAGCGCTGATGCTCCTTGGAAGAGGGGAGGCTCTTACTGGTATGGGAATTGTATGGGTGGCAAACCCCAGTATGCGTGCGCTAGATGTCTAATCCTTATTTAGCTAGAAGTCTTGTCCTTGTGTGGCAGGATGCCCTTATCCTTGTGTGGCTTAGGATGTCTTGTCCTTATGTGACAGGATGAATAGGCTTACTGATTAACTTGTGTGCTAACCTTTTACCCTTTGTGCAGTAAGCCTTGGACAACACAGGTGGAAGGGGACGACCTTTCTTTTTCCTATTGCCGAGAGCAATCTGATGTGTTTTACCTGCCTGTGTACTTCTGATTTTCGAAAGTGTTTGCAGTCCACCTTTAGCCTTAGTTTCGGCCCTATCCCTTTGATTGATTTTTGAATTATGTGATACCTATAAATGTGTAGGAATGATCTAATGTTGTTCGAGAGATTTGTGTTTAAGATTTCTGTAGATCTTATGATATTGTGACCCTACTGAGATTCTTTTAATCTCACCCTATTGTATTCACCATTTTTCAGGCTTAGGTACATCCACTGTCCGTGGTACCAGTGTGTGAGATCAAGGCTCCACGGCGGGGCGATATCGCATCATATTAGCATACCTGTTCCTTGATTGCTTGCGCATATAACATGAATTATGATTGGAAGAAAGATTCAAAAGAAGAAAGATTTAATAAAAATGGTACGGGTTACCAATGATAGATCCTAGTCTTGTCAAGGGTATGGGTACTGTGAATTATGCTAGTCAAAGTTATGTCATGTGTGAACGCTTAAGAAAGGTCATCATAAATTGGTTTTTTGTGTGCTCGTGTTTCTTTAAAAATCTTGGTAACCTTATTTGATTAAATTTTTGCTTATTTGAGTTTTGTATAATGTCTGCCTATTGATACAGTTTGCATGTTTGGGTTGGGATGCAGATGTATGTTGTGTCTAAATGTAAATGGTGTAACAAATCAATAAAATATGCAAGTGCTACCCGAACAACACTATTGTATAGTAAAACACCACTGCGATTTTTAATTACTCTTTTCCGTTATCAATTATTAAATTTTAGCTTTGTAGGCTCAATATGTACATTACAATGAATAGTAGTGTATATAGTGGGCCTACGACGGGGTGTCATGCAAAAATAAATAAATAAATTTAGATTTCGGGACGTGGCATAAGTAATTAGGCTTGTGATGAACTATGTTTAGTATTAGTCATCTGGAATTATTTTTGGTTCATTTGATTGTTTTTATGAATAATTAAATCATTAAATTGAATATTTTTTATCGTTTGTTAAGTGTTGTAGTTGAGCAGATTTTAGTACTGATGACTTGTTTTTAACACTAGTCATCCGTATGATTTCGGTTTGATTTTAGGTTGATTGCATGCTAATTATGATTAATTAGTGAACATTTTGATTATTTATTGAGAATTGTTGTTTGAACAGGTATGTTATGGTTTTTGGCAGCAAAAGGAATCGTTTTCGTATGAAAAATGCACCAAACATCAAAATTAAAGTTAGTGTTGCCGAAGATGCACCGACCAGTCAGATTACTTGCACCCACCGGTCGATTCAAAAAGAAATTTCTGCCGAATTTGCACCAATCGGTCGGGTCATATGCACCCACTGGTCGGACGACCAGAATGGAAAAAAAGACGGTGTTGCTGAAGATGCACGACCGGTCAGGTCACTTGCACCCACCTGCCGGTTCAACCTAACAAACTTGCCAAAGATGCACGGACTGGTCAGTTCACTTACACCGACTAGTCTGTCATACGAGATCGACACCATATCAGATAAAGACAATCACATACGAGATAAAGACTATCTACTCAATTTCTAGTATAAAATAGACGTCCAGGTTGTATTATTTATCATCGAACACTTTATGCATTTAAGTCTTTTTTTCAAAACATATCCTCGAAAAAATAACGGTATGTTTGTTTGAGTTTTAATGTCAACTCTTTTTGAATTAATTCTTTCTTTATCTTTTTTGCTATCTCGATTCATTGACATAAAATTGGGATTCAAATCTGTTGTGTTCTGATTACAAATTCTTAACCCTAATTCTTATCTTGATTAATTGACAAACCTGGCCAGTTCGTCAGTGGGTTTAAATTGATACGGAAGAACAATTAAACTGCGATAACAAATTAGAACTTCTAGGGCATTACTGAAACTTGGTAGAATAGGAATATATCTAGGGTTCATATTGATTGCACAAAATGATTCTAAAACTCAATTTTCATAGGAATATAGTTAGTTGAGAATCTGAATTAGCTCCTAATAGTTTGGAAGGATATTAGGGGATTGAAAGATCATCAAGAATAAGTACAGAATATTGGAATTGAATAATAGTTGAATTGGTTCCCAAATTAACTAACAACTCTAACTCTATAATTTAGGTTTAGGTTTAGTTTACTTATCTCTCATTATTCGATTCTTTTAACTATAATAAAAGATTAGGAAAATTTATTGGTTTCAAATAGATTTCCCTGTGGGATCGATACTCGTTCTTTTGAACTATACTACTTGCTGATAGTTGTGCATTTGCGATTCTTGATGTCTATTTTATACTAGAAATTGAGTAGATAGTGTTTACCCCATATGTGATTGTCTTTATATGATATATTTAGAGTCGATCTCATATGACCAACCAATCAGTGTAAGTGAACAGACCGGTCTGTGCATCTTTGTCAAGTTTTCAGGTTGAACGGATCGGTGGGTGTAAGTGACCCGACCGGTCGTTGCATCTTCGGAAATACTATCTTTTTTTTGCATTTTGGTTGTCCAACCAGTGGGTGCATTTGAAACGACCGGTCGGTGCAATTTTGGCTGAAATTATTTTTGAACTGACCAATGGGTGTAGGTGACCCGACTGGTTGGTGCATCTTCAGCAACATCAACTTTAATTTTGTTTTTTTGTTATGTTTTTTATATGAAAACGCTTCTTTTTGCTTCCAAAAACCATTACACACCTGTTCAACCACAATTCTCAATAAACGATCAAAACATTCACTAATTAATCATAATTAGCATGCAATCAAGCTAAAATCAAATCGAAATCATATGGATGACCGGTGTTTAAAACAGGTCATCAAATCTCCTCAAGCTTAGAACTTTAGTCCCTAGCAAAAATAGTTCGATAAAAGACATCACACCACTAACAAGATATCTCCAATCACGAAAATTAGTTTACTTCTTTATAAATAATAATAAACACTCAATTTCGAAATTCTGGCCTTTCAATTCTCACCCCAATTGCATCAGTTTCACATAAAGGAATTAAGATTTAAAAACACCAAATGTCTATGCAGTAGTTCATCAAACCAATCAGAATGTTTATTGGAGTTTTAGAAGTGTAGCTCAAATGTCCTATTAGGTTTAACCCACCACAAGTGCTTTTTATTTCTTAGTGCTTCAAAAAATTTTCTTTCTTTTCAATTCCACAGCACATAATAATTTTATTTTTTTCCTTTACTCAGCATGATGCACATAATAATTGGTGAGTTAAACCAATAGATTAACCAATACTAACCAACCTTACTATTTTTCCTTAGTATAAACTAACCAATTTGATGCTTCGCTGCTCTAAATATTAGTCAATGTTTGAACCTATTGCCACCTTTAATTTGTAAAATCAATTTCAACATGTTAGAGGTAAAATTTATTCAACCATACTAAACAAAATTAAATACTCATTGTCAGTATTTTAGAAGTGAACCAACCTCCTCAAACTTAAATCAAATGGACGCCTATGAACATAATATTATTAAACATATTATGTAACTTAAATAAACAAAATTGACTTAAATAACACAAAGACAAATAAAACGAAAGTAAAAATAAGGAAAAACAAGGAAAGAAAAATACTCAAGACAGTGCACTCAATTTTCTCCTGGGTTGCTGTGCTCCTTTGCAGCATCTCCTCAAACTTATTTACCTACATGGGGAACAAACGCATAAGAATCAAACCCTCTTTTTTTTTTCTCTCTTCTCATAGTCCTTTGCCTCTTTTTTTTTGAATGATGGGTTGCCTCCCATTAATTGCCTTAGTTATGGTCATGACATAACCCTTTCAGCTTTAATTTGTAGCCTGCATTGGTGGTTTTGCATCATCTGGATCATTGCAGGCTTAATTCAAAGTTATTGGCCTGAATGGCAAGGCTGCAGATGCTTTCTCCTAATGCCTCAGCTGTTGGAATATTTTAGTCCATGATAGTCTTACGCCTTGGCTGCTGATTGTCTATTGCTGAAGTTGGGTATACGTTCTCTCCTCCATTGACAACATCTGGGTTTTGGTGGACCATTTTTTGGTCTGATAACTTAAGTTGCCTGAGCCTTTTTATAGTTTTCTCAATTGAAAGGTTAATAGGTTCCAGGTCAAGCTTCTTGCTTCTTAAGTTATACCTATTATGCAGTTCTACACACTAGAACAAAATAAAAGAAATTTAATCTAGATAAAGAATTAGGGTTAAATTGTCAGCTTTAAAACCGTTTCCCCTGCAACGACGCCAAAAACTTGTTGGCTTAAAATTTAATTTACCTTTAATCACAAGCGCACGATTGTCAACAAGTAATATAGTTCAAAATAAAGAGTATCGATCCCATATGAAAAGCCATTTAAAACTAATCAATTTTCCTAATCTACTATTCTAGTTAAATGAATCGAATAATGAGAGATAATTAAACTAGACCTAAAAACTAAATTAACTAGTTAGATCTTAGAATTAGAGTTGTTAGTTAATTTGGGAACCAATCCAACTATTGTTTAATTCCAATATTCTTTACTTGTTCTTGATGATCTTTCAATCCCCTAATATCCTTCCAGACTATTTTGAACTAATTCAGATTCCTAACTAACTATATTCTTATGATAATTGAGTTTTAGAATCATTCGCCCAATCAATATGAACCCTAGGTTTGGCAGATATATTTCTATTCTACCAAGTTTCAGCAATGCCCTTGGACTTCTAATTTGTTGTTGCAGTTTAATTGTTCTTCCAAATCAATTTAAACTAACCTACAGATGAACTGGCTAGGTTTTTCAATTAATCAAGAGTAGAAATAAGGTTAAGAACTTGTAATTAGAACACAGCGGATTTGAATCCCAATTTTACGTCAATGAATCAAGATAGCAAAAGAGATAGAGAAAGAATTAATTCAAATAGTCTTGACTTTATTTAAAATTCAAACAAACATACAGTTATCTTGATCACTGATGGATCGTGGACATATTTTGAAGAAAAGACTTGAATGCGTAAAGTGTTTGATGATAAATAATACAACATGCACGTCTATTTTATACTAGAAATTGAGTAGATAGTATTTATCCAGTATGTGATTGCCTTTATCTGATATCTTTGGTATTGATCTTGTATAACTGACCGCTCGGTATAAGTGAACCGACCAATCCATGCATCTTTGGCATGTTTGTTAGGTTGAACTGACCGGTGGGTGTAGGTGATCAGACCGGTCGGTGCATCTTCGGTAACACCATATATTTTTTTATTTTGATCGTCCGACCGGTGGGTGAATGTGACCCGATCGGTCAGTGCAAATTTGGTAGAAATTTCGTTTTGAACTTACCGGTGGGTGCAGGTGACCCAACCGATCGGTGCATTTTCGGCAACACCAACTTTAATTTTGATATTTTGGAGCATTTTTCATACTAAAACACTTCCTTTTGCTGCCAAAAACCATGACACACCTGTTCAACAACAATTCTCAACAAATGATCAAAATGTTCACTGATTAATCATAATTAGTATGCAATCAACCTAAAATCAAACTGAAATCATACAGATAACCAGTGTTAAAAATAGCTCATCAAGTACAAATTTAACGATGAAAGGGAGTCGTTTAGGTTGAAAAATGACCTTTGGAACATAGAATGAACATAATGTGCATGTGCTGGAAACCACATACCAGTTCGTTCAATTGAACTAACCGATCGGACCAGTAACGAATCAATGTTGAACATCAACCGACCGATCTGTGTATTTTGACTAACCGTCCGGTCAATAAAAACCAAGAATGCGAACATCAACTGACCGGTTAATTGGACACTACCTACCGATCGGTTCAAAAGATGGGTCACATTTATGTTCGGGTCGAGATTCAATGAATCAGTGAGTCATTCAAGATAAAGACTATTGACATACAAATAGAGACTACCAACTTATTTTTAGTATAAAATAGACATCAGGATTGAATTATTTTTCATCAAACACTTTATGCATTCAAACCTTTTCTTCATAACATGTACTCGATCCATCAATGATAAAGATAACAGTATGTTTTGTTTAATTTTTAATTAATGCCAAGACTATTTGGATTAGTTCTTTCTCTTCATCGTTTGTAATCTTGATTTATTGATGTAAGACTAGGATTCAAATTCGATGTGTTTTGATTACAAATTTTAAACCCTATTTCTAATCTTGATTAATTAAAAAACCTTACTAGTTAATCTACATGTGAGTTTTAATTGATTTGGAAGAACGATTAAACTACGACAACAGATTAGAAGTTCTAGAGCAATTGCAAAAACTTGGTCGAATAGGAATATATTTGCCAAACCTAGAGTTCATATTGATTCGGAAAAACAATTCAGAAACTTAATTATCATAGGAATATAGTTAGTTAGGAGTCTGAATTAGCTCTTAATAGTCTAGAAGGATACTAGGGGATTGAAAGATGATCAAGAACAAAGTACAGAATATTAGAATTGAATAATAGTTAGATTAATTCACAAATTAACTAACAATCCTAACTCTAACTAGTTAATTTAGGATTTAAGTTTAGTTTAGTTATACCTCTTTATTTGATTCATTTAACTAGAATACTAGATTAGGTGAATTGATTTGTTTTAAAAAAATTTTCTTGTGGGCTCGATACTTGTTCTTTTGAACTATATTACTTGTTGATAGTTATGCGTTTGCGATTAGAGATAAATTTAATTTTATGCCAATAGCTTGCTATTCATTTTTCTGATAATAAAGAATATAAAGATGAATAATAAAACTTCACAGAATCATATATCACACAGAAAAGGGAGGTTTAAGCTAACTTAACTTCAAAGAAAATAAGCATAAACATCCCTAATACCTTAATAAAGTTATAAAGGTCTGATGCATAACATTTTGGAGAGAGAATTATCTCTGAACTAGACTCTAAACTATACTTTGTACCTAAAATTTGTTTCTAATATGCAATTCTAGCTTATCTATTTATTTCTTATAGTCCCGACTGGTCCTACAGTTATGTCTTCTTAGTCCTATGACAGATTTATGATAGAACCATAACACTAATAACACATGGCTGATAGGTTGGTCTATATACCCTACCGGTCTACTACACTCTTCGATAATCGGTCTTCTCCTAGCATGACTAGTCTTTTATCTTTGGAATTTGTGTTTGATTGATCTCTATAAATGCAGATCGTTCATACAAATCTCTTAATGGTTGGTCTTAGATTAGCTAACTAATCTTCACTTTCCTTTGACTCATGGGTCTTCTCTTTAATAGGATTGGTTGACTACTCAATTCTTCAGTTAATTTAGTTTTTTTCCTTATAAAAATTCTGTAGCACATCTTTACAACTAAATTGTCATGGACATACCATAATATCATAGAATTAGCATAAAAATATCCTAAAAATAATAAAAATATACTCATAAATCCAAAAAATAAATATGTATTTCATTGAGTTATCACATCCTCAAACTTAAGTTTTTGCTAGTCCCTAGAAAAGAAGTAAAACAGAGGGTCAGTCTTTAGTACTTATAGTTGGCATTCTTCTTAATTAATGTACATAAATTACTTCAAGAACAACCCATGATAAACACTGCGAGGCATCGTATCTTAGAGGGTTGGGCCTTAAGCTCAATAACTTGATAAATAGTAATTAGGTGAGTCCATAATCTATAGGCTAGGGGTTATGAGAAGAAATAGATACTATTGGAATGCTTAAGCATGGATGATGGATTAGGAAAATTTAAATTAGTTGTTGCTGGGCTAAAAAGTAAGAATGTGGCTCAAAAGAAATCGATCTTAACATCGACGTTGCACATCTAGGGGTATTTTTGCCTTTTCACATTCTGATACCTTTCAATATTAAAATCTGAGTCTTTTGATGACTAAAACCTTTGAGTCTAATCGTTTTTAGTCATATGGAGAAATTTCTATCATAACAAAATAAATATTAATTATTATATTTTTTCTAAAACAATAACTACGCGGTGATATGGGTATTATATATGTATAAATATGTATATATATTAAATAAAAATAAAAAAAATGAGATAAGAGAAAGATTTTGTTGACCTATGACCATGAGTAGGTCATTTGATTGAGTATTAGAGTTTATGAATTTTATATAAATTTTTGAAAAGATATCTGTAATTATCATATTTTTTTCTTAATATTATCTTAAGATAATATTTTTTTATTAAATTATGTATATCATAAAAATATATTTTTTTTAAATATAAGTAGATTCTACTATTTATAAGGAGTCTATGATATTTTTTGGGATATTTTTCCGATTAATATACTATTTATTATGAATTATTAAATATTTTATATATTAAAAACTAATATTAATATTATTATAAAAAAAAAATTCAAAACGACAGGTCATCCTGTCGTTCAACCAACATGGTGGAAAAGGTAGGATGCCTTGCCATTTTGATAAGCTCGGTTTCTTCTTCGTTCGAACTCAGAATGATGTCGTTTTACCCTTAAAAGGGTCACCGGTTTGTCTTTTCTGGTTATCCATTGACTGAAGCAAACTTATCCTGATTCCAATAGGGATTTGGGGATTATTTTTTTGGTCTCCAAAAACTTGATTCACCTCTCTCATCTTGTGCATCCTTGCTCCGCATGTTTGTGTGTGTGTGTCCCTCTTCTTGCCAATATAGGTAACTATCTTAGTTTCTCTCTCATCCAAAACGCTGAGATCTTTTTCTTTAGATTTGTGAGGTTTTGTTGAGTGGAATAACATTAAATTTATAGGGTTATGGTTGGGGTAGGTGAAGCTTTGTCTAGGTATGATTTTTGTGTGGAGTAAAAGCGTAAGATCCCAATATTTAAGTTGATGGGTCGAATTTTAATGTTTTGGCCTAGATCTTGAAGAGTGGCCCAGTTTTCTTGGAAGAGTAGGATTTGAAGGGAATAAAAACTCTCTCGTCAAGCCATTTGGGCTTACGAGAATGAATTTATCGTATATAAAGTGAGCAAAAGAGTATTTTCTTTCTGAAATCCGAACAAAGGGTGTTTTTGTAATATCACCTTTAGCTCCTCAAAGCCTTCATTTTATTGTATTTAATTTTTACCAACCATCAGCATTGTTTGTGGAATTTATTGAAAAATTAGGAATCCGAAGTAAAACTCGAATCCTTTTATTTTCGAAATTCTTGTATTAGTATCAATTTAGTTATTAACTAAGAAATTATGAAAGATAATTATTTGTGGAGATTATGCAGAAATTTGGGTTATTAAGGACATGATTAAAATTAAAGATGAGATACAATGATGTGAAAATTTTCTTGGAATTTTTAAAGATACGCATTTAGGTATTTAAGGATTTTCTAATTATAATTTTAAATATAATATTTTTTATAATTTTTATAATTTTTAGAAAAATAATTTTGTCACATAGGAGTGTTTAAATAATTTTGAGGAATTTATTGAAATTTTCTCAATATTTTTTGAGGTATTAGACTATTTATTAGGAATTTTGGTTGATTTTTAGAAAATAAAGATATATATTAATTATTATATTATTATATATATATATATAAAAGGAAGTTCAAAATGCGAAATGTTCTGTCATTTTGTTAAAAAGGGGGACTATGGTTGGAAACCCTAATCTTTTGTAGTGAAACGCAACCGTATCGACCCACGGGATTAGTTATCAGTCAGAGAAAACCTCAGCCCTACACGTGTCGAGCTTCACACCCCTTCCCCCCTTTCACCCATACATAGCCAGAGAGAGTCTGGTGAAGAGTGCTTCATATGGGTATTGTTATCTTGTTTATAACATGATAATAGGTACACGTGAATGAGGAAGTTTGATATATAAACCTAAATAAAACTAATCATTTTATACTAATTTTGTTTTTGTTTAGCTTTTATATTTTCAGATAGAAAGCACAAAGTTAGAACAACCTTGCATCCAAAGTTTGGTTAAATTCGACCAGAAGATACTCATCAACTTCAATCAGTCAAAACCTATGAGGAAAATTCATAGGAAACAATGATCGGTCGAATTTACCTTAATTCGACTGGTCAGTTTCAAGATCAAACGACGATCGGTCGAAGTTCATCATATTTGATCGGTCAAAAATGCACAAGAAAGAGCCCACAATTTCCAGAGACTTTACTGATCGGTCGAATTAAGTTGCATTCGACCGATCAAAAGACCAAGGAGATCAAAAGGTCAAATCTTGACCGGTCAATTCTCAAAGTATTTGATCGATCGATGAAGGTGCATCGACCAATCAAAAAAAGATAATACCGACCGGTCGAACAGGCAGTTAACGGCAATTACGAGCAGTTTATGACCGTTGAAGGCAATGACCGGTCGAAGACATGTAAGTTCGACTAGTTGCAATCCAACTAGTATAAATTTAAGGTGCCATGTAACGATAGGATAGAGAAAAAATTGTAGTGATTGGTTGCATTCCTTTTGTAAAAGAGATCTTCAAGCCTTAAGTGCATTACATCTGTGGAAATTGAGACACACGATATGTAATTTGGTTTTATGAATAATATGAATGAATGAGGAAAACAATTACTCTTTCATGTGCATAATTCTTTTCTTTCGAGAGTCTCATTTCCTATCTTCCAAGCAATTGTTCATTCTACCTGTGCATGAAGGATTATATTGAAGAGTCTGATCATTTTGTTTAAAGGTAATTACTGGTCTAAGGATACTTTGCATGTAATCCAACAATATGATGCACCAACCAGGAAAAATTGGTGAAATGTAATAGAATAGGAATATATCTATTATGCTGGAATTACTATTAACGTAATTTGCTTAATTTAGTTTTTTATATAGGAATATAGTAAAAAGAAAATTAAGTGGAATAATTAAATCATTGAAAGATGTTTAATTAATGGTTTAGAAATAACAATAGAATGAAACTTTGTAAGTATAATAATGCCTTGTGAGAAGGAAGAAGAAATCAAATATAAATTAATGCAATGCAATCCATATATATTAGTATTAAGATTTAAGATATCAATGTCAAAGATCAGTTAGATTACTTTAAATAGAAATAAAAACTTAAAGATTAGGATACAAATGCTGTCAAGTTCCCTAAGGACAAATTTGTTCCTGAACAAATGTATTACCTGTACAATATTGTGCACTTGCAATTTTTAGTATAGTGAGAAACACACAACAAGTTTTTGGCATCGTTGCCAGGGAACAGTGTATAGTATATGTAACTAATATTTTACATTCTTTGTCTAGATTAAAGTTTTTGTGTGTTGACTTTGAATAGAAAGCTGGAACACAAGTAAAATTTACATAGTAAGAAGAAGAAACAGAGAGAGTCTATGGGTGAATTATTAAAGGAAAAGCCGCACATCGAGACCATGGAAAACGAGAGAATCAACCATCAGCATGAGATCCCACAAGTGAGGGTGGAAGAGAATGTAAACATGGAAGTACATTTGGAGAATGTGAATGTAGGTGAAGGGAGACCTCAAGGTAGACAAAGGACAATTATGAACTTTGCCACTTCGACATTGGATGCTTTAAGAGGAAGTATTAGATGACCTAATATTCAGGCGAATAACTTCAAGATTAAACCAGCAATGATTTAGATGTTGGAGAATCATCAGTTCTATGGAAATGAAAAAGAGGACCCAATGAAGCGCATCAAGTCTTTTGTGAAATTGACCAAAACTTTTCGTTTTAACAGAGTTTCTACTGAGGCTATTAGATTGCATCTATTCCCATTCTCTTTGTCAGGAATTGCTGCTAATTGGTTCGATGGACTTGGACTGGAAGCAATAACTATTTGGGAGGAACAAATGAATGCGTTCCTGGCTCGGTTCTTTCCCATATCGAAAACTTCTCAATTACGTAAGGAAATTACAAACTTTCAAAAACAACCAAGGGAAAGTTTGTATGAGTCTTATGAGCATTTTAAGGGGTTATTGAGAAGGTGTCCGCATCATAATATTCCAGACTTCTTGCAGTTGGAAAATTTTTTCAGGGGTTTGACTAAATTGGACAAGATGATGTTGAATGCTACGGAAAACGGGAACATCTTGAACAAGGACGTTGCTGAGGTATTTAAATTGATTGAGGAAACTGTATTAGGAGGACAGAGTCCGCAAGTAAATTGGAATTAGATGCCATTACCAAATTGAATGCGGAAATGGCGACTTTGAGATGAGAAGTAAACCAGAGTAAGAAGATGGTCGCTAGTACAAGCCAAGATCAGGCTACTCAACTTGTGTTGGCATTATGTGACTTTTGAAATTGAAACCATAATCATTTCTAATGCCCGATCATAATGGAGAAGGCAAGTTTTGTGAATGATTTAAACATGTCAGCACCCAACCATTATGGAAGCACATACAACCCGAAATGACGGAACCATCCAAATTTTTCTTGGAGAAATCAGGATGGAAGGAATAACAACCAGTTAGGGGCAAAGCAGCAAGGACAAAGGTCTAGAGACATGGGGATGTCCAACTTTAATCAGGGGTATTGGCAGTAAAGAAATATGCAATTCCAGTAACAAAGTGAAAGAATAACTAATATTGAGGATTTAATGCAACTGTTTATTGTGGCATTAGACTCAAGAATGAAGAATTTATAGACTCAAATGAGTCAGATTTCTCAATTGTTGCAAAATCGTCCGTAAGGAGCAGTACTTGCTGATACGAAGCACCTCGGATTTGAAAGCTATCACTCTTAGAGGTGGAAAGACCTTATTGGAATCAAAATTACCTTAAGATGTAATGTCTAGGGGTTGGTCTTGGAGATAAGTTTGGGGAGGAGATAGATATCTTACCACCTGTAAATGTGGAGCAAGAATTGGAAATGGGAAAGCAATCAGAATCCACTCCAAAGGCACCGGAGCATCCTCCACCACCATTCCCGCAAAGATTGAACAAGGCTAAGTTGCATGTGCAGTTTGTCCGATTTTCGGAAGTCTTTAAGAAATTGCAGATCAACATTCCTTTTGCCGAGGCATTAGAGAAAATGCCAAATTTTTCAAATTTTATGAAGGATATACTTTTAAAGCGTAAGAAAGTTAGTGATAATGAGGTAGTTACGCTTATGGAAAAATGTAGTGTGATAATGCAGAGGAAGCTCCCACCAAAATTAAAGGATCTTGGTAGTTTCAATATACCAGTGGAAATAGGATCCGAGTATTTCTACAAAGCATTTTGTGATTTGGGGACAAGCATAAATTTGATGCCTTGGAGCATGGCTAATCGGCTTGGATTGCATGATATTTGGCCAACTTTGTGTACACTTGAAATGGCAGATAAGACCTTATCCTTCCCTCGAGGCATATTCGAGGATGTGCTGATAAAGGTAGACAAGTTCATTTTTCTGGTTGATTTTATAGTATTGGAAATGGTAGAAGACCATTTTTGGCCATGGGGAGAGCATTGATTGACCTGCATGCAAGACAACTAACTATGAGGGTAACTGATCAACAAGTAACTTTGGATATTTTCTCTTATATGAGGTAGCATGATACCGAACAAATCAATGTAGTTTGGTTGTCAAATGATGAAGAGGAGAAAATGATTAAAATTCGATCAAATAGAGGGCTCTAGAAATGACATTGATTGATAGTGAAGATACAGAAGAGACAGAAGTATTGTCAATAGTTCAGACTATGGATTTCGTGCCACAGTGGAAGAAACATAAATTCAAGTCATTGGAAGTACCTATGGAAATTTTTAACAGAGTGAAACCATCAATTATGAAGCCACCAAAGCTTGAATTGAAACAACTTTCGAGCCATTTGAAGTATCAGTACTTGGGTGAGGAAGATATATTACTAGTAATTGTTTCAGCCACTCTGACATCACTTTAGGAAGAAAAAAGTTCTTATGCATTTTGAGGGTATATTAAAGGTATTAGTCCTTCATTCTGCACAAAATCAGATTGGAAGAGGGACATCGACCATCCATTGAACATTAAAGGAGGTTAAACCTGAATATGAAGGAAGTGCTACGTGCGGAGGTAATTAAATGGTTGGATGCTGGAATTATCTATTCTGTACCAGATAACAACTAGGTTAGCCCAGTTCAATGTGTATTGAAGAAATGAGGAACTACAGTGATTCAAAATGAAAAAGAAGAATTAGTTCCTACAATGACAGTAACGGGATGGCAAGTGTGTATGGATTATAGAAAGCTGAATAAAACTACATGTAAAGACCATTTTCCGTTGTCATTTATTGATCAAATACTGGACAAGTTAGCCGGATAAGAATTCTATTGTTTTCTAGATGGTTATTCAAGATATAACCAAATCACTATCACAACAGAGGATCAAAGTAAAACTACTTTTACATGTCCGTACGGTAGTTTTGCTTTCAGTCGTATGCCATTCAGTCTATGTAATGCTCCAACAACTTTTCAGAGATACATGATGGCAATTTTCACTGACTTGATTGAAAAGTATAGGGATATATTTATGGATGATTTTCTTAATTTTTGGGAAAACATTCGATCAATGCCTGAAGCATTTGGATTTAGTGCTGTATAGGTGTAGAGAGACTAACTTGGTGTTGAACTGGGACAAGTGCCATTTTATGGTGCCAGAGGGTATTGTTCTTGGACATTTAGTATCTGAGCATGGATTGGAAGTAGATAAAGCTATGGTGGAGATAATTGAAAAGCTACCTCCACCAACGACTGTAAAAGGAGTAAGAAGCTTTCTTGGCCATGCAAGATTTTATAGAAGATTCATTAAGGGGTTTCAAATATATCTAAGCCCTTGTGAAAGTTATTGGAGAAGGACCAGTGATTTTCATTTGATCAAGAACATTTTGACACATTCGAGAATATTAAGGCCCGATTGGTAACCACCACCATCATGATCACTCCTGATTGGAATGAACTATTTTAGATCATGTGTGATGTAAGTGATCATGCAGTAGGAGCAGTTTTGGGACAGCGAATAAATAAGTTTTTTCCATCCAATATACTATGAAAGTAAGATCCTTAACTCAGCCAAAGTTAATTACACAATTACGAAGAAGGAGTTGTTGGTAGTGGTATTTGTTTTTGAGAAATTTAGATCTTATTTAAAGGGATCTAAAATAATAGTTTCACTGATCATTCTGTGATCCATTAATTAATGGAGAAGAAAGATTCTAAGCCACGACTCATTAGATGGGTTTTGTTGTTCCAAGAATTTGATTTGGAAATCCAGGGTCGTAAGGGAATGGAAAACTAGGTTGCGGATCACTTGTCCAGGTTAGAAGTACATGCGGAGAAATTTTCTATGGAAAATGAGCAATTCTTCCTTGAGGAGAGAGTGTTGATGCTGACAGGAATTGATCCTTGTTATGCTAATTATGCCAATTATTTGGTTAGTCGAACTTTACCATCTGATTTTAATTTTCAAAAGAAGAAACAGTTCTTGCATGAAGTAAAGTCATATTATTGGGATGAACTGGTCTTATACCGTCAGTGCAAGGATCAAGTGATAAGAAGATGTGTTCCTGATGCGAAAATAAATGAAATCTTGAGTAACTGTCATGCCTCACCTTATGGTGAACATTTCGGTACTAAGCGAATTGCGGCAAAAGTTTTGCAATCAGGATTCTACTGGCCAACAATTTTTAGGGATGCCCATAAATTTTGTATATAGTGCGATCGATGTCAGCGTACAAGAAATATAAGTCAAAGGAATGAGATGCCCCTAAATATAATGATTAAAGTGGAGTTCTTTGATGTGTGGGGTATCGATTTTATGGGACCATTCCCATCTTTATACAGCAAGAAGTAGATTCTGTTGGCAGTTGATTATGAATCAGGATGGGTAGAAGCTGAGGCTTATGATTCAAACAATGCTAAAGCGGTATTTCGTTTCTTGAAGAAGAATATTTTTACTTGATTTGGAGTACCACGAGCGATTATAAATGATGAAAGAACCCATTTTTATATTAAGCAGTTTTCATCTTTATTAAAGCAATAGGGTGTCCATCATAAAGTTGCTCTACCGTACCATCCTAAGACGAATGGACAGGCAGAGATTTCCAATTGAGAAGTGAAGTGGATTTTAGAAAAAATAGTAGGACCGACTAGACGTGATTGGTCAAGGCATTTGTCAGATACATTATGGGCATATAGAACTACATACAAGACCCCACTAGGTATGTCTCCTTTTTGGTTAGTGTGTGGTAAATCATGTAATCTTTCAGTTGAATTAGAGCATAAGGCCTATTGAGCTATTAAGAAGTTAAACTTTGATTTGTTGGCTGCTGGAGAAAAAGCATGTTACAAATAAATGAATTAGATTAATTAAGATTGCAATCATATAATAATGCGTTGATTTATATGAAGGTAAAACGGTGACATGATAAACATATCATTGGTAAAACTTTTTAAATAGGTCAGCATGTGCTTTTATTCATCCCATTAGGAGGACATCATCAGATACCAACAGGATTCCAACATGTGGTTGTACGATTTTCTGATGCATTATGATCCAAATCTGCCTCCACCCTCGATGCCACTAAATTGGCACATGGAAAGACTCCCTGCATTAACCCTCATCTCAAGCTGCTATAAGTATTCTGTACTTTTCCTTCTTGTTTGTGGTTGTGTTCTTGTACTTTGGTTTACTTGTTTTCATTAGCATTTGTGTTGTTTCGTGCTTATTGTGTTAATTGTTAGGTTTACATTTCCAATGTGGTTGTCGTTGTTGTTCTTGTTATTTTGTTGTACGTGTTGTTGTCATTAGTAGTAAAAGTTTGAGTTTCATTCTTGTATGATGCATGTATGGAGACCATGCATGTTAAGTGTGAGGAAGTGAATGTCTGAGAAGTATAAAAACACATAATGAGTATATTATTATATGAGTATGAAAATTTTTGAAGAGCACAAATACATGTTTATGTTAGTGTGTGAGTATTATGGGTGGCATTAGTGACATTAACAAATTCTTCGAGCAACAAAGCATGATAGGTATGCTTGTATTGAGGATAAAACAAAAAGGAAGGTTGGGAATATAGGTTAAAACTTGGTAAGAAATAATAAGAAAGAAAAAAGGAATAATTGAAAATAAAAAAAAACAAAAAAAAATTAAAAAAGAAAAGAAAAAGAGGAATGAAAACAAAGGAACAAGATGATGAAAATCAAAGCATCATTACAAGTGCCTGTTAAGTTTCACTTCCGCAATAAAAAAACCCAATAATTACGCATATGAAATCATGAACTAGTGAATGGGTGCTTAATGTTATAAGAATCTAATTCCTTTAGCCACACATATTTAAGAATAATTGTGCTCTCTAAAAATTTTTATGCTATCATATTATAGTATACTCATTATTGGTGATATGTCATCCTCAATTGATAAGATGTATACGGGGTGTTGATAGATGTTTAGTCGAACTAATTCCTAAGGGATTAGCAAGGTTTTAAGTTTGAGGAGGTTTGTTATCTTGTTTTTAACATGATAATAGGTACACTTGAATGAAGAAGTTTGATATATAAACCTAAATAAAACTAATCATCTTACACTAATTTTGTGTTTGTTTAGCTTTTATATTTTTAGATGGAAAGCACAAAGTTAGAACAAGCTTGCATCCAAAGTTCGATTAAATTTGACCACTCATCAACTTTGATTAGTCGAAACCTACATGGAAAATCCAGAGGAAACAATGACCAGTCGAATTTACCTTAATTCGACCGGTTGAAAATGCACAAGAAGGAACCCCTAATTTCTAGAGACTTTAATGATTGTTCGAATTAAGTAGCATTCGACCGATCAAAAGACCAAGGAGATCAAAAAGGAAAATGTCAACCAGTAGATTCCCAAAGTATTTGATCGGTCGATGAAGGTGCATCGACCGATCAAAAAAAGATAATATCGAAGACATGTAAGTTCAACCCATCGCAATCCAACTAGTATCAATGTAAGGTGCCATGTAATGATAGGATAGAGAAAAAATTGTAAAGATTGGTTGCATTCTTTTTGTAAAAGAGATCTTCAAGGCTTAAGTGCATTACATCCTTGGAAATTGAGACACATGGTATGTAATTTGGTTTTATGAATAACAAAAATGAATGAGGAAAACAATTACTCTTTCATATGCATAATTCTTTTCTTTCGAGTGTTTCATTTCCTATCTTCCTAGCAATTGTTCATTCTACCTATGCATCAAGGTTTATATTGAAGAGTCTGATCATTTCACTAAAAGATAATTACTGGTCTAAGGATACTTTGCATGCAATCCAACAATTTGATGCACAAGCCATGAAAAATTGGTGAAATGTAATAGAATAGGAATATATCTATTACCCTAGATTTACTATTAACGTAATTTTCTTAATTTAGTTCTTTACATAGAAATATAGTAAAAAAAAAATTAGTGGAATAATTAAATCATTGAAAGATGTCTAATTAATGGTTTAGAAATAACAGTAGAATGAAACTTTGTAAGTATAGTAATGCCTTGTGAGAAGATGAAGAAATCAAATATAAATTAATGCAATGCAATCCATATACATTAGTATTAAGATTTAAGATATCAATGTCAAAGATTGGTTAGATTACTTTTACTAGAATTAAGAACTTAAATATTAGGATATAAATGCTATCAAGTTCCCTGAGGACAAATTTGTTCCTGAACAACTGTATTACTTATACAATATTGTGCACTTGCAATATTTTTAGTATAGTGAGAAAAATTAGGTATTTAAGGATTTTCTAATTATAATTTTGAGTATTATTTTTATTATAAATTTTATAATTTTGCAAAAAATAATTTGGTCACATGGGACTGTTTAACTAATTTTTAGGAATTTCTTGAAATTTTTAGGGTATTTTTTGATGTACTAGACTATTTATTAGGAATTTTGGTTGATTTTTAGAAAATACAGATATATATTAATTATTAATATATTATTATATAAAAAAAAAATAAGAAGAAGTTCAAAATGCGAAAGGTTTCGTCGTTTTGGTAAATGGGGCGGATTAGTGTTGGAAACCATAATCTTGTGCAACAAAACGCAGCCGTATCGACCCACGGGATTACTTATCAGTCATAGGAAACCTCAGCCCTACACGTGCCCAGCTTCACACCCGTTCCCCCCTTTCATCCACACATAGCTGAAGAGAGTCCGATCAAGAGTGCTACGTAAGGGTATACCTCGATTCACCCCAAAATGGTCATTTTGTGTGCGAGAAACCTGCAAGAGACGAGGGAGAGTGAGTTTCAAGTGATTCAAGAGAGAAACCGAGTGAAATTGCCAGCTCTCTGGGTAAGCTTTTTCCAGGAATAACCAGGTGGTTAAACTCATTGACATGTTAGTTTAATTTTCATGGAATTTAGTTTTGATGATTGTGTGTTGATCGGAAGGGGTGGATCTAAGTTTTAAAGTTTTTATTATGTTAAATAAGGATGAAATCGGGGGTGTTGGACTGAATTTTTTCGGCTAGGGTTTACATGGATCCCGATAGCTGGAGGTTAGGGAAAAGTTTTTCGAGGGTGTGCCAACGATGGGTTGCCTGGGGTTTGAGTGGAATGGCATGTCGTTTGAACAGTAAGGATGAACTAAAAGACATACTGTTTAAGCTTAAGACTGAAAGACATATAGTCAGGACCCCTAATGAACGACATGTAGTTAAAATTGGAATCAGATGACATGTAGTCTAATAGGTATATCAAAGACACCACGTTCAGAGGCTAGGTAGATAGGCTCGGATGAGTCATGGCAAACACAGAGCGAGCCACGAGTCATCATCCTGAAGGTTTGGATGTGTGTTGGCCCGCGCTCGTGCTGCCATGTGTCAGTTGGTGGAAAATTGACAAAATTTACACAAATTGATAGAAAAGCCGTAAAATTAAGCAAAATAAGGAAAAAATAGAAGGAAAAGGAAGAAAATATGGGGAAAATAGGAAAAATACTGAAAATGGTGAGGATTCCACTAGTACCAAGATTATTTACATTTGATGTGATTTGATAGGTCAATTAAATCAATGAAATTGATAGGAAAAATAACAAGAAGGATCGAAAATTTTGTTGAATTGATTTTTAGGAATTATTGTTATGATTTATGAGTTTAAAGTGTGTAATTAAGGAATTATGATATGATGTGAGATTAATATAGAGGTGAACTTTTATTTAATAGGTGTGGAAGTAAATCGTCAAAACCAATTTCCTCCGGAATCAGATCCCAAAGAAAAAGTGTCATAAACTGTGAGTGCTTAGCATGTGTGCATGCATAATAACTTTCATATTATAGTTTAAAATGGTAGACTATACAATATTTGAATCGTATGAACATGCATAATTATTCGAGTGTTGGCGATCGTTAAATGTGTGAACCGATTTATACATTAATGAGTCGTTATGATGTTACACTTGCATATTGTGTTGTGTTATTTGGTAACAATGTGAAAACAACATGAGTCGATATAAGGTAACCTATACCGCCTCGAGAGCTCTTTGAGTCTAGTAGCAAGGCGTAAAGACACCAAATCACAAGGAATAAGGTTGGATTAATTAGTAAATGCGCATTGACTAACCATTTCTTGCAGGTCTTGGGAATCGATTAGGTGGAGATACCATCATTAACGACCCGACAATGTCAGTGGAATGGGCTATAGATAAATGTTCAGTAGTCTATATCACGGTTTATAAGAGAATTTCAAATTGAGATAAGTATTGATAGGGTTACCACTAACAAATCTTAGTCTTGTCCAAGGCCAGAACAGATTATGAGAGTATGCAAGCCCAACTTCATGCTATGTGTGCTCACCTAATAAGGGTTATCGTAATTGATTACCTGTTTTGCTTGCGTGTGTGGATTTACCATATTGTGAATGTGCGTTGTTGTTTTATTTTGGTACAAATGCTTTTTGTATCATGCTATATCACTTGGATGATGCACTGAGTTCCCGACCACTCACCTGGCAAGCTTTCTTACTAGATCACTAGATTTGGTTTGTAGGACCCTAGTAAAAGGCTTAATCGTTAGCTGAAAATCCTATGCTACTCACAGTCAGTTACATAAGATAATAAGTTCATAATATTAGTGTGTGTCATGCTTGTTTCTTCTCTTGGGCTTTCGTGAGATCTGCCTATGCATATAGCTTGCATGTTTGAGGTAGGGTGTGAGCCGATGTACATAATCAAGAATGTATAAATTGTAATCAACAAATAAAAAGGGCAAGTCCTACCCAAACAACACTATTGTATATTAAGATACCATTGTCATTTCATTTATTTTTTTCTTCAGCTATCGTTTGTAAAATTTACCTTGGAGACTCATTATATATGTTACTTATTCGTAAGCAACATAAATAGTGGGCCTACGGCAGGAACTGTCACGCGAAATTTTGGGGTTCAGGGCATGACAAAAAGGGTGTTTGATGGATTTGGGTTTCAGGGAAGAACCCTATCTTTATGGTTTGCAGGTGCAATGGGAGGAAGAAGACAACTATGAATGACATGTTGTCCGCGGGCCTTCCACATAACACATCGTTCAGAGGTTAAGATGAATAACATGTTGTTTAGGTACAACATGAGTGACATGTCATCTGGTTCGGTTTATTTGGTTTGTTTAGGTTTGCTTTTAGATCGAGTCTGGGTTGAATCAGGTCAACACGTAGCCGTGTCATGTTGACTTTGACCAATAATTCAGAAAATAGTATAAATTGTTTAAAAATTGAGAAAAATATAAATAAATCAAGAAAAAATATAGAAAAATTCTAAAAAATAGAGAAAAATATGAGTCTGATGATATAAATTTTGGATGATTTTTAAATATTTTGATGAGTATAAAAATTTATAGAAATTTCTGATAATCAAAGAAAAATACGAAAAATATTCGGATTGAATCTAAAGGTAAACGTGGAACTTCTAGGACAAGTTTGAGGGCCTAGAAATATGTACTATGATGTTCTTAAGACTTGTATGATGATATTATGTATTGAACCGCGGTTATATGTGAGGTGTGCAGTAAGTGGATTGAGAATCTAGAGTGAATACAAATCAAACAAACAAAGAGAATTAGGACTACAAAAATGTGAGTGGATGGTCTTAAAAATATTTTCCATCGTTTTAATCGAATAAAAGTTGATTATGCCTGATATATAATATCGGTGAGTTGCTTGCATACATAAATGTATGATCGATGAGAAATTCTTTAAATCATGACAAATTTCAATCTACGTGCATCTGTTTGGAATGAAATATGATTCTGTGATTATTAAGAATATTATTTATGAATGTTGCGAGCTATGCCTCCATTATCTGTGACATGAGAAATAGCCCTATTGCACTGCCTAGAGGGAATTATAAGAGTAACTCAAAGAATACCTCGTTGGCTTCAAAGTCATATGAGAAGAGTATTAAAGCTCGTTTTGGAAAAGCACAACACATAAGCAACATAAATAATATTAAAGTAACAATAAATCAAGAATATTAAAAGATTTTAACCTCACCGATTCCAAAAAAATATCCTAACAATATTACATATGATTGACTAGTCATATAAAAGAATACTGATTGTGCTGAAAATAAAGCACTATCATATAAGAAACCAAAATCTAAAATAATAAGAGGAATAAACAATTAGAGAGTCGACCCAATATAGGAGAACCAAAGAAATCCTATTAGTAACTTATTTTAGAATGAAAGAATTCCTATTGATAAACTATCAATTGAAATTTGAGAAGACAAAACGAAAAGATTACAAGAGAAAAAATAAATTAAGAAATAATTAAGGAAAGTATATGATAACTTAATATGGGTTAAACAAAATTGTGATGAAATGAATAAAAGATATGGGATGGATTAGTTAACATTATACTAATGTTTGTAGAATGAGACAAATAAAGGTTATAAGATGGGTTAGTTAATGATATATTAACCGCTGTGAAATGCGAAGGTATGGGTATACTCTAGGGTTAGTTACCCTAGCAATTCAGATTGCTATGTGTTAAATATATAAATATCATAAAATTATTGTATGTTTCTAGATTACTACGTGTAAATATTAATATGTGTTCCTAGATCACTATGTGTGAGTATAATCCCTAATAATAGAGGGAATGGTTATAATACCAACCTATGATAATGGTTTGATAATACTAGCCATCTATTAGAATGGCTATTTAATATTTACCAAGATCTATAAGATCGCTCTAGTACCTTTTTTCCTTTTTTCATATAAATACAAAAGAATAGCTTAATAATAGCTCAACATATACACATTATCAGTTTAACTAGTACCTTCTCATTAATTTATTCACCTTAATATCATAATTAAATACAATGCTTCGTTGTTCTACATGTTATTTTCAGATTTTTAGCCAGAATCTTATTCTTCACAACACCTTTTTTCATATATTTAAAAAAATTGTAAGTTTCAGCATTTCTTGGAACAAAATTAAGAATGAAAAGCACTAAATGAAATATCTCATCATATGCATCACTCAAAATAGAACATGTACAATATATATCAAATACTACCAGCAAAATTATTCCTTCCCAAACGTAGACATGACATTATCCTTAGTGGAAGGAGTATAAAAAAATATCAACAAATAGAGACTGACTCAAATAATTACTCATATCCAAACATATCATATGAAAAGTACATCATGATAGTAATAAAAAAATTTAAAATGATATAAAAAGATAAAAGAAAAACAATTTCAAGATCGAATGTTATCATCTTCTCTAATCTAAGTTGATGGTATTGGATAAGAATACATCCTAAACTATTATGTATCTCACCTAGGTCACATCTTAATACATGTTTGACATCCCAGTTTACAACCTATAGGATTCGAACCTTCCCAAACTTGTTTTTTATTCCTCTAAGGAGGACGTCATCACCAATTCAACTATGAGGGATGTAAGATCTCGAATTTTGAGTCCTAGAAGTCTAGAAGCCAATGCAGGTGAAATGACCATTTTGCTCCTGAAGAAATGGATATGTGATGGCCAAAAATGGTATGGAATGTCTAGTAATCATTTCTGGTTTCATTTTCCTTTGACTTGTTTCCTTACTGGTTCAAACTTACCTTCGGAGAAAAAATTCCTAAAATTAAGAAATGATAATTCCAAAATTTAATCCTAATGATTATCTTACCTTATCTAGCCTTTAAAGTAGGGAAATTAATCCCATAAATACCCTATATAAAGAGTAGCTAGCCACACTTATCCACACACACCAAAAAAACACAAAATTCGTCAAACCTCAAACCCTACACCATACCTTATTGCTGCCGAAATTTCCTTGATCTTCATCCTAGCATAACTCTCTCATCCTTTTTCAGAATTCTACAAAAATAATAGCTTGTTCGAAAGCTCTTTCCATCCTCTATCTAGCTATCTTGGTTTGGTCATCAGAAGGTTATTTCTTCCCTATCAAAATTCAAGTCGTAATTCATCGGTTTTGGTGCCGAAATTGTGTGATTCTTCCTTCCATTGATTTCTGCTATTGTTACTTTTGTTCATATGATTTTTTGGCATCCATTTATGTTATAATATCATGAATTCATCCTTTGAATCTTTCCTATACATGAAATCAGCATGCCCTACTCTTTTGCACTATTGTTGCCGATTTTGATCAATTAGTTAACCTGTTGGTTTCTTATCTTGTTCCTTTTGATTGTATGTGTTATTAATACCTAATCCTTCCTTGTTAACATGAAATCGCAACTCCTAAGGCTTGTATACATGAAATCGCAATTTTCCCTATTGCCGTATTCTTAGTGCTGAAATTTGTATGGTTGATTGGGATGGTAATTCAGGTTGATTCTTGTTAAGTTCTTGGCTATCACATCACACATCCAAGGGGGAGGCACCTGCGGCATTTGATCACTAGTTTCTGATAGGTTTGGTGAGTGGAATTGGTAAGGAAATAGGATATGTACTTGATTATTGAGTATGCATGCTTAGTTTGTTTTTGTGTTTGCCTTATGATGTTATAGGTGGTTCAAATCCCTTGAATAAAGACAAAGGAATAGCTTTTTGTTCGGATCTCTCATCATTTTTTCCAGAAATTCTTATTGTTGGTTGTTATTTTTGATGCATACCTTTGTGATGTTGTATGTGTATATGTGAGATAGTGTATGCATGAATTGCAGATTGAGATATGGTCATTTAGGCATTGTCAAACTGTTGAGATAGGTTATGTGTGCTTAATTTGCATTTGTTGTGTGCATTGAATATACTGATTGTGTTCTAACATGATTGAGGATACCATATTGTGGTATTGTGTTTTGTGCTTGCCTATGTGTCCTTGTACTTTTTTGTGCGTCAGGACCCTTTTCAAGTGGCCATTTCGAGTAAGCGCTAATGCTCCTTGGGAGGGGAGAGGGTCTTACTGGTATGGGAGTTATATGAGTAGCAATCCCCAGCTTGTGCACACTGGATGCCTAAACCTATGTGCTGGATAGATGCCTTGTCTTGTGTGCTGGCAAGATGCCCTTATCCTTGTGTGGTTTGAATGCCCTAATTTTGTGTGCTAGTTAGGATGCCTAGTCCTGTGTGCTGGCTAGATGCCTTGTCCTGTAAACTGGCAAGATAAATAGGCTTGTTGATTAGCTTGTATGCTAACCTTTTACCCTTTGTGCAGCGAAGCTTTGGACAACATAAGTGGAAGGGGATGGCTTTTACTGTTGATAAGATTGATTGATGATTTACCTGCCTGTGTACTTCTGATTTTCGGAAGTGTTTGTAGTCCACCCTTATTCTTAGTTTTAGCCCTACACCTTTGGATGTTTGAATGCTTACGTGATATCCTTTAGTTGTATAGGATGATCTGATGTTGATTAGGAGATGTTTGTTTAAGATTTCTGAAGATTTTATGATATTGTGAGCCTACTGAGATTTTTGTAATCTCATCCTGTTGTTTTCACCATTTTTCAGGCTTAGGTACATTCTCTGTTCGTGGTACCAGTGTGTGAGATCAAGGCTACACGGCGGGGCGATATTGTATCACATTCGCATTCTTGTTTCCTTAGTTGCTTGTGCATATAACATGAAGTATGATTGGATTATTTTCTGGTTTTTCAAGTTCCTCCTTTTCTTGTTTGTTTCCGAATTATGTAGGAGGTTTACTTGCTGGATATTTAGATCCCTATGGGACTTGTGTGTTGGGATTTCATTGATTAAATTTAAAGACTTCCGCTGATATTTTTATTCACTCCGTATGTTACCAGGATGGTAGAAATCCTAAACATATTACAAGGGATTGCTGCGAATCAGTAGCATATGGAGCTGTAATTTCAAAATGCTCCTGCTCCTGCACCCGCACCCGATGAAGATCTCATTCCTCCACTTGAACCTGTGCAGCCGGCTCACCCTAAGGAAGCCGAGAGACTCCCAGTCGTTATTACCAAATTGCTGAAGGAAGCTCGTCAACTCGGATGTAAAGATTTCAGCGATTCAGTTGGTGCCGTTGCAGCTCATGAAAGGATAGACACCTTATGCGTAGTGTCTTTCTTCTTACGTATCTCTGACAATGACAAGGTTTCCATCGCTACTTTCCTACTTAAGAGAGAATCCCTCGCATGGTGGACAGCCGTGAGCTTACAATTCGGAGATCGTTTGCCTACATCGGAGGAATTTCGGTATGAGTTCGACAAGAGGTTCTATACGAGATTCCATAACAGTGAGCAGCAACAAGCTCTCTACAAGCTTGAACAGGGCAACCATTCGGTGCTGGAATATGAGAAGGCATTGAGGGAGTTGTCCCGAATTTCTCCAGAGGAGGATCGTTCACCGTACTAGCTTGCGAGACGATTTCTGGATGGGCTGATTACCAAGCTCAAAACCATCGTTGGTACCCAGTACAGAATTTGCAATAACTAATCGTTGCTGTGACTAAAGCCAAGAAGATCATGAAAAGCAGGAAGCCGTCCACAGCAACTAGCGGTGGATCCTTCAGGTGAGATTCGAAGTTCAATCGGCGTATAGGACCCTATCTTTTAAGGTCCTATCCTTCAAACAACAATGGCAATGGAGGTAATAAAAGGAAAAACATTTCTGGTCTGAATTCTAATGGATCTATGTGGAATCCGCAGCCACGTCGATGTTATAATTGTGACGAGATGGGCGATGTTCAGAGGGACTACCCGAAACCAAGGCGTATCACAAGCGCACCAAATGCAGGACAAGGTGGCTATGCCAATCAAAACCACCAGCACACGCACTGAGAGGACTACCAAACGGATCCACAAGTGAGATGCAACCAAGACCAACGAGGTTATTCACCCTGACTTATGCCGAGGCTAGTCCTGATGTGGTGATAGGTACTATTTCAGTCTTTTCTCAAAATGCTAAAGTGTTGTTAGATCTCGGAGCAAATAGGTCAATTGTAAGTCCAAGGATAGAACTTAGCAAGGATTGGTTGTCTTCTTTGTCTCCTCCTATTGCAGTTTTGACTCCCTTGGGAGAGCAACTGATTTACGACTTAGTCTACATCGGTTGTGCTGTACATATGGGTCCGAATGTACTTAAGGTGGATCTGGTTCCATTGGACATATGATAGCTAGATGTGATCTTAGGCATAGAATGTTTGGCAAAATATCAAACCTGTATGGAGTGTTTCACCAAGCGTGTGTGGTTCACTTTTCCTGATGGTGCCGAGTACTGCTTTGAATAGGCGAGTTGTTCCAACTTGCATGATTTCCTGGCTTGATGCAAAGTGATTGATCACCAAAGGATGTACAGCGTACCTTGGGCATCTGTATGATGTTTCTAAAAAATCTTTGGATCTGGATTCAGTTCCAGTGGTTCATGAATTTTCAGATGTGTTTCCAGAAGACATAACCGGTTTGCCACCACCAAGAGAAGTGGAATTCGGCATTGAGCTAGTTCCTGGTACGAATCTGATTTCCATTCCTCCGTATCATATGGCTCCTGCGGAAATGAAGGAACTAAAAACACAATTGGAAAATTTGTTGGATCATGGTTTCATCAAGCCCAGTGTGTCACCTTGGGGAGAACCTGTCTTGTTCGTGAAGAAGAAAGATGGTTCGCTGCGATTGTGAATCGACTATCGGCAACTGAATCATGTGACCGTGAAGAACAAGCACCCTTTTCTGTACATTGATGACTTATTCGACCAGCTCCAAGGTGCAGCCAGGATCTCAGATCTGGATACCATCAACTGCGAGTTTATGATGATGATATTCCGAAGACCGCGTTCAGATCACGATACGGCCACTATGAATTTCTGGTTATGCCATTCGGTTTGACCAATGCTCCAGCCGTGTTCATGTACCTGATGAATCGTATGTTCTATGAATTCCTGGACAAATTCGTGATAGTCTTTATCGACGACATTTTGATTTATTCAAAATTGGAAGAGGAGCATGTTGAGCACTTGCGGAATGTGCTGAATATTCAAAGGGATCGACGGTTGTTCGCAAAGTACTCCAAATGAGAATTCTGGTTACGGAAAGTTGGTTTCCTTGGCCATATTGTTTCTACCCAAGGTGTGTTAGTTGATCCGAAGAAGATTGAATCGTAGTTGCTTGGGAACCCCCGCGAACTATGTTTGAAGTCCTTAGTTTCCTTGGTTTAGTCAGACTCTACCGTCGCTTCGTGGAGAATTTTTCATCGCTTGCTGAACCATTGACAAAGTTGACACACAAAGGAGAGTCTTTCATGTGGGACAAGAAATGCCAGTGAAGTTTTGAAGATTTGAAAAGCCAATTGGTTTTTGCACCAATCCCCACCTTACCGATCAGTGGGAAGGAGTACGTGTGTATAGTGATGCATCAAAATTCGGACTTGGATACATATTGATGCAAGACGGGAAATTCAATATTTATGCTTCCCAACAGTTTCGACCGCACGAAAGAAATTATCATATGCACAATTTAGAGCTTGCAGCCGTGGTATTTTCATTGAAAATATGGCACCATTATCTATAGAACGAGACGTGTCAAATCTTCACCATCCACAAAAGATTGAAATATCTCCTTACGCAAAAGGAGTTGAACATGAGACAACGAAGATGGGTGGAGCTGATTAAAGACTAGTATCTGATCATAGAATATCATCTTGGAAAAGCGAATGTTGTCGCTGATGCCTTAAGCCGAAAGTTTCATCCTTCTTCCCCATCGGTTTTGGCTGACTTGCACACCCAATACATGCCAATGTTGCTAGATTTTGAAAGCTACACGTGTGCATCTTGGTACTGATTTTTCTGGTTCGTTGTTAGCGTGAATCGAAATCATTCCTACCTAAATTGAAGAAATCTGGAATCAACAATCAGAAGATCAAAAATTGGCTGAAATTCAAAAGCAATTATTTGATGGTGTTGATACCATAACTCGCGATTTCAGAATGCGAGATGATGGAGTTTTTGTCTTCATAAACCGGGTATGTATGCCACAAGATGTTGATATTCGTAATCTGATATTGTCTGAAGCACGTAGTTCGAAGTTCGCTATCTATCTTGGTAGCACAAAGATGTACCGAGACTTGAAGGAGCAGTATTGGTGACCAAACATGAAGCGCCACACTGCTGAGTTCGTTGCCCGATGCCCTTGTATGCCAACAAGTAAAGATCGAGCATCAAAGAGCCGTTGGTTTACTACAGTCACTTTCAATTCCAGAATGGAAGTGGGAGCATGTCACGATGGATTTTGTGACCAATTTGCCTAGATCTCAGTGAGGATTAGATACCATTTATTGACTGATGAAATTTTCACACTTCCTACCTGTTCTTGTGACAGACACACCCAAGAAATTGGTTGTTTGTTACTAGGATGAGATTGTTCGATTGCATGGAGTGCCAGTTTCCATCGTTTTGGATCGTGACCCTCGTTTCACATCACGATTTTGGGAGAAATTCCAAAATGCACTGGGTTCAAGATTGAATTTCAGTACAGCATTTCATCCCCAGACCGACGGCCAATCTGAAAGGATGATTTAGCCACTCGAAGACATGCTATATGCGAGTGTGCTGGACCAGCATACCGGTTGGGAGCGATGCCTACCATTGACGGAATTCACTTAAAATAATAGTTTTCATATAAGCATCGCCATAGCACCCTATAAAGCACTATATGGGAGACGTTGCAGAACACCTATTTGCTGGAATGAAGTAGGCGAGAGACGCCTAGACAATCCGGAATTGATTGATCAAGCAATGGAGCAGCTAAACTTGATTCAACAACGGCTAAAGACAGCACAAGATCGGCAGAAAAATTATGTTAATAATTGACGAAGGGAGCTGGAATTTTTTGTAGGTGATAAAGTGTTTCTGAAGTGGCCCCATGGAAGGGTGTCCTTCATTTTCAGCAGCAAGGTAAACTAGCACCTCGTTACATTGGTCTGTATGACATTGTTGACAGGATCGGCCCTGTTGCATACCGACTTGCATTACCTCTAAATATGGAAAGAATTCACAACGTGTTTCATGTTTTGATATTGAGAAAGTATGTGTGAGAACCTGCTCATGTGCTTGAAGAACCACCAGTTGAGGTTGCTGAAGACCTATCATATCCCGTACAGCCAGTTGCCATACTAAATCGATTAGTTCGTCAGCTTCGCAATCGAAGCGTGCATATGATATGAGTTATTTGGCGTAATGGCCAAGTCGAGGAACACTCTTGGGATACTAAGGAATCTATGTGTGCAAAATTTCCTTACCTGTTTGTTTAGGTACTTGTGCTGAAATTTTGAGGACAAAATTCTTATAAGGAGGGAAGCATATGAGACCACGAATTTTATATTCTAAAAGTCTAGAAGCCAATGCAGGTAAAATGACCATTGTTCCCTTAAAGAAATGGATGTGTAATGACCGAAAATGGTATGGAATGTCTAGTAATCATTTCTGGTTTCATTTCCAGTTGATTTGTTTCCTTATTGGTTCAAACTTACCTTAGGAGATAAAATTCCTAAAATTAGGGAAGGATAATTTCAGAATTAAATTCTAATGATTATCTTACCTTATCTAGCCTTTAAAGTAGGGAAATTAATCCCATAAACACATGATATAAAGAGTATCTGGCCACACCTGTCCACACACACCAAAAACACACAAAATTTGTCAAACCTAAAACTCTACACCATATCCTATTACTATCGAAAGTTCCTTGATCTTCATCCTACCATAACTCTCTCATCCTTTGTCAGAAATCTGCAAATAATAGCTTGTTGGAAACATTTTTTCATCCTCAATCTAGCTATTTTGGGTTGGTCATCAGAAGGTTATTTCTTCCCTATCGAAATTCAAGTAGTATTTTGTCGGTTTTGGTGCCAAAATTGTGTGATTCTTTCTTCAACTGACTTCTGTTATTATTCCTTTTGTTTGTAGGATTTTTTGGCATCCATTTATGATCTAATATCATGAATTCATCCTTTGAATCTTTCCTATACATGAAATCGGCATGCCCTTCTCTTTTTCCCTATTGTTGCCGATTTTGATCAATTGATTAATCTGTTGGTTTCTAATCTTGTTCCTTTTGAATGTCTGTGTTCTTAATACCTAATCATTCCTTGTTAACATGAAATCTCAACCCCTAAGGCTTGTAAACATGAAATTTCCATTTTCCCTATTGCCTTATTCTTAGTGCCGAAATTTGTATGGTTGATGAGGATGGTAATTCAGGCTGAATCTTGTTAAGTTCTTAGCTATCACATCACACATCCAAGGGGGAGACACCTACAACATCTGATCACTAGTTTCTAATAGGTTTGGTGAGTGGAATTGGTAAGAAAATAGGATATGTACTTGATTATTGAGTATGCATGCTTAGTTTGGTTTTGTGTTTGCCTTATGATGTTATAAGTGGTTCGGATCCCCTGAATAAAGGAAAAGGAATAGCTTCTTATTGAGAATCAAGGCCGCATGGCGGGGTGATATCGCATAACATTTGCATACATATTCCTTGATTGCTTGAGCATATAACATAAACTATGATTGGACTATTTTCTGGTTCTTCAAGTTCCTGCTCTACTTGTTTGTTTTAGAATTATGTTGCAGGTGAAATGATCGTTTTGCTCCTGAGGAAAAGGATCCATGATGGTCAAAATTGGTAATGGATGTCTAGTATTCATTTTTTGGTTTCATTTCCTTCTGATTCATTTCCTTATTGGTTCAATCTTACCTTAGGTGATAAAATTCCGAAAATTAAAGAAAGATAATTTCAGAATTTAATTCTAATGATTATCTTCCCTTATCAAGCCTTTAAAATAGGGAAATTAATCCTATTACACCCTACATAAAAATTAGTGAGCCACACTTGTCCACACACACCAAAAACACACAAAATTATCAAACGATCAAACCCTACACCATACCCTATTGCTGCCGAAAATTTTCAACCTTCATCCTAGCATAACTCTTTCTTCCTTTGTCGGATTTCTGCAAATAATAGCTTCTTAGAAAGCTATTTTCATTCTATATCCAGCTATCTTGGTTTGATCATCAGAATGTTAGTTCTTCCCTATCAAAAACCTAATCGTAATTTATAGGTTTTAGTACCGATATTGTGTGATTCTTCCTTCAATAGATTTCTGTTATTTTTCTTTTTGTTCATATGATTGTTTGGCATTCATTCATGTTATAATATCATGAATTCATCCTTTGAATCTTCCCTATACATGAAATCGGCATATCCTACATTTTGCCCTATTGTTGACGATTTTGATTAATTGACTAACCTATTGGTTTCTAATCTTGTTCCTTTTGATTGTATACATTATTAACACCTAATCCTTCTTTTTAATTATGAAATTGCACCCTTTATACCTTGTAATCATGAATTCACAATTGCCTTGTGAACCCTATCTTAGTGCCGAAATTTATATAATTAATTGGGGTGGTAATTCAAATTGAATCTTGTTAAGTTGTTGTCCATCACACATCCGAGGGGGAGGCACCTGTAGCATTTGATCACTGGTTTCAGATAGATTTGGTGAGTGGAATTGGTAAAGAAATAAAATATCTACTTAATTAGTGAGTATGCATGCTTAGTTTGGTTTTGTCTTTGCCTTATAATGTTATAGGTGGTTCGGATCCCTTGAATAAAGGAAAAGGAATAATTTCTTGTTTAGAGAGAAGAGAGATAGGATCTATGCCTCATCAGTTTCTCCAAAGATCTTTGTTGATTGCTTCTTAATTTCGATGCATGTGCTTGATATTTGTATGCGCATATGTGAGATAGTGTATGCATGAGTTGCAGAATGATTTGAGGCTCACCTAGGCTATACCAAACCCTTCAGATAGGTTTTGAGTGCCTAATTTGCATGTGTTTTGTTTATTGAACATGCTGATTGTGTTCTGACATGATTGAGGATACCCTGTTGTGGTATTGTGCCTTGTACTTGTTTGTGTGTGCTTGTACGTATTTGTGTGTCAGGATCCTTTTCCGATGGCCATTCAGGGTAAGCGCTGATGCTCCTTGGGAGAGGAGAGGTTCTTATTGTTATGGGAGTCATATGGGTGGCAATCCCCAGCTTGTGCACGCTGGATGCCTAGTCTTGTGTGCTGGCTAGATGCCTTGTCCTGTGTGCTAGCAAGATGCCCTTATCCTTGTGTGGTTTGGATGCTCTAATCCTGTATGCTGGTTAGGATGCCTAGTCCTGTTTGCCGGCTAGATGCCTTGTCCTGTGTGCTGGCAAGATGAATAGGCTTGTTGATTAGCTTATGTGCTAACCTTTTACCCTTTGTGCAGTGAAGCCTTGGACAACACAAGTGGAAGGGGATGCCATTTTTCTATTATCGAGATGATTGATGAGTTTTTCCTGCCTATGTACTTCTGATTTTCGGAAGTGTTTTTAGTCCACCCTTATCCTTAGATTCAGCCCTACACCTTTGGATGTTTGAATGCTTGCGTGATATCCTTTAGTTGTATAGGGTGATCTGATGTTGATTGGGAGATGTTTGTTTAAGATTTCTGAAGATCTTATGATGGTGTGACCCTACTGAGATTCTTGTAATCTCATTCTGTTGTTTTCACCATTTTCAGGCTTAGGTACATTCGTTGTTCATGGTACCAGTGTGTGAGAATCAACGCTGCACGACAGGGCGGTATCGCATCACATTTGCAAACCTGTTTCTTGATTGCTTGCACATATAACATGAACAATGATTGGACTATTTTCTGGTTCTTAAAGTTCCTCTTTTGCTTGTTTGTTTCAGAATTATGTTGGAGGTTTACTTGCTGAATATTTAGATCTTTATGGGACTTGTAAGTTATGATTTCATTGATTAAATTTAAAGACTTCCGTTGATGTTTTTATTCACTCCGTATGATACCAGAATACGTGTCCAATATCATGCTCCAACCTTTAAAGCATAAGAATAAAACTTGTTAAAATCGGTTCTAAGGGGATAAGCCTTGTGAGATTCAAATAGGTCCTAGGTTGGGTTTATTTGGGCTTCACGGCGATAAGGGTCCTAATAGGAGCGAATTTGGGAATATGGGTTAGCGGTCCTTACACTAGTGATAATTGATGATTTTTAAGCAAAGAGAATGTGTAGTTCCCTTTCATTTTCTTTGAGTGTTGATTTTTGTAGTGGAATTAAGTTGTGAGGATCTTTCTATGTGTATCAGAAGTGGTCTTAGGATATATTTTCTTTTCTGAGTCTTTTTACTCATTTTGGTCATTTTTAGTTAATTGTCTATTATATCTTGTTGTGTGTTTATACGATGTGACAATGAGTGACAAAGACTGAGTTACCAAAGATGAGAGTATGTGTGGCAAGAGATGGGAGACTAAATTTTATTTGTATACATAAAAATATTTTTCTTTACTAATATAAAATTAAGTAAATACATGACTTTGAATAAAGAAAATTTGTGCATTGTTGTGAGAAGTGGCATATTTGGATAATTGTGTACTCTTATGCATTTTGATTTGTGTTTAAATGCATTGAAAGTGAGGTTGTGATATGGAAATATTAATGTATTGTTGAGTTGAACATTTTTTTAATGAAACTATTGAATTGAACCTTTGATTGTGGTTGTGTGAATTGTTAAGCCTAGTATTATGCTAGGGATAAGTTTGTGATGTTACTAGAAGAGTATGAGAATGAGTTGGAGAGGTTTGAAAGGAGTTTGTGCAGATTTTGAGTGTTGTGACACCTGTTATCGGGCTCCTGAATAGTTGAAAGATGCCAAAATCCATCCCATTAAGTCAGAATCATACTTATCCTAGATTTCTAGCATTATAGACGCGCGAAAGATGCCAAGATCTATCCAATTCATCAAATCAGCTATGAGACATAGCTTGGTCTATTAACTAAGTCACTAATATGGAAAAATTCACATTAATAAAAATTAGAAAATGGAGGCTTTCTTCTCCTATAAAATTAAGTCTTCCCTTAAGAAAGAAGTCTTCACTTAAAGTTTTAACTATCCCAAAAGCATTCAGCTTTATACTTTTTTCTATTCTTCTCTTGTGTAATATTTCTTTAGTGAAATATTACTTTGTAGTGTCCGAGGATATATGTAAAACTGGTCAAATCTTGTTACTTTCTAATATTTTCAATTATTCTATTTAAAAGCACTTGTTGGGTATAGTTATAATGGTTATTGTACTAGTTATTTTTTTATAAAAAATATCTAGTACAATCATTCACTCTCTTATCTTTTGGTGGTTAATCCACAATAAGTGATAACAGAGCTCAAGGTTCTATTGAGTACATTTTGTGGTTGCAGTTCTATCTAATCTTCCGCATCAAAAAAAAATAAATATATATATATATATATTCGTGGCTTATTGTTATTCTGCATTAATAGATATTAAATAAAAGTTGTGAGAGAAAACTAATAGATATCAAAATTAGCTCCACACCATCTACATGAACAGTGTCTTCAATTCCTGGAAGACTAGTGATACCAACTAATACAAATACAAGGTTCATGGTAGAGATTTTTCATGACATAGGTCAAATCTAGACATTCTCTTCCAGCAAGTTCAAGTTCTAGATATTTCCATTGAAGAAGGGAAACCAGATGATGTTTAAAAGAATTAATGGAAGACTGTGAACCGTAAATCATGTGATACAATTCAATAATGTCTTTCCAAAGAGAAAAACTATGAATTCTCTAGAGAAGCTTTTGCTAATAAACTATGAAAGACACTGAAGAATAAATTTTTGAAGATAAGCAATTAGAACAAGCTATATTTGAAGAAAATATTGTTCCGTATCACACATATTCTAGGTGCCATATTAAATGATCACATCACTAGTTTTAACCAACTTGTGACCAATTTCTTGGATATAGATATGACATTTAAGGATGAAGATTTGGCTTTGATGTTGTTAGAATTCCTTGTCACGACCCAACCGTCGTACTTCTGGCTTAGCAGGCCAGAACATATATATACGCGTGATGGATCACAACTGCAATCCTCAGTTGGGATTTTAACCATATAATCCAAAAGATATATCTTGTTACAGATAATTTCATCGTACAACACATATAATTATAAGACCTCCCACATTCCTTTCTAATGTGAGATTCTCACCTACTCATTTCCGATGTGGGATTGGGTAACACATGACCCCTATAATCTTTCATCCTCATAAACCTCGTGTCCTCACAAGGGAAGTCCAAACTTAAATGAAATAACTGAGGTACATGCCCAAACTCACAGATCCAAGCATAAACTTCCCACACAGCCCAAGCCCACGTGGAAGAGTAAGCAAGATCGGCATAGTTACCATTTGTCACAATCCGATCCCAAGATCCCTGGCCCAGGAAGCCCGAACATGTCTATACGCAGTTGGGCTTCTAACCACATAGCCCAAAAGACATATCTTGTTATAAATGATCTACTCACACAACATAAATAAGCTCAAGACTCCATTTTTTTCCGATGTGAGATTGGGTAATACTTGACCACCTACATAGGCTGAGTCTCACAATATTTTCTCCTTATGGATCTTGTGTCCTCACGAGGGGGCCCAAATGTCCAAACTCATGAGACCAAATACAAACTGCACACCCATCCCAAGCCCACAAGGAAGAGAGACAAAAGAGGGAGTGAAATCTGCTTCGCTAGCTGAATTAGTAAGAAGCATCCTCCTTGTAGGAATAAAAGACAGTGGGTGGTGGTTCGAATCTCAGTGGCAACGGCCACGGATTGAATATGTTTCATTGGGCCTTGGGCTGGAGAAATGTGCATTTTCTCTCTATACAATACTTTATATGTGAGTTGGAGATGCATTACTCTAGTTGTGTTGTTCTTCTAGGGAGGTGATTCTCACATTCCTTCTCGAAGTGTTTGAGTTTTTTTAACCGATTTTGCTTAATGGGAAAACTGAAGTATCTCTCAAGGAGGTCGACAAGGTTTTGTAAAGATATGAACTAAGAAGAAAAGACAAGCAAGAAAGCACAAGTGGTGTTATAGAGGCCTTAGTTGTGAGAGATCATTCTCAAAGCCAAAGTAGAATAAGGAAGAAGCAAGTCGAATTCTAGAATGACCAAAGATAAATGTGTCTTTTTTTCAAGAAAAAAAAAGGCATTGAAAGAACTGTCCCAAATTAAAGAAGAAAGAGAAAACCACACAAGAGGCAGAAGTTTCTGAATACAAAAGTAAGGCTAATTCATATTTCTCTTTGGTGGTAACATCTTCAACTTCTCATTCAAACAAGTAGATTTTGGACTCAAGTTGCACCTATCATATATGCCCTATCAAAGAGTGGTTGTTTAACTATGAAGAACTAGATAGTGGAGTTGTTTACATGGGTGTTGATAATCTATGTAAAACTATTGGGATTGGTTTGATCAAACTAAAAAATCATAATGGATCTACAAGAATCTTAAAGAATATCTAGTACGTGCCAAAAGGTCTAGTTGTGACAATGAGAGATGGAATTCTTAAGGCAACTTTAGGTGTACCGATGATGTTAAAAGGTATTAGGAGGACTATTCTCTATTACTACTAAGGTAGTACAGTTACTGGTACAACAACAACTTCCAATGCTCAGAAAGACATAGTTGCAACCAGGATGTGTCATATGTTATTGGGATATGCTGGAGAAAAATTTTAAGGACCCGCTCTAGAAAACCAAAACCCTTACCGTTGTGAAACTCAGACTAGTACAACACGTAGACAAACCCGAGCCTCACAAGGCTTTACAACTTTTCAAAGACATTTCCCAAGATAGTTTTAATTAATTTTCAAGGAAAAGGAGCATGTTTAATAAATTGTAAAAAATTGGCACAAAAGTAAATGAAACATAGTGAAAGTCTTTATTAGAAAAAAAAACCCTATCTGAAAATGGGTTCATAAAAAAAAGCCCAAAATTCAAAACTGAGACTCAGGCCCACAACTAAAATAAAACATCAAGCCCAATACATAATATCCAAAACATTGTGTAAGTCCAAAAATTAAAGTGTAATAAACCATGAGAAAGGTGCCAGTAAAACTATGCAGTGTCAATGCAGATGCGATAGTCCAGCTACTAAGGTCATCAAGAAACTCACTCCTCAAATCGAATGCCTACTTCTCACATACTAGCCCTGAAAGGGGGAAACAACAATATATGAGATTAAAAGGATCTTAGTGAAAGTCATAGCATCATAAGCTCTACAAAAGAACAGAGGCATATACAAAAACATAATTTAAAATAATTAACTTTTAAAAATATTTAATATCTGATGCAACTAAGGTGCATACATACACAGAATGACAATGTCATGCATTTAGTTTTAAAATATAATTTAGAAAACCAGCCTAATAGGTTTATAATACAACTGAACAAGGGTTACTATTTCCCATAGGAAACCTATCGAGGTGGATATGGAAAAACACTTCACAAGTAACCCCTTTTAAAGGAAAACTAGAAGTCCACTAACAGTGTTAGTTTTAGTTTTGAAAATACATATATATACCCAACTGCCAGTGTTACCCGAGACTAGGGAGAGAAATACAACATAAACTCATACCTATCTCAATATTCATAACAGATAGGCCTGCAAAAAATGTGTTAGGAAATACATAATATCATTTATACAACTTCCGAACAGGCAAGTAACTTTCCCCTAACACTAAGATTCCATATACTCACTTCACATTGGCCAAGCGAACATAAATGTTTGTAGCATATCAAACCCGTATCTATATAGAACTCAGAAATATATTTACAAAACTAGTATATATTTATATAACTCAGGTATACTTTTATAAAACGACTATACATTTGTAAAACAAGTCATAAAACAATAGTATATGTAATGCAATACAAATATCCTCAAGAATATCCAAGCAAATCTCAGTTTATTGGGATCAAACCGATATAAAGATACACTTACCAGATATCTAATTCGTTTATCGGACATAAAACTCACTGACCATCACTCAAAAACACAATTAGGTAATCTTGAGAAATCGAACCAATCCAAAATGAAAAGCTAAAATCGACCGATCAGATAAATTTTGGACGAACTAGCCAGACTCACCAACCTGACCGGTCGAATGGACTTTGACCGATCGGACTACCATAATCCAACTGGTGATTTATTTTTCTCACGCTAAAATCAAAATCAGTTCCTTCTTTTAAAGTCAATCCTTTAACAAAAATTTAATTATGAATCAAAGTCCAATTTTCACTTTTAAACACTAACTTATAATTATGCTAAGCCCATAAACCAATATTTATAAAATCCACTAATATAAATTATTGACGTCTTTTTGAAAGCCCAATATAAATAGTAGTCATAAATCTAAAAGCCTATTTTTTATTTAAGCCCACAGGCTATAATCTTGATTTGGCCAAAATTTTCTGCAAGCCCACAAATCATAATCAATATACATTTTGCCTCAAGCCCATAAACTAAGCATAATATGTAATCTTATTCAAAACCAAGCAGATATATTTTATTTAGAAAACAAGAATGATTTTTATGATCAAACCAATGATACAACGACTCTTACCTGTAATTACGAATCAGTGGCGATGCTCTTCCCTTTGTCGCATGAACCTGTTTCGTCTACTAACACACATATACACTATAAGAAAACAAACAAAAGATAAAATATAAAATCAAATAGAAAAGGAACTCCCTAAAGACCCCTAAGATTCGTCATAGACATACTGGAACACGTTGGGACACTTATCTTGAAAAATCACAACAAAATGATTAAAATGAAGAATGCCTGGTGGATGACTGCAATGGACTACCAACTAAAGGGAAAGGAACAAGAGAATTAGGAATAAAATCAGAATATGTAATCGAAAAACCAAGAAGAAATTAAAGGAACAGATGATCCTTTAGTATATGTGTACACGATGAACAAAACATAAGAAAAACAAGAAGATGATGAAGGCTGGCACCCAAACAAGAAAGAAATGAAGCAGGGCTATCTAAAATAAAATAGGAAAGATAGGCAGTGTAGGAAACAGGAAAGAATCATAGGGTTTTGTTGGAAGGAAACAAGAAATAAAATATAATAGGAAATAAATAAACATACAAAAGAAATGAGCGGCTGGTGGTTTCATGATGGCTAAGACAAGCTTAAATAGCCCGGGTCCCGAAACCTTAATGGCATGACTCGGAAAATGAGCACAGCCCAAATAAACGAACAAATGGGCCCCGAAAATGAATAACATACCCAAATACGAATGGGTCGGCTTAAAGGCCAACGAAACGACCCGAATGCCCACAACTACCCAAAATGATCCAAAAAACACGATCGAGTCCAACAGGGGCAAAATGACAATTTGTACTGTCTCAATTTCTGACTTGGTCAAAAAGTCAAATGCACACATGGACCATTAAAAACAAGCTGACTAAGCAAAAATAAGTTGACTAGATGGACACAAGGACGGGGTTCTAAAAAAATCCTTATAAACTCTTGCCAAGAAAGGACATTGAAGGTGCGAAGGCTTGCAAATTAGACTTTTGTGTGCATATATGTTATAGAAAATAAAAGGCAAGTGAATTTCATCCATAATACCAAGGGTATTTTGGATTATGTACACTCAGACATGTAGGAACCTGGTAAGACTCCATCCCTTGGATGCAAAAGCTATTTCATCATCTGTGTTGATGATTTTTCAAGAAGAGTGGGTATTTACCGCAAAGAATAAAGTTAAAGTGCTTGAGATCTTTCTTAAATGGAAAGCTCTGATGGAGAGCCAAATGAGAAGAAAGATCAAATGTCTGCAAACTAAAAAATGGTGGAAAATACACCAGTAATTCATTCCAGAAGGTATGCCAAGAGTATGGCATAGTTTGACAATTCATCGTTCGAGAAATACCACAGTAGAGTGGGGTATCAGAACATATTCATAAGACATTAGTGGAGAAAGTTCGTTGTTTGTTGTCTAATACTAGGTTAGTTAGGAATTTTTGGGCTGAAACTGTGACATACACTCAACATATTGTCAATCATTTGTCATCATCTACTATAGGTGGCAGAACTCCTTTAAAGGTTTAATCTGGAAAGCTTACAATAGATTATGATTCTTTGCACATATTTAATTTTATGACATATTATCATGTCACATAATCAAAACTGGATCCATGAGTGAAGTAGATTCTCTTTATAGACTTCACTTCTAGAGTTAAAGGATACCATCATTGGTGTCTATAAACAAAAAAAGACCATCATCAATAAGGATGTTACCTTTGTTGAATCTTTTCATATTGAATAAGATAACAAAAGAATAAATTAAGAATAAAACAAACTAGGTGGAGTTTGAATAAACAAATATATGCCCAATAGATAGTATCACCAGTTACTCTCCTATGGAAAAATAAGAGTCAGATAAAGAAGAAGTTTCAACTAACAAGCCTTAACAACAACTGGAGTTAATTGCTATGAATAAACCAAGGTGAAAAATAAAGAAACTTGCTCGATTTGTTAATATGGTGGCCTATGCACTTCTAGTAGTAGATGATGTATTTTTCTTGAAGTGATACGAAGTACAGAAAATGAAAAATGAACAGGTGCAATGAATGAAGAGATGTAATCACTTCAAAAGAACATGACATGGGAGTTGACACTATGATCAAAGGAAAAGAAAACAATTAGATGCAAATGGGTATTTTCAAAAAAATATGGATTTTCCAATAAGAATGATATTCGTTATAAGGAAAGATTGGTAGCTAAGGGTTATGTTTAGAAGGAGGGAGTTAGTTGATTACAATGAGATATTTTCTCTAATTGTTAAGCATTCCTCTATTAGAATCTTGTTGACCTAGGTAGCACAATTGAATTTGGAGCTAGCTCAATTTGATGTGAAGACTACATTTCTACATGGAGATTTAGAGGAGGAAATCTATAAGTACTTCACTTGCTCATCATTTAAAACTAAGCATCCAGTTATCTCCAAAGACGAATCATAATGAGGATACATGGATAAAGTCCTATATACAAATGCAGTTAGAAGCTTGATGTATATTATGGTGTATATGAGACCTGATATTTCACAAGTTATTGGAATTATTAACAAAGACATGCATGATCCAGGAAAAGGTCATTGGCAAGGCTGTGAAATAGATTTTATGGTATATCCAAAATACTCTAGATATTAGCTTAGCATTTGAGTGAGATGAATTCCTTGGTTAATGTGTAGTTGGATATTGTGATTGTGACTACTTAGGTAATATATAAAAGATGCTCTATAACTGGCTACTTGTTTACCTTAGCGAAAGCACCAGTTAGTTGGCAATCTACTCTACAGTCAACTGTGGCTTTGTCTATAATAAAAATAAAGTATATGGCAGTTACAGAAGCTGTAAAATAGGTGATTTGACATCAAGGATTGCTTAAAGACTTAGGAGTTGATCAGAAATATATTAAATTATATTGTGATAGTCAAAGTGCTATTCACTTAGCAAAGAATTAGGGCTTTCATACAAGAACGACGCACATTGATGTTCATTATCATTTTGTACGGGAGATTTTGGAAGAAGGTGGAATTCAGATCCAGAAGATCATGATCACTGAAAATCCTGCAAATATGATGACGAAGGTAGTGACTACAATCAAGTTTCAATATTGTTTAAACTTTATTAATGTAATCAAAATTTGAAGATAACTCTATAAAGACACTATGAGATATTTGGTGAACAATTAGAAGATGGATGTGAATTTTGTCAAGATGGAGATTTGTTAGTTATGAAATGTGGATTAGTATATTCACTATGTCACTAATATGGCAAAACCCAATTGATAAGAAAGTAGAAAATGGAGGCTTTCTTCAGAAGCCTCCCTTTTAAGGTTTTAATCATCCAAAAGCATTCAAGCTTTATATTGTTTTTTATTCTTTTCTTGTGTAATATTTTTTAGTAAAATATTACTTTGTAGTATCCATGTTAGGCTAAATTAGCCGAATCTCATTATTTTCTAGTGTTTTTAGTTTTTTAATTTAATAACTTTGTTGGGTATACTTATAATGGATTTCTGTGCTAGTTATTTTTTTATTAAAAAAATATCAAAATCTCACCATTCATGAATCTTATCTTCACTTTAACCTTGAGGGGCTCGTGTGAGAGCTGTTTTCCATCCATCGAAGTTGTACCTGTCAAAACCACAAAGGATATGACTATATTTGAATTATCAGAGTTCAAAATTAAAAAACAAATATGTTGTTTGGAGCTACTCTGGTAAGGATTCGCAAGATGGATAGAAAAAACTGTTTAGGCGAACAACATCACTGTTATAGACTGCCGCTTGCTATCATGTATATATTACAATACCAAGGAACACTAATTAAGGATAACTACAATGCCATCAAAAAATACAAATACAATAAATACAAAATAATTTCATTCTTTTCATAAAGATAAAGAGATGCTAGCTTTAACCGTCAACTCTACATTGGCTGAAATAAAAGTTTAAAACATAATAAATTGGACCAAAAGATGATCAGTTTTTCATGCCCGTCGCCACATACATACATTAGTTTCATGTCTCAGGCAATAATACCTATCATTATAATCGATCCCTCAAAATACAAGTAGATGGCTCACTTTATCCTATCTTAAACTTCACGGAGAAGCCTGTCTTTTTCTTTCTATTTTCCCCTGTTCATGTCTCAACCACCATGTCGGAGTTGGAAGTCAAAGATATACATAGATTGATTGACAGATAATAAGAGGCTACACAGTGGCAAAAGCAATCCAAGGGGTGTTTCTTCATGGATGCCAGTACAACTCTTTCCTTGTACGAGTGAGATTCTGCCCCAGGATTGATGTTGATACTTTGCTGTCTGAGTAAGTCGATGAACCATTCATGCTGTTTTTGTTGTACCCACAATTGTTTTGGATTAATATTTATACCTTAGTTGGGTAAAATATGATGACAATAGAATACAAGTAAAGACAAAATTACAAAAGTATCCCTGAACCCAAAAAGGAAAAAGGATAAGACTTGAGGCTGATATGATATTGCATCAAATCTGTTCCACAACTTTAGGCAACTAAGTAGCTTTTCCCAGAACTATTTACTATCCAACTTTGGTATTAGTCAATTTATAAAACAAATGGGAAAGAACATAGTTAATAATGATTCATACCTTGATGAATCCATATACATATACAAGCATGCTACTTAGATAACTGCCCAAAACTTCTTTTTGCAAATGAGCACTGTTTCATTCTTATTTTCTTTGTTCTCCAGAAGATGCGATTCAACGTCCCAAAGATATTTTGGGGCTAAATCACGGACTCTTGATAAAATGGACTCCTCATCTCTGATGATTATGAATCCCTGCACGCCAATATTCTCAATAAGATTCCCCAACAAGTGTAACACATAGCCAGCCCCATACATGAAAATCCAAAGAGTTCCATATGCAAGTACCAAGCTCTAGCCAGCACACAGAAGAGACCTCAGTAAAATATTTAGATTAAATACCATCTGTTATAAATTTCGAGATCATCTTTCTCAGTTTTTTTTTTTGAAAGTATCATCTTTGTCAGTTTGAAGGTACACATGAATATGATATAAAAGTGACAGGAGAGATGTAAAATGAAATACCAACTACTTACCTGAGGCCGTATAATACGATCCATCTCCAGCATGATATCTTCCAGCAAGCAACCTTCTGATTGGTTTTGGTAGAGGGAAAACAGATGGCTAGCGTGCAACAAATCATAAGTCCGCGGATATGTGGAAAATGGCTCGCACCTGTATTTGACATATAAATTGTAGATAAATCTAAATATTAAGTCTAGCTATCATTATATCTAGTATGGAACACTATTTGAGCTGATTTATAGTGTCTTACCAATCATGAAAAGCACCTATCAAGCCCCTGTCGTAAATAGCAGATAAGGTATTATTCATGCTCACAGGAACTACATTCATCACCCAAACAGGGAACTCGTTCAAGGCCGCACCAAAGCCACCAACAAAAGCATTCATGTCCATGATGTTCCGCACATCAGTCTTAGTGATATTCATCAGCTTCCAGTAACGGGGAACTTGATCATGCCAGAATTTGGTGTCTAAAGTGAACTCTTCTTTACTAATACCTGCAACAATCAATACCAGGGATAAGGTTAAAAAAGTATTGCTACTACATCTATACAACATTAATTTTAAATACCCAAGTAACCCCTATATGTCAACTTTGTCTTTGACACTCATAGTAAATGCTTAGGAGGGGATTAATCATCGTTACGAGCAGTGGATACCCTTTAATTTATAAAAAAAAAAACTGTCTTTGACTAGAGATTTTGGAATGAACTTGCTATATCTTGGACATATGGCATTTTATTGCAGCAAATAGCACCATTAACCTGGAAACGCCTACGTGTATTCAGTTACCAAAAAAGCAAGTGGAGAAACAACACCCCAGTGAAACAGAATCTCAGACAAATAAACCCAAAGACATGCAAAGTAAATAAGAAAGATCATACTCTAAGCTTCCAAAAAATGTTGAGTCAAACCTAATTTGTTGAGACTCTCAGAATATATAGAAAGACGTTCAGGCCTGGGAGGGAGCTTTTGAGTTGTTCGAGCACTTCTTGATATGCAGTTCTGAAGGGGAGTATTCCATGATGGTCCAGAGTCATCAACAACATAACATATGTTTATGAGCTTCATCTTTTCATAGTTATGAAAACAAGACTCATTTTCTTGTTTCAACCAGATTGCTGTCTGAACTTCACGAGCAATAAGTTTCCAGCACATTGCTGAAGTCAGATTTACCAACTTGTCCCAAATTACAGGGTATTCTTTATCTTTCTTATATGCAGGGGGGGCTGAATAAACAAAATACCCATTATTTCGCAAGATACGATCCACTTCTTTGAGTAAAATACCATCTGTAGAAACAAAATATCAATAGAATCAGCAACTATGAAACTGACAAGTATGCCAGTAAATATAATGTTTGTTGTTGTGTTTCTAATGTTTGTTTTTAAACTCTATTTTTCGCTAAATCTCATTCATGCACTATAGGTTAGATGCTACCTCTAGCCTGCTGACTGTCAAAACACATGGCATAGTCATGCAAATTGCTAGACATATGGAGACAATACATTAGCTGTTTTGGGACTTCTCAGATTTGACACTTTGAGCTAGGCCTATTACTGATAACCTAGGTGCAATTTTAGCTGGAAGCATAGAACCATATATTTGGGTGCCAACAAATTGCTGCACTATTTCCATGTGAAGAATTGTATGGATACCATTGTATGGTCTAGACTCTTAATTTCCACCCTTCACTAAAGAGTTGCAGATACTTTGTACGGAGAGGGTAATGAACCCATGACACATACCACATAAACAAGATGATCTGGTATTCAAATCCATTTAAAAATCAGCATATGATAGGGTCTTATTGACAAACTAAGGAAAATAGACATTTTTTTCTAAAAGTAGTAAAGAATAACTAATAGAGAAATCAAATTCCTAGTTGCATGGTTACTATTACCTCATGTGGATTTTTTCAACTGGGTTAGAATAGCATATCAATCTTGCGTTATACAAGTGTTCAAGGGAATATGCACAGAGTTTATAATAGAAAAAACTCAGCACATCAGACATGCCAATGTGATGGGTCCACATGTCCTGTTGTTTTTACATTTCTCATCACACACAAGTTACTGGACTCCCGTAGCACAACATAAACTTGATTACGATGTCAGTAGCACCACAACAATAATGTAAGGATCAGACTATCATAAACAAGAGAGGTAAAAACTAACTCAGACACAATGTATAGGTAGAATGTCAGAACAAAAAAGATCTTACTAAAAATAGAAAAATGACAGCAATAATTGGATTTGAATCATCTCTGTAGATTTAGAGTACTTCCGCTAGAAACATCTGAGCACACAAGACAAAGATATAGCAATAGGCAATCCAATCAGATTGTACCAATAAGGAGGTTCATATTTCAGAGGAGAAAAACATAGTTTTATAAAGATAACTAACTGGTTTAATAACCTGCATATTTAGGTGAACTACTAGCTCTTTTTTTCATTCAAGCATTGATGGTGCTCTGACTCATTTCATTGGAACGTCCTATCTACCAAAGGTGGAGGTTATAGATTTTTCTATAATAATCTAAACCTTCAAATATAGGCCTCCCTTGATAAAATCTTTCCAGGAAAAAGAGTAGGCCATATGCTTTTTACAACAATACACAAAGTGCACAGATAATAGCATGCCAGAAATCAAATATAGTATATAAACTATGATAGTCGTATGTTTGTAACAGCACCAGTGTCAACTAATGTGGCTCTCTTTGCCACAACCTGGTCACTTCTCCAAGCAAAATATCACATAATGGTTACAATGAAACATAGCAGAACTATTTGAAGAGTTATAACTAAAGGTTTGTTTGATGAATAGATTTCTGGTTTCAAAGTCATCATGCACCACACTGAATAAATATGTTCCAAATAGCATACCATTCTCATGCCAATCAACACGACATCTTGAACAATGAACCATCTCAAAAGACCTAGAAGGATATGGTAATTGTTTTGTGGAAATGGCAGAAATCATTGCACCAACTCCTCTTTCCAAAGCAAATTGAATCTGATTTTCATGACCATCTTTGGGAGCAAATGACATTGTTTGTATATTTAACGAAAGAAGATAAGCTGAGAAGCTAGCTACCCCACAACCAACATCCAGAACTTGAACAACCCCGGCTGAACGGAGGTCACCTCTCTTGTCAGTTGTCATATTTCCTAACCTGCAATAAAAACAAGGCCAAAAAAGTGGTATAAAAAAAAAGAAACAGATATACATAACAATATTGATTTACAGGCAATACTGGGTGATGAAATGAAATGATTGTTCCAATGTATGGAATCGTATAGCACATAGAAAGGGAACAAAAGTATGAGAACATAGAGTGGAACATAGTCACCTCTCAATATACTCACTGGCTCCATGCTTGAAATGAGTGCCACCGCCTGGAAACCACCAAAGCTGATCTTTCTCATGCACCCAATTCTGTCCTCCTTTGACTTCAGCAAGCCGTGTATGATTTACATTGCTTCTCCACACATAATCCCGGCTTATTGGCCATTTTATTGGAAGTTTATAGTCTTGTGGAGGTGGAACTAAGCAAAACAGGCGTTTCTCAGGTGGAGGGCAATGCCTTTCTAGCTCTTCTCTTCTTGAAACATTCAAACTCGGAAGCAAATTTTGGACATAACTAACATCATGGCATGGTATGTACTCATTGAACTTCAAAGGACATATGTTCACTCCACTTTCAGGGATCAGGAGAGGTGTTTTCCGGTAAGCAAGAGCAACTTTGTTTCTAAAAATGAAACTACCTGCAAGTGCAATCAACAAATTCATCTCATTCATGAAAACTTGAAACACCAAAAATTGAAGAATTCATTTCCTGTGTTTTGTACTAAGACATGCCACTTAAGACAAAAAATTGCACAGACTACGTCTGCAGTTTGCAGTCACTAAGATTTCTTGGTAATCAAGAGTAACTTTATTTCTCAACCTAAAACTGCAAGTGCCAACAATAAATTCCTCTCATTCATGAAGACCTAAAATAATTGAGATTGAAGCATGCATTTCCTGTGGTGTGGACTAAGACATGCCATTTAACAAAAAAGTAGCAGAGCTAAATAAAGTATTTGCGGTCACTAAGACTGGTTTAGCAGCTGGGAAAAAAAATAGGGTTAGTAAGAAGACGTATCCAAATGCTTGCAGGTTATTGAGCAGGAGATAATCTCAACTGTTACTTGAGGAGTTAGATATTGATGTTTGACAAGGTAATTCTATGCATGTGAAGGTTCTGGCATACAACCATAAATTGTCAATAGCATATTGTCACGGGCTTGGGATCTTCTGTGATCTTCTGTGGGCATAACAATATGCAGTAGAACTGATCTGAGGAAATATATCAACAAGCGTTTTCTTCTTCCCAATAACTGTAGTGACAAAAGTGTGCATTTAGGGAGAAAATTTTGTCACTAAAAGTGTTTGAGGAGAGGGATTCGCACAATCCTAAAATGCCAAGTCTACCATAAACACAAGGTTCTGACTATCCAGCCAATACTCCTCAGTCTGAATTAAAATTTATGCTAGTAAGCCACTCAATATCATCCACCTGTATCAATAGTGTTGGCTGGTTCGCTCCACACTCACTACCGTATTATCCGATGCCAGAGTCCCTCTCCAGCAGATATCAGTCAATATCTAGAGATGGTAATTTTAATACAATTCGACTGCAATCTTGCACAAGCACCAAGACGCCATTTTATTATCTGCAAATTAATGCTTGTTAATAGAAAAGTCCTAGCTCCTAATCTCATTTAATTAATTCAAGGGAAATAAATTGGCGAAGAAATGAAGAGCTGCGGAAGAACCAAGTCAGTACTGACATATCAAGAGAAGTGGCAATATGGGCTTAAACGGCGAGAGAGCAAAAGATTCTTACTATTATGACACCGACAAATTAAACCCATAAAGCCAACGAGCACACGCAAATTATGCAATAAAATTCATCAGTGATTCCACCTATAACATGATAAACGCTCTCCAAAGCTTAAAATTTGGAAAAAGTCAAACATTTACAGAAATGGCAAGCATGCAGAATCCCGAAAACGGGAAGAACATAAATAAGACCCATTCCTCGGAAAAGATCCAGCTCCAAGGAAACCCAAAGAAGGGAATGCAAGTGATTACATAATACAAACACAAACAGAATCATAACTAAACAGGTCTAGTTGAAAGAGAGAAAATATAAAAAAAGTACCATCGTGAGAGGAGGAAGAAGAGGAATTGGAAGGGGATAGATGAGAAACATAAATAGGAGCATTGTTGCCAAAGAGGGTGCCGGTGTAGAAAGAGGCGGCCATCAATAGCAAGGCCAACATTATCATCTGCCCGGATTTGGAATCAAAAGCCAAACCCAGAGCATATCCTCCCATCTTGTCTTTGTTAATAACTAGATTCAACTCAAAAGCACTGCTTTTGCAGCCTCCTCAAGATTCAACTCGCGCACTCTCAAGGTTTTCCTTTCAAGACTCAGAGTCGAAACGCCTACTTGCACACTGCTTGCAGATCTTCAGCCTCCATCCCATCTCTAGATCACATGAACTCTAACAGGTCTGTTATTTTTAGTTTATGAGTTTAATTTAGTATAAGCCTTAAATGCATCTATCTTACCTTTTATTATTCCTTTTTATTTATTTATGGTTGTTACCTACTAAGTTTAGGCCCATATTAATTCTAAAGCAATAATTTCCAATTTTGAATAAAAATATTTAGTTTTTAGGGAAATCATGGTAAGTAATTATTAAAATAAAACCTCTAAAGATTAATCGAGTTTCCTTCCTTGTTATATTATTTTTTATGGTAGTTTACAGTTATAAGAAATTATGTATAATTTTTTTTATTAATTATAATTTAAAGGTTCTCATTCTTCCTAACAATTTAAAAATCCAATTCAATTATGAAATTCATACCAACTTAGGGAGAACTACTTTATATATTTCATTTAGTTTTTTTTATTATTTTAGAGTCGAGCTCATTATAGAAAAGATAAATTATATCATGGCAAATAAAATAGTTTTTTTAGAGAAAAAAATAAAATAATTTGTTTTTAAGTAACGATATTTGATTGCTCTAGTTTATAATTTTGTAATCATTTAGCCATTACTTTCTATACTTTGTGTTTACTTTGTCATTTTGAGGACGTCTACAGTTAAAAATTAGTGTCTGAATTGCAACATTATGTTGTAAGTTGGTGGATATAGAGTGACAAAAATTTCTTCATTTACCGATTTTCAATTTCTAAACCCTAAATTGAATCGTTTTGTATAGCTGAAAGCCTTTGGGCCTACTTGTATCTTTTCTCTCGGTTATTTTTTTAAAACCCCAGATTAATTCTTTCTTATTATAAAAATAATGTTTCCAGTTGAAAATATTATTTCTTATGTATTATTTTACTTTTAGGTCAAGAAACCCATTTTAAAATTTTGTTGGTCCAATTTTACTTTTAAGGCTTAATATGTGAAGAACTTCTTCTAATAAATAAAACCCTTGTTCCGTACAATTTCAAACGAGTCAATTCATGAATTTATTAACTAAAATTTCTCAAAATAATTTATAAAAATATATAAAAATTTAAATTCTTTCTCTTGAAAAGAGTATATCTCTTTTTCGTTCACGTGTTCGGCATATAACAAGTAATGGAGTATCACAAACATATAGCGAAAAACTTAGATTTGTCACAAAATAAATCACACAATCCCAATTATATAACACACAATTAATTCATAATCCATAAGTCCAAATTACAAAAAAATATGCCCAAAACACCATACTCATTCATCTCAAACAAGCTTCTAAAATATACCAATATAAGTTTAGTTAGGGACATCAATATAATCATTAATCACAAATAGACAACATAAAAAAGCATGCACCATAACAAAATACAAAAGATGTCGAGTTTCTAAATGTATCTAATATAGTAGTCTAACCCTAAGACATCAAGAATCTCAACCTTTAAAAGAAGACTCCTCTCGCGTAGCAACCCAGTTATAAAAAATAATAACAAGAGATGGTGAGATAAAAAAGACTTCAATTGAGAATCATTGTGTCATAAATAGTTCTTATGAAATGAAGGCATAAACAAAAAACAAGTGTAAATATTTGGTACAAATACAATTGATATCCATAATGTTATATATTCATACAATTTAATCAATGCATATGAGAAAATGTTATGTATGACTTTCATAAATAATTAATGTATATAAATATATTCAGCCCGATAGGTTTAATATTATAATGTACAACTCACAATCTCAATCATACGAGCTATTATGTCCAAAAATATATCGGAATAGATTACAAAATACTTTTAAGCATTCTTCAACTACAGGGAAACCAAAACCCCATTGATGATTAGTTTTATAGAATTTAAATTACATATATCCCTTAGTGTTAATGTTACCCATAATGAGAGGAGAAAACAGACTTTCAAACTCAATCATATTCAATAAATCACACTTATACTCATACTTGCTAAGTGCAAACTCCTGTTGCTTGTTAAGTCAATACAAACTCTGATTGTCTGCTAAGTTAATGCAAACTCATGTTGCTTGTTAAGTTAAAACAAACCTAGGCTTATCACACAATATATTCATACATGCAACTCCTACAGAAGAGACTACCTCCTTTTGAGGTCTCATACATTTACCTCGTCTTGGTTAAATATTTATTCATTAATTCTAAATAAAATACTAGAAAATTTATGTATACATACCTGTATATAAACCTCATATAAACTTAATAAATGAATTTTAAAATAGGAAATAATAGGAAAATATACTGTATGATTTTGAATGACTTAATTTATTGGGTTATTTAGAATTATATGATAATTTATGACTTGGATGTAAGATAAGTTCGTCATAGATTGAAGAGTCTACAAGGAGTCAGCATTCATAGTTATTCTTACCTAAAGATACATCTTTGATCCTTTATCTTTTTTCTTCTCAGTTTGAAGATGAAACTTTTTGTATAATTTATATCTTTCCATTATGTATTTTTTAATATTGTGTGCTTTTAAATTTTAATTATATTATTATTTATGGATTTGTATAACTTAGTTAAAGAATTTTGTGATAGACATGAATCCCAAAAAAGCCCTCTACAATAGCTATATGTCTCTAGTCTAGAAGATACACACTATGAGAAGCAATATACACACAATAATACTTACCATTCATGCCTAGCTAGAAAATATTTTTAATCTATGTATTTTATGTGTTGATTCCAATGTATATATAAAAGAATATAATGAATGCATATCTATTCCACTCTATACTTAATCTTAACCTCAATTCTTAAGGTCATATTTGATTTTGGGAGAATGTCAAATAAATGAAAAATAGAATCCGGGTTATGGCCTTATCTCCTAAACCCATGTTTGTTTTTCACCTTGGAAATAAAAAAAAAAATCTAGGTCACTGTTATCCCGGAAATCTGTTTAAATATGGCTCAATGTAAATTTACTTTGGTACCCTTAACAAAACGATACAGTTAAATGACAAATCTACCCATGCGTTTTAGATCTTGCTAATATAATGCCCAACCTTCTGCACGTTCCTTTCTTTTCCGATGAGCAGAAGATATCAGTCGCCTCCAACTCCCACCATCATATATCTTGTTGTTGTGCGTGATTTTACTTGAACAAAGGAATGAAGAGCAACAAATGGAGGAGGGCTATGAAGAGGATAATGAATTTTTCAGATTAAAAAGTTTTGCAAGGATGGAAATGGACAATGGGGAAAAACAAATAAGCTGGTATAGATCGGCTGGCGCCTGCTTTGATCCAAGGCAATAAACACGTGGCAGCAACTGAAAGATGGACGAGAAATAAAAACTTGGCCAGGATTAAGCGTCTAGGGAAATTTAAGAGGATGGAATGATAATTTCACCATACAGTTCACCAAAAAGAATCTGTCAGGCCTTGAATATTTCTTGTTGGGCTTAACAAAAAATACATAACCCTAGTAAGGCTGGAAATGGGTCATTTTCTTTTCCTTTTCAGTCTCCTATCTCTTAAAAGTCAAACACAGCCTGTCTGGAACCCGTCCTTTAGTGTGCTGAGTTAGCATAAAAATACAATTAGCAGTGCTCCTATTAGTCAATTAGTGTAGTTTGACCCCTAGACTGAGTCAGTTTGACTTTATAGTGTGTCTAGTCATAGGTATCTATATATCAGAAACTTAAGTCAGTGAAAATCTTCTTGTTGCATTTAATTAAAATTCGTATTAGGTTTGGTTCTGTTATGTGTAGCCATAGAGGTGAATAAGACCAAAGAACCAGGGTGGCTTAGGTCTCAGGAGCACAAAGGAAACTAACATCTCACTCATTATGAAACTGGGATGGAGGTTCCTCACCGAGGGGGACAGGCTATGGTCCAAGGTGCTACAGGCAAAATATAACTTGAAGCAGATGAATCCGAGTAATGTGATTGCTAAGCCTGGGTGCTCAAATACCTGGAGGGCTCTAGCCAGAGTCATGCCCCTGATAGCACAGGGAGTATCCTGGTCACTTGGAAATGGTGTCAATATTCGTTTCTTTAAGGATCAATGGCTACCTAATTCTGATATACTCATGAATGTGGCTTTGCAGGATATTCCTACTCCACTTCAAGATGCCACCATCAATGAGTTTATGCAGGCAAATGGAGAATGGAGTTGGGAGAAGTTTCGTCATCTTCTCCCTACCTATGCTTGTATGCAGATTGCCCAGATGTCTCCTATCCACCATAGGGAAAATGAGGACCAGCTTTTATGGACAGGCTCTGCCAGTGGAACTTTCACCATCAAATCTGCCGTGTCCATACTACAACAGGATGAAGATCAGGAGCTCAAAGCCTTATGGGGCCGTATCTGGAAATTAGAGACACCGGAGAGAGTTAAAGGTTTTCTATGGACGGTGGCCCATGATAGGATTCCGACTAAACATTTTTGCTACATGAGGAAGGTCGTGCAGGATGAGAAATGTCCGAGATGCATGTGCTTAGCCGAGACCACTCTACATGCTCTACGTGATTGCAGACATTCAGCTCGTGTGTGGGGTGCCATTATCCCTGCAGCCCATCGCCCTAATTTCTTCCAATTGGACCTGGAGGACTGGATTGCAGCTAATCTGTCAACCACGGGGGATACTACCTCTAGTTCCAATTCCTGGCCCCTGATGTTTGCCACGACTATTTGGTTGCTATGGCGCTGGAGGAACCAATTGGTGTTCCATGATAGTTGTCCGGCAGAAAGCAGGGAGGTACCTATTATTAAATATACTGTCATGGAATTTTTACAGTGTACTTCATCTCTTTGCAGGGCGCAGATTGGTAGATCCCCACGCCTCGGTAAGTGGGTTCGCTGGATTCCCCCCATTGATGGCAGTTTCAAGCTCAATTGTGACGGCTCCTATGACCCGACTACTGGTTTAGGCTATGCTGGTGGTGTCATTCGGGATCATAGAGGAGCTTGGGTCGCTGGCTTCACACAGAATATTGGTCCTTCATCGATTTGGGAGGCTGAGTTTGGGGCTCTTCATTCCGGCTTGGCTTTAGCAAAAAAGTTGCATCTCACTTCTCTCCAAGTTGAAACTGATTCTTGGGAGACTGTGGATACCTTACTCAACCTCTTACCATCCAAACCAACACATCACCTAGTTCGTGAGTGCGATGTTCTGCTTAGTAGCTTTTCCTCTGTTCACTTGGAGCACATCTTCAGGGAGGCTAATGCAATAGCAGATACACTTGCCCATATGGGGCGTTTTGTTAGCACTGGAGTCCATAGATTTGCAGTGCCTCCTTCTAGTATTATTTCTTTGATGCATAAGGATTGTATTGGGTCTTACTTTTTCAGACCAGGAGATTAATATATTTTTCCTGAGCTTTCTTATCAAAAAAAAAATAGACTATTGGCCCAACTTGACAGAAATTTGCGCTTGTTCGTTTTGTAAACATGCCAGTTCAATTCTTTTAAATTGGGTCACTTATTATTTGGGCTAGGGGTATAAATATCCTACTTTACCCTTCAAAACCCCTATCGGCTCATAATTCTTTTGGCAGCCCTCTTATTTTTTCTTCCCTGCGTGTATTCTCTCTTTTCTTCCTAAGGACCTGTGATTTTCTTCCTTTTTCTTTCTTGGATTGCATGCATAGTTGTTCCTTCTTCTTCTTTCTTGATTTATGTGCGCATCCCTTCTCGTTTTTCCTTGGTTGCATGAGCATTTGGTAATTTTTTCCTTTTTTGTTGAATTTCAGGTGTAACTTCTTCTTTCCGGTGAGTATTTGTGATTTCTCTTTTATGTTTCCTTATTACACATGTGCGTTTCTTTCTATCGTAGGTGTACGTGTATTTCTCTCTCTACCTTGGGGAAGTATACCGTAACTTTCTCTCTCTGTGAAACCTCGTCCTTTAGTATGGTGAGTCAGCAATAGAAATATAGTTAGTAGTGTTCTTATTGGCCAGTGAGTGTAGTTTGACCAGTTTGATTTTAGGATGTCCCCAATCATAAATATTTATATGTCAGAAATTAAGTCAGTAAAAATCTCCTTCTTGCCCTCAATTAAAATCCGGCTCATTTTGAGTAGTCACAGGCCATTGGGCCAACCTATCAGCGTTTGGGCTAGTTTGTTTTATAACCGAGCTAGTTCAGTTCTTTCAATTAGGTCACTTATGTTTTGGGCCACAAATCAATTAATAATTCATAGATTAATATAAATAATAGGATAGTATTAGAATTTATCTATTTGGAGTAATAATCTAATAAACCTTAACCACGACAAGATAAGACTTTATCTGATAGGGATTAAGTCTATCTGTTAACTAATATATAAGGAGCATCACAACCTTTTTTTATTCATTCAGAGACTATTCAAATTTAATATAGAGGAGTCTTCTCCCCTATATTCTCTTGAGGTATGTCCTCTCTCCTCTTCCCAGGGACACGTGGTTTCCTTCTTTCTTCTTTGTCAGGTTAGTATTTGTGATTTATTCTTTATTTTTCTTGTCGTGCAAGTGTGTTCCTCTCTCTCCTGTAGGTGTATATGAATTTCTCTCTACCTTAAAAAGCATGCATGACTCTCTCTCTACCTCGAGATACATGTGCAACTTTTGCTTTCTACCTCAGGATGCATGCACAACAGCCACAAAGGATCCGTTTTCTTTTTCTTTTGATTTCAATTGTTGGATCCCAATCTTACTTGTTTTTGCAATTGTATTTTCACAGATTTCCACTGTACTTAGTTTTGCTTGTGTGGTTGTGAAATTAGGATAGTTGATTTGGGAATTTCTGAGGTAAGATCCCTATTGTATATTTGTGAGTATCAGTGAGATTCAAGAGGAATTAAAAGGGGTCTATAGGGTTCTTTTTGTTTTCTGGTTATTATTTTCAGGTTATTGCTTTAGCTAAGCAATTTGTGTTTTATATGTGATTATGACGTTCAGGAGCTCACAACAAATGCAAGGAACTTGCCATTGAATCGTCTACACAACAAGTGGAAGTCTACGTTTCACTGGTTTGATCGGAACTACTTTCTTTTTATTAATTAAAAATTAAAATCTATTTTGGTTTTGAGTATGAGGCATATATCCTACTGTGTATGAAAATCATTCTAGGTTCATATGTTTGCTTGCCTTGGTTTTATGCATCATTGTTTTAAACTAAAATGATTTCTGCTTGTATGATTGGTGCATTGTGAGGTGAGTCATATGTGTGATGAATCCTACTGTTTTTGGAGATGAATTTTCGGTTGTGTAGGTACCCTCCCAAATTTCAGTGAGTGCGAGCAGTGAGATTTGTCCCTTTGAGTTACTTTTTCTTCTGAGTATCTTGGTGAGATTTGATGAATATCTTGTTCTATTATACCCATAATTGATTACCTAGACTTATCCTTCTTGTTTTATATCCATTGTGAATTGATCTCTCTCTTTAACTGACCCCTTAATTTCTTATACTAACCCTATATATGAAAGTGAGCTTGTGACCTTGATGAGTGATAAGTTACATTTGAATGTGAGAGGGTGAGTGTGTACTGCATTTATTGAGTTTTGTATATGAATACATATATATATATATATATATACACGCACACCTCATTAGGTAAACCTGAGATCAATAACGTTCGCTTGGCCAATGTGAGGTAAGTAGACGAAATCCTAGTCGTAGGGGAGAGTTACTTAACTATTCGAGAGTTGTATGGATGTTGTTGCGTTTTGCCTGTCACATACTTCGTAGGCTTATATAAATAGAGACCGGATTGCAGTATGTGCTCCTTTTCTTAGTGTCAGATAACTCCGATAGTCAGGTCTATATTTATTTTTAAACTTTTAAACTAACACTTCCAGAGGGCTTTCGGTATTCCCTTAGCAGGGGTTACTTGAAAGTGATTTATGATCCACCCTGATAGGTTTTCTTTTTAGGCACAGTAGCCCATGAATTTGAGACTGTGTGTGTATGCGATTACAAACCTATTGGGTTGGTTTTCTGTACTGAGATTTTATACCACATGTATTGCATCGCAAGTTCTACAGATATATGTACACTATTAGATGCATTGGATATCAAGTGATTTTTAACTAACTGTTTTATAGATGATTTTATGTGTGCCTCTATTCCACCGTTATTTCTTGTGACGCTCTAACTCCCACAGAGATCCTAGTGATCTCACCCCCACCTTTTTTCCTCTTTTCAGGAATAATTTGTGAACAGTAGTATTTCGACTTGAGGAGTGAGTTTTCGGATGTTTTAAGATCTGGACTATTGCATCTCCATTGCACTTCACCTTTCCGGTTTTACTGGCACCTTATTTTTGGTTTTATTATACTTTGACTCTAGACTTATACCATATTTTGGGCATTACGTATTGGACTTGATGTTTGATTTTGGTTGTGGGCTTAAGGCCCAGTTTTGATCTTTGGGCTTGTGAGTTATGGACTCATTTCATGTTGAGTTTTAAAGTCTTCTGCTGGTTTTTTTTACTTCGTTAGTGTCAGGTGTTACATTTTGATTGGATATGCTCCTTTTTATTTAAATTAAATACATTATACTTTGAGAAATGTGTTTGAAAAGTCAACAGAGCCTTATGAGATTCTGATTGGTCCACGTATTAGGTCAGTTCTGGTTTTACAGTGGTAAGGGCCCTGGTTTCCAGGAGCGGATCTTTACACTCTCTACCTCAAGAAGCATATGCAACTTTTCACTCTTTTATCTCGGGATGTATACACGACTTTCTCTTTTATTTTGGGATGTATGTGCGACTTTCTCTCTCTACCTTAGATGCATGCACGATAGCCACAAAGGATCCGTTTTCTTTTTCTTTTGATTTCAATCATTGGATCCCAATCCTAATCGTATTTTCACAAATTTCCACTGTACTTAGTTTGTTGGTGTAGTTGTGAAATTAGATCAGTTGATTAGGAAATTTCTAAGGTAAGATCCCTATTGTGTATTTGTGTGTATCAGTGAGATTCAAGAGGTGTTAGAAGGGGTCTATAGAGTTCCCTTCGTTTTCTGGTTACTGATTTCAAGTTATCGGTTTTGCTAAGCAATTTATTATTATGTGTGATTAGGCAGTTCAGGAGCAAACGACAAAAGCAAGGGACTTGCCATTTAGTCATTTAAGCATCAACTGAGAGTCTACATTTCACTGGTTTGATCGAAACTACTTTTTTTTATTAATTAAAATTAAAATATTTTTTGGTTTTGAATATGAGGCATATACCCTACTGTGTATGAAAATCATTCTAGGTTCATCTGTTTGCTCTCCCTGGTTTTATGCATCACTTGATGTTTTAAACTAAACTGATTTCTACTTGTATGATTGGTGCATTGTGAGGTGAGTCTTATGTGCGATGAACCCTATTGTTTTTGGAGTTAAATTTTTAGATGTGTAGGTACCCACCTAAATTTCAGTGAGTGTGAGCATTATATATATATATATATAATGCCTCTTTAGGTACACTTGAAATGAGTAATGTTCACTTGGCCAATGCTAGATAAATAAACGGAATTCCAGCAAAGGAGAATATTTCTTGTCTATGTGGAGTGGTATGGTTGACTTGCGATTTATTGCTTGATATTGTGTGACTTGCAGGCTTGTGTGAGTAGATACTGGATTGCAATATGTGTTCCTTTTCTTGTTCTCAGATAACTTTAGCAGTCAGGGCTATATTTATTTTTAAACTTTAAAATTAACACTGTCAGAGGACTTTCGGTTTACCTCTAGCGAGGGTTAATTAAAAGTGATTTGTGATCCACTCCGATAGGTATTTGGGCATAGTACCCGATGAGTTTGAGATGGCATGTTTATGTGATTACAAACGTATTGAGTTAACTTTCTATACTGTGATTTTATACCACATGCATTGTATTGCCTGTTTTGGAGTTGCGTGTGTACTATTAGATGCATTGGATATCAAGTGATTTTTAACTAATTGTTTTAAAAATGATTTTGTGTGTGGCTCTATTTCACCTTTATTTCTTGTGACATTGTGACTCTTACGGAGGTCCTAATGACCTCACCCTCATTTTTTTTTCTCTTTTTATGAATAATTCATGAATAGTAGTATTTCTACTTGAGGAGTGAGTTTTCAGACACTTACAAGCTGGACTTTTGTATTTGTATTGCACTTCACCTTTTTGGTTTTATTGACACATTATTTCTGATTTTATTAAACATTGACTCTGGATTTATACAATATTTTGGGTATTATATTTTGGATTTGATGTTTGATTTTGGTTTTGGAACGGAGGCCTGGTTTTGGTCATAAAGCTTGTGAGTTATGGACTGATTTTTATGTTAAGTGTTATTTTAATAATAAGAATTTTATTGATTTTGTTTATTTTGTTGGTATCAGAAATTACGTTTTGATTGGATATATTATTTTTTAAATTAAATATAATATATTTTGTGAAATATATTTGAAAAGTCAACAAAATCTTATGAAATTCTAATTGACAGGTATAATAGTGATAATGTTCGGGAACGGGTCCTTTCAGCCTAAGAATCGGGAAGAGAGAGAATAAATGGTGATGTAAAAGGTTATTGAACTACATAATATATCCTCTTTAGCTTTGTTACTGAGATATGTCGTTGGCTTGTGAATTGTGATGTTGATTTTTTTTTTTGGTAAGAAAGCACAGGATTAAGCGCCTGGACGCATAAAGGACAAGCCAAGCTTGTCAAGTTCAACAAAGTCATACATAAAGTAGGGTTGAACCTGAAAATCATGTAAGCCAATGTTACAAGTTAGGCCAAATCTAGCTAAATGATCAGCGGATTGATTGGATTCGCGATAGACATGAGAGAGATGAGCTTGAGGGAGGAGTTGTAAGAGTTGCCTCCCTTGTATGAATAACGGGTGTTGGAACCTGTTTGGATCTCTGCTCTTGAGGCCTTCCACAATGGAATAGGCATCTGTTTCAATGAAAAGTTTCTGCCAGCCTCGTCGGATTGCAAATCTGAGGCCATTAATGACTGCTATAAGTTCTGCTTCCCAAACGTTGTGGCCCTCCCAGATTTGAGTGTAGCCCATTACCCAATTACCTGAAGAGTCCCTGAAAACACCAGCTGCAGCCATTCTATGGGTAGATGTAGCCGCATCACAATTAAGTTTTATCCATCCCGGAATTGGTGGGATCCAACGAACCCATCGATCTTCCTGACGGCCTTTGATAAGATTTGACCTTGCCAATGTCGTAGCTGCAAACCAGAATTCCTTGGCAGTGTGTAGAATCGACTGGACCTGTGTACTAATATGCGCTGGTTTTTCTTGAAACACCGCTTCATTTCGCCACCTCCATATTAGCCAGGCTGCCACAGCAAAAATAAGGGGCCACGAAGGGCCATTAGCACAATTGTTAGGGCCAGAAACATTAAACATAATCCAATCATGTAGAGACTGAGAAAAGAAATGGGTAGGGCCTCCCTGGGGTAACAGTTGAGACCAGATGGAATTAGCGTAGCTGCAATCCCTCAGAGCATGCAAAGTTGTCTCTTCGCTATCCTGGCACCTTAAACAAATATCAGAAGCAACTATGTGGCATTTTTTACAATGGACACAAGTAGGTAATCTATCATGAGCTGCAAGCCAAAGGAAAGATCTCACCCGTTCCGGTGCTTTCAGCTTCCAAATACGGTCCCACAGTCTATCTTGGGGTTGCAAATCTGCATAATCAATAGACAAAGCAGTCTTAAGAGTAAAAGTACCACTAGAAGAAAGGTTCCAAACCAGAGTGTCAAGGTGGTCACCAGGGGCTGGAGGGGAAACTTCTGCAATTGTTGAGCAAGCATGGGACGGCAAAAACTCTTGTATCTTAGCCCAATCCCAACTACCTGCCTCCGTGACAAAGAAGAACACCGGGCGACCACAGAACGAAGGTGGAACCTCTCTGGAGGTATGATGAACCAAGGGGCCAAGTTGTGGAATCCAGGGATCCTCCCAAAACCTCACGCTTCTACCATTTCCAAGGTTCCAAGTAGAATTATGATTGACAACTGACCAGTGAGCACAAATAGCTCTCCAAGTGTTCGAATTATATGACTTAGCCGTAGGTTCAATAAGAGAAGAAACGGGCCAAGCATACTTGTTTAGGATCACTCTTGCCCAAAGGCTGTCACACTCTGTTCTGATACGCCAGGCAAGTTTCAACATACATGCCTTATTCAACTGAGTAGCCAAGTACATACCTAACCCACCTGTGTTCTTTGGAGAGCAGATAGTATCCCAACTTAGCAGATGCAACTTCTTCTTGTCACTTGAAGTGCCCCAAATGAAGTCTCTTGTGATCTTATCCAGCTCAGAGAGAATTTTCTGTGGCAACATAGTGGTCTGCATAGTGTGGAAAGGGATAGCCTGCAGGACAGATCTCGCCAAGGTAATTCGCCCTGAGAGAGCGAGACTCTTGGCTTTCCAGCCTGTCAGTTTCATACGAACCCGGTTCACCAAGTCATCATATAGAGATCTCGATTTCCGACCATGTATGAGCGGGGTACCCAGGTACCGACCAAGGTCCTTCGTAACACTAAAGCCAAAGAAGGAACTAATATCCTGAGCCCTGCAAGGACTGACATTCTTTGAGAAGTAAATCCTGGTTTTTTCTATGCTCACACGCTGTCCCGAACTACTACAGAAAGTGTGAAGGACATCCTGGATCACCTGAGCCTGCTCTATGGAAGCCTCTGCAAATAAGAACAGGTCATCAGCAAAGAATAGATGGGAAAGAGGAGGGCCAGACTTACTAAGCCTAATGGGAGCCCAGCTCTTGCTCTGAAGTCTATCACGGATTAGGTGGTTCAGACGTTCCATGCAAAGGACGAAGAGGTAGGGAGATATGGGATCTCCTTGCCTCAACCCCCTGGATGGGACAAAACCATCAGTTGCCGCACCATTCCAGAGTAGTTTCATTGTTGAACTACGCACACAAGACATAATTCTGTCAATAAAGGTACAACTAAGGCCAGTATGCAATAAAGTATTCTCAATAAAGTCCCAATTGACTCGATCGTAGGCTTTTTCCAAATCAATCTTTAATGCCATCCAGCCTACACGACCGGTCTTTCTTCTCATTGAATGAATCACTTCCTGCACAATCAAAATATTGTCAGATATGTTTCTACCTATAACAAAGCTAGACTGTGTGTCAGCCACAAGAGAGTTTAGGATAGGTCTCAACCGATTCGCAAAAATTTTGGTAATAATCTTATAAAGGACATTACACAAGCTAATAGGACGAAAATTAGATAAGCAAACCGGATTCCTAATTTTTGGAATTAGGACAATGAGAGTTTCATTAAGTGCTCGATCCATGAAGCCAGTAGAGATGAAGTTCAAGATAACTTGGCAGACAGTATGACCCACGTGGTCCCATTGACTCTGAAAGAAGATTGGTTGTAGACCATCGACACCTGGCGCTTTGAAGCTGCCCATGCTTTTGACTATCTAGAGTATCTCATCATTGCTTGCATCACAAAGGAGATGGTTATTCGTGTCATTTGATACCTTCTTGAAACCCTGCGATGTGAATAGAGAAGAGAGAGTGTCAGTGTCATCGGAATATAAATTTCGGAAATAACTTACAGCCATCTCCTGAAGCCGTAGATCATCAGAAATCCAACCCCCATCCGCACCCTGCAACATTGAGATTTTATTAGCCCTGCGTCTAATAATTGTGGAAGTATGAAAGAAATGCGTATTTCTATCTCCAAAACTAATCCATTTTGATCTGGATTTCTGAAACCAAAGGATTTCCTCCTGGAGGAGGGTGTCTTCGAATTCTTTTTTCAGTATTCGGAGTTTCTCATCCAACACATGTGAGTCTCTCTTCCCGAGCACAGTTTCAATGTTAACCATCTGTTTCTTCAACATACTCTTCCTCCGGAAAATATTTCCAAACACATTCCTGTTCCAAAGTACCACATCTGAAACAAAACTAGAGTATGCATTAGACCAGTTCTCTTCGGGAGGCCAAGAGGATTTTAAAAAATCAGAAAACTCAGGATGTGTAAGCCAAGCCACTTGGAAGCGGAAAGGTTTAATACTCCCTGCACAGGCATCCGGATTGGTGGACATAATGATCGGTCGGTGGTCCGACTTTATTCTTGGCAGGTGCTGCACATATGACTCAGGAAATGCTTGACGCCACACCATATTACACAAAGCTCGGTCGAGCCGTTCTTTGATCGACCCTCGAAACCAAGTGAACCTGGGGCCTGCAAAATCCATATCAATGAGAGCAGTATCAGATATAAAAGAAATAAAATCACGAGTTCCCACAGGAGTAGAAGAAGAGCCTCCCCTTTTTTCTGATGCTGCCAACACAGCATTGAAATCACCGATTAAGCACCACGGAGTGGAGGTAGAGGCATTGATGTTCTCAAGGGCTTGCCATAAACCTTTCCTAGTAACCGGGTTAGGGCTCCCGTATACTACAGTACATAAGCCTACCGAGGTACCCGAGTTCCACTCGAAATGTATAAACTGGCGATGGGTTTGGAGGATCGTAATAGTTGTAACATTGTTATTCCATAAAAGCCAAATACCACCTGAAAAACCTTGTGCCTCTTCACAAAAATTATTCTGGAAGCCTAATTTGTCCAAAACTTTTTTGGCTTTGGCTCCGCTAATACGAGGTTCCAATACAATGAATATATCAGGTTTATGTTCACGAATTAACTCCCGCGCACAAGTCCTGAAAAGTGGGCTAGCAGCCCCTTGACAATTCCAAGATAATATAAGCATAAATTTTATAAATATAAAATTGACCAATAAACAAAGTCAAACCTTGGAGGAAGCCGTGTCACTCCCCTTGGCAATTATGCTCTTCATACAGGGCATATCATTAACTATCATATTTGTCATTAATTCACCGCTTACCTCCATAATTGCATCACCATTAACACTACTGTCCCTGCCCTTGCCAGCGTCGGTGAAGCTCCCGTCCCCACCCACGAAGCTCGGCAAAGTCACCAGAGCGAGTTCCGTGAGCGTTTCACCGGTAGCCACGTCGCGGCGGGACCTCTTGGACAAGAGACGTTCCCCGTTCGTCGCCATCATCACCAGCTCCCTTCCCCGACCTGCCTCGTCGGCGGTTGGTTTCGGGATAGCCTGTTTCCGAGTTGAACTGGGTTTTTTCTTTGTTCTTCCGGTAGAAAAAACTGCCTTATCCCAGACGGTTGTCGTGGTCTTGCTACCAGAGGCGCTGAAGGAGGCATCGTGCGCAGAGGCCACCGGCTTGCCTACGGTTTGTGCCAGAGGCGGGTCGAGCTTGGTAGGCTGATGAACGACAGGCTTATGGGCTGCTCCTATCTGAGTTGTTTCCTCTTGGGCTACGGTTTGGGTAGCATTTAATTTTTGCAGATTGGGTTCACTTTGGCTAAGGCTTGAGGGAGGTCCAGCTATGACCTGGGTCGTAGGTTCTTTTGAGGGGGCTATAGAGTTAAAATGCAAAGGCTTCCCTGTGGACTTGGAAGACTTACCTTGGGCGTGGGCTTTAGGGGCCAATGCAGCAGCTGGAGGCCTTATGTTGGGACCTTGTTTCCCTTGACCAACATTCCTCTTGGGATGCGTTTCTGCAACACCAAGGACACCAAAGCGTGACCCTAAATCTGCGTGTTCTTGTTCCTTCCTTGCCGGTTCCGCTAGTTCTTCACTGTTCTTTACCGGAATCTGGCCTCTCCTTCTTGTAACTTGTACCCAAGGTCCAAACAGGCTTTCCTTATCTGGGCTAGGAGACTGCTGCTGGGAGCTCGATGCAGCTTGTGATGTTGCATTCTTGGGGGAAGCAGGCCTGTTACTAGCCATATCTTTCCCATGAGATGAACACATGCTTTGGCTATGACCCACACGTCCACAGCTGAAGCAAATCTGTGGTAAGTTCTCGTATGCTATGCGCTGCCAGGCATCATTGATACGTATCTTCGGAAGGATCGGCTTGCTTAAGTCGATTTCGACTGCAATACGTGCAAATTTTCCCCTTTGTACATCCTTGGTGTTGATATCTACCTTGATAGTTTTGCCTACAAGGTTGCCTATGGTCCACAGGAGTTTTTCTTGATACATGAATGGCGGCATATCGGGGAGCCTTATCCATGCTACGACCCTCGACGCTTCAGCAGTGCTGGCCCGGAACGCCGGGTGCCACTCCTGAACTATAAGATAGTGGCCTAGGATGACCCAAGGACCTCCCAGTAAAGCCGCTTGCTTGTCCGCCTCATTATCAAATTTAACCAAGTAGAATCCATTCTCCATGTCGATGACTCTGGGCATGCTCGTTGGGTTCCAAAGGGTTTGTATTTTTGAATACAACATACGGTAGCCAATGTCTCTTCCAGGGTACCTGCATCTCCAACAAAATCCGATCCGAGAGGAATATCTTAGGTCCTAAATTATCCCTAGTGACTACAAGGTCACCATCTTCAAAGTCTATTACAGCTTCCCTAGGAGTAGGAGGTGAACCTCCAGCCACACAATCTCTATAGGACTGGTGGCTGTCCTCCATTTGTATATCGTCATCTGGTGGAGCTGGTTCCGGACGGCAGTCCGCATGGTCAGCTATGGTGAGAGTATCCGACATTCTATTTCTTTCCCCTGGCGTGGAATATTATCAAACATGTAATGGGCAACTCCAACCTACCCACTGCATGCGGTGAGCTGTTTTTCCGCAACTCTCTCTCCTACTTTTTTGAGAGGATTTTCTAGGGCTTTAGATTTAGCATCCAATGACCCATCTATTTGTGATGTTGATTTTGAATTGGAGGGAGCGCAATGGAAACCGAGTTGGCTACTTTGGCTACTATTTCTCAGCCAACCCCTTTTCTGTAGCAACTAAAGCATATTATATACTCTCTTTGCTTCTCTGTTCACTGGCGTCTTTCAATGATAGTTAAGCTCAAAAGAATCCCAATCTTTCCGACACCGTTTATAGCTTCTTCCTCTTTAAAACTTCTTTACTCGACACTACCCTTAAACCCTATCAACGCTCTCCGCCATACCAGTTCTTCCCAACATGATCAACTCTCCATCCGACCTTTAACCCATTCTCAACTCAAAGCACTAGTATCCTCCTGTCACTGCAATGGCAAATTCTCCAACCTTATTCGGGCAGTCGTCGCTTTGCCCTCTGTGCTCCTCACCGCCTCCCGTAACCTCATCGCTAATGCTTCCGGTTCCACCGACGCCCCGCTCTCTCTTGACCACTCCTCCGTCTCCAAGCGCCTCTCGATCCAAGACATGGGTCGTGACATCTTCTACAATCGCTTTGATTTCGAGGCTCATTGTGTCACACTGGGCACTCAAGGTGAGCCCTTGGTCTTACCCAATTTGAGACTCCAAGTGTTCATTGAAGCTATTAGGATGGTGTTAGAAATCGTGTACGATCATCGCTTTGTTACGTTCTCCTATGGTGGACGTCCCAATATGGGTCGCCACACCGCGATTAGGTACTTGAAGAACTCCATCGAGAATCCAAGTTGGTGGTTTAGGGTCAGGTTTACTCCTGCCAACTTTGATGATCGTAATGTGGACAAATTGTGTTCGTTTATAGAAGAGAAAATTGCGGATAGTTTTTTGATTGATGTGATAAAGAGGCTTTTCCGATGTGGAGTGTTGCGTATCGAACTCGGTGGCTGTCAACTGGGAAGGGGGCTTCCTCAAGAATGTGGCCTGTGTTCTATTTTGATTAATGTTTATTTCCATGGGCTCGATAGGCAAATCCAAGACATGCGTCTAAAAATGAGCAAAGGGAATCCTCGATTAGATGTCAATGAGATTAGTGCTGAGAGTTCTGCCTCTTTCTATAAGCCGGTGAGGATGTATGCTGTTAGGTACTTGGACGAGATATTGGTGATCACATCAGGCTCGAAAAGCCTGATGATGGATTTAAAGCGTAGAGTTTCGAAAATTTTGGAAGAGGAGTTGGCATTGCAGGTGGAGAGTGTGAAGACCACCATTCACAGTGCAGTTTCAGAGAAGATTGATTTTTTGGACATGGAATTCCAAGCCGTCCCTCCTTCAATCTTGCACCCGCCCATGTCAGAAAAGGCAATTAGAGCTAGGAAGAAGTATCTTAGACAAAAGGAAGTTAGAGCTTTGGAATTGAGAAATGCTCGAGAGAGAAATAGGAAGAAATTAGGTTTGAAAATTTTTAATCATGTTTTTAAGAAAATGAAGCGTACTGGTGGGTTCAATTTTGATTTCGAAATTACAAATGAGGTGCAAGAAATATTTAAAAGTTGGGCAGATGATGTGGTTCGAGAGTTCTTGGGATCCATAGAAGAGCGTCGGCATTGGCATAGAATGCTCACTGCAGGTGATTTCCTGTCCTTGAGGCATATTCGAGATCAATTGCCACAAGAACTAGTGAATGCTTATGATGGGTTTCAACAGCAGCTTCATAAACATTTATCGCCAGTCAATGCAATAAAGGCATTGGAAGAGGAAGAAATGAGAGTAGAGGAAGAGGAGGAAAGGAAGTATGCGGAGAGAACGGTAGCAGATTTAACAAGGCTTTGTATGAAAGTTTCTGCCCCTCTAGAACTCGTAAGGAAGGCTGTTAAAATGGCTGGCTTTACAAACAACATGGGTCGTCCTCGGCCAATCAGCCTACTAACTGTCATGAAAGATGCTGATATTATCAAGTGGTATGCTGGTGTTGGTAGAAGATGGCTTGATTTCTTCTGTTGCTGCCACAACTTCAAGGTGGTAAAAACTATTGTAAGTTATCATCTACGGTATTCTTGTATTCTGACACTAGCAGAAAAGCATGAAGCCACAAAGCTCGAGGCCATTAGGCATTATACTAAAGATTTGAAAGTCTCTGGTGAAGATGGTACTGAAGAAGTGTACTTTCCTCCAGAAAAGGAGGTAAAGATGATGGGAAATAAAAATCTTTCAGACCCAATGCCTGTGGATGGGGCTTTATCTTGGGCATTGACTAGACTGGCTACTGATGAGCCATCGTTGTGCTGCGCTGCTCATTTTTGTGGAAGAAGAGATACTATTACGTATCGAATAAGGTTAATGAAGAATTTCTCAAATGCCAAGTTTGTGGGTGAAGAGAAGAGGATTCCCAGTATGGATGCAGTCCCCGAAAGTCTCAATCGAATCTGCCTGCCTCTCTGCTCTGATCACATAAGTAGTTTGTACCTTGGGAAAATTACCCTTCAAAATATTGACTGCAGCTCGTTCGTGTTCGTGGATTGAGCGGTATTTGTTTCCTGGATCCTAAAGCTACTGCTACCATGGCTGGGAAACACATTGATTTGCTTGGAGAAATCAGGTAGTCTGAGATTTTTTTATTTTGTTTTTGTTTGTGTAAATGTCAATCAATGTGACTGAGAGTCGTGTTGCCTTTTGTGGTGTTCTTCAAGTTATAAACCATCCCTAATACTGTAAGGCATCTTTAGAATCTTACATCCGATGTTCTAACTTAAAAGCTTGGAGATCAGCAACCTAAGGTAGTTTTTTTTTAATAATAGCCAGGACAAGTTTCATGAGTATGGGTAAGGCATAGAGAGGCTCGAATAAGAGGACATGTGTGAGCTTTGGGAGGGAGGATATTTAAGCTGCTATCATCTCTATTGATTCCTCAAAGTGCCGAAGCCAGAAGGACTTAGTCAATTTCAGCCAATAAGTTTATGCAACGTGGTTTATAAGCGATTTCAAGATAAATCTTCTAAGATATTGAATCAGAGGATTCTAAGCCAAAAGTGAAATAAGATATTCTAAAATCACAGACTTATGGAAGGATATGTAATGAGAGGGAAATAGACAACTTCTTGTTCATCTTGGGGAGATATTTTGAGGAGGTGAGTATAAAGAAGGATGTCCTTAAGTTATCCCAAGTACTCTTGTACTTCGAAGACAATGTTATCATCTGGGAGGATGAAATATATCCAAATACAATGAGGCACATTGAGGGTAGACACATGCCCAATTCTATTCTAAGAATGTGGAGCTATAAGCAATAGAGAAGCTTCACAAACTTGTAACACAAAGGGAATATCCGTGAATATATGAAGGAATTCTCAAAAATCTTATTAGAGATCCCAAATATGTTAGAAATTGAAGCCATGTATGTATTTATGGGGTTTACGGAGTTGAGCCAATCTCGAGATCCAAAATCGGAATATTCTTGATTTGAATAACACCATTGTTGAAGATGAATTAATGACGAATTTTCAACATATGCAATAAACTTATAGTGTCACGTCTCGTACTTTACTCCAGGGGTAAATATCTTCTCTATAAGTCTCTAAAAATAACACTTATTTTGTTATCCTTAAAATCTCATAAGACTAAAAAAAATAGTAGAAATACATAGCAGAATAAAATAAAAATGTAAGGTAAGTTTGGATGGTAAACTAATTCTCTTTTTAAAATTTTCAATGTTAGTCCATAATCACTTTAGAATTTTATTATAAGATGTCTCAAGCAATATTAGATCATAATTATAATTTAATCATTAACTCAATAATAAATCCAAATAAATATCTCTATAAAATATATCAATTTTAATTCTTCAAAACCAACTCATACTCAACAGTTAATCTTTAAATTATTTTTACAATGTCATAAACACCAAAAAGATATGATAATATGTAAATTATATGAAATATATATAAATCAATAATAATTTTGAAAAATATATAAATATAAAAAATATGTTCGATATATGTGTATACAATTCAAATCGGTTAATTTGATCATATGTGACAATAGTTGACAAACCAGATAAACAAAGCATCACTATCAGTAGCTAACTTGAAGAACCTATAAACATAACTAGATAGTGTTAATATATTAGCTAAATATTTAGGTAAGAGCATCTAGGGACCATAATAAGTTAAAATCATAAATGTAAACAAAACCGAATCACAAACAAAAATTCTGTATCAAACTCAATATAAATCTCAAAAAATAATAATTGTAATCAAATATCAAAAATCAAGTCAAAGTCAATATCCAGTCTTAAGAAGTGGTAAATCAACAAAACAATTTGTATGATGCTTTTTTTTTTTCAAAACAATACTGGATAGTAGGGTAACAAAACACTTGCCTATAGTCAGACTAGGGGATTAGACAAGGCCCATCAATATATCTTTTATCGTTTTATGAAAACATAGCCCATATTGATGTTGCCGAAGGCTAAGGTCAACCTATATATCCCCTTCGTGACAAGGGATACCAAAGAGAGTCTAAACACATGACTCTTTGGTCACATCGATATAACTCATCGTTAGTGCATTGGATACTCATATATCACCAAAATAAAGTATAAACCAATATAGATAAATGAAAATCAATAAAAGTCTCAATAGTCAAAAGTAGGTAAAACCAATCACACATCCATAAATCTCAAACCAAGTGTATCTATATGCACAATACCAATCAGGCAACCCTATGTCTCAATACATATGCATCCTTGTGCATAACGAAATCTCATGCACCTTTGTACATGTATCAAAACCCGCATATTTGTGAAAATTTATGGTAGTATAAAATATATTTTCCAGCCAAATACAATCACATAAAAAATATTTACAAATCACCAACTGTAAATACTTAAAGTCGATTCACCACTATTTCAAACAAAAATCCTAAATTTCTATCAATTCATTTTAAAAGCCAAAATGAGTAAAATGTAAGGTTCCTATCCCCTCTCACCTGTATGTAGAAACCAATAAAATGACAACCAAGCACGGTATACAGTCCGTGAGTCCATAACACAGTAACATAAATCACAATACAGGTCAAACACCTGCATATATCATACTAAGTATACAATCACCAAATATATCAATCAAACCACACAACAAATAATGTAGGTACACAAATGTATCATGGTATGTAAATCAAGATAAAATAATATTTTCTTAAAAAAAATTCTAAAATTAAAAAATCAGTTAATCAAGTCTCAAATCATATTTTTATTAACATAGTATCAAATAATGTAGATATACAAATATACCATGGTATGGTATGTACATTGAGATAAAATAATACTTTTTTAAAAAAATTCTAAAATTAAAAAATCAGTTAATTAAGTCTCAAATCATATTTTTATTAATATAGTATTATTTATAAAATTATTATTTATACTTAAAGATAAAATATATTTTTTCATAAATTTTTTAAATATTATAACTTGCAAACCAAATATCAGATTAGAAAACGGATCGGAGCATCGCATTCAAAACATCGAAATTAAGTAGCAAGATCAAAACGAGCACTTTGGGTTCAAGGTGGGATGTGGCCAAATAGTCATCGACCTGTGATGGCGCGTGGGGCGTCCAGTGGCGGTGACAAGCGACAGTGATGATGGTTTCTCTCCAATCATGTCAGAGCTCAATGAAAACACACATTCTTTATGTCAAAATGAAGCTAACAATGAGAGTAACTCAAATCTTAAGTTATTTTAGAAAGAAAATCATTAGAGTGGCCGGAATTGACATTTTTCCAAGCAGAAACATGCATCCGTAGGCATCCTTTGGCTCGTCCGGTGTTCGATTAGGACGAGACCTACACCGGGAGCTTCCTGTGGAGATGATGCATTGATTGGTGCCGGAGGTGACGTGATCCATGGCTGGAATGAGCAGATATGTGCCTTCGTTGTCGATGAAGAAGATTTGGTGCGCGGAGAAAGAGGAAAAAAAGGGGAAGATGAATAGTAACTCTTGGAAAACATGAAAAATTGTTGTGAATAAGTGAATATCCATTGAACTCTTCCCAAGAATTGTATCTTTACCAACGGATATATCTTTTCCAAAAGATGTATCTTTACCAACGGATATATCCTTTCCATGAGATATAAATGATACCCTTTAGTACCTATAAATATGTATGTCATACCGTCATTTGATATATCCTCCAATATCCTGAATACCTATGAATAAAATCCTTTTATTCTCTCCTCATATCTGTATATACCTTTCTCCTTATCTTCTTTCTCGCCTCCTTCATTTACAACATGTTATCAGCATGATTCTCTAGCAAAAATCATATCTGACATCTCACCCTCAGTGCATAAAAGTCATTTGATATATCCTCTCAGTGCATAAAAGTCTCGGATAACTTATGGATGCAATCTTGGAAGTTATTGTTAAGGTTTATACATCGACAAAGATCTGATAAGGAATTATCAAATCCCATGCTTAGGAAGTCAGCACATGGTTAAAGAAAAAGAAAAGGAGATAAGTTTTATTTTATTTAATAAATTTATTATATTTTTTTATTTTTTATATAATAATAATGAATTATATTAATACTTAATATACATATTATGTATACATATCTATATGAAATTAATTGTATTAAGACAAGATTTTTCATATTATACAAATCTAGTTATTTTTGGTCAATAAAATTACATATGTAATTTTATATATAATATAAGATAAATGATAATTTTTAGTTAGAAACATAACATGTCATAATTCAGTCATTAATTAAAATAAGTTTGTATGCAATATTATTTCTCACACAAAGCATGTTAATAGTGCACCATAACTCTCTTTGGAAGGTTAATACTATACAAAATATATGATATTGTAGACATTATAAAATAATTTTATTTTTATTATTTATTTTAATACAATATTATCTTATAATTATCATAATCCGTACTTTGTAATGAATGGTACAATACAGTAGTCGTGTACCGATCGTATGAATGTGTTTTTATATTATATCCATGATTAAGGACATAGACAAAATGTTAAACTTTTAATAAGGTTACAAAAGATGAGATAGTATGATTATAAAAAGATAGCATCACCGATGGGACCAAACCGGTTGAAAATTGATGTGTGATATATACATCGATAAGCTATATTGATTATGATTGAAAAACTATAAGTTATTTCATAGTGCATAAGCTTTCAAATGTTGTTCTGCATATGCATATTAAGCACAAGGTCTATCTTTGTTCAATTTAATATCAAATCAAGATGAAGATGTAAATTACATATACTTAGTTTTGATAATATATCAATCAAAATATTCACATATATAAATATTGTTACAACACAAGTGGCGTTTGTAAAACCACTTGTTAAAAAAAAAAATCGCTGACCAGTGTGTGTATCCTGATAATTCGACACAAATAATATGGATATATTGTGAGTATCTATATTATGAACCTTTGTGAGATATCATATGCTTATTATAATGTATTTGTCGTGTAAAAAGTATATTCACATCATGCCAATATATAATCATTCGTATCCCCTCATAATTGGTTTGTGATCAGGAACCAAGTAAAACTATCTATGAAATTTATATGTGCGATAGATAATATTATTATCCACCATACCGCGCAAAGATGAATCATCAAAGAAATATATAAATTAGACAATGTTATAACATTGAGGGAGAGAAAAGATAAATAACTGGAAAAGAAATATCATGATGAGTTATCATTATTACGATCCTTATTATAATTTATGAACTTAAAGTTTATAAGATAACTCATCGATAAATATCATTGTCAGATGAATTTACTGATCTTATAATAATTGAGTTCCAGCTATATTGCTTCAATGTAAGATAATATTTTAAAGGACAATATTATATATGAATTTGCCACACATTTGGAATGTAAGTTACCAATCGGTTCTAAAAATATTAAATTCTCATAAATGGAGTAAATATTTATGATGGTTTAAAAGAGAATAAATTTGAAATATTCCATTGACATTATTAATTTCTGAAATAGATTCAGAAAAATAAAAAGATCTCTATAAATTATGTCAATGTGAAAAAAAAAAGATAGAACTGCAATAAAATGTCGTCAATATGCTCATATATAATTTATAGCTCTACATTATGAGGATCTTGATTAAACTCTATGGAGGAGTATAAACTCTAAATAATTGATCATTCTAGAAAGACATTTATGATTAATTTGCAACACGAGTATTGTTGGACTTGTGGTCTATATACTAATTTGTGTAAAAATGATGATATATAAATTGATAGTTGGGCGAAAATGAGATAAATTATATCATAATGAAAACGGCTTATCGTACAAGTTTTCACACAAATGATTATTTTGAAAAGAAATATCTCATTATGATAATGGATGAATAATGTTGCAATATATGATAAATCTGACAGTGAATAAATATTTTAAATATGTATTATATATGAAAATCCAATATGGATATATATTGCAAAAGACAATGATTGAATTTTCTGGAAAGTTATATTGTATCAAGCTAAATGAAGCTTGTATTTATCAAAACAATCATGATATATGTGTTTTTATAAAAAATCCGGATCTAAATTTGATATGGTTGCTAATCATCATGAAAAGATGAAATTATTGAAACTCTTATTGAGTAATCAAAAGCCGTGGATTATATAAAGATTATTTTATTTGAGTCTTTAATGTTCGATAAAAGTGCTGTGAAAATTTAGGGATAAAGCTTATCCATAAAAAATTATCATACTGTGATATCAAATATATAAATCTTGATAAGAAATAGAATCGAGACTTATATTTGACAAAATAGTTATATATATGTGATCATATCTCGTATTAGATGATAATAACATTTGAGATGTTAGTTGATATCATCACGGGGAGTAAAAAGTATGCATTGCACTCTTTTTTTCTTCATCAAGATTTTTTCCCACTGGGTTTTTCTTGATAAGATTTTTAATGAGGTAATACTTTAATTGCATACTTATATATATATATAGATATCCTAGATAAGGTTATTTAAAAGATTTGAATAGATAGTTGAATCTGAAGAATATGAACTGTACTCTTTTTCCCTTCACCAAGTTTTTTTCATTGGATTTTCTTAGTAAGGTTTTTAATGAAGCAGTGTTTTAATAATATATCCTCAAGTTAAGAATAATGTACTCTTTTTCCTTAGCTAGGATTTTTTCTTATAGGGTTTTTCTTAGTAAGGTTTTAACGAGGCATCTAGTCATATAATGAATAGACTTTCAAAAGGGGAGTGTTATGAAGTTAAATATCTATTACTTTTAATTCAATGGACATTCATGGGGGAGTGTTGTGAATAAGTGAATATCCATTGAACTCTTCATAAGAGTTGTATCTTTACCAATGGATATATCTTTTTCAAGAGATGTATCTTTACTAACGGATATATTCTTTCCAGATATATCCTTTCCAAGAGATATAAATGATACCCTTTAGTACCTACAAATATGTATATCATACCGTCATTTGATATATCCTCCACTATCCTGAATACCTATGAATAAGATCCTTCTATTCTCTCCCCATATCTGTGTATACCTTTCTCCTTATCTTCTTTCTCTCCTCCTTCATTTACAACAAAAATAAAAATAATTTTTTAATGCCGAAACAAAATGACATCGTTTTAGCTCTATGCCTATATAATAATATTATTGATTAAATAATTGATTAATATTATAATTTTTTTATAAATTATAAACTTTGAAAAATCATAATAAATAGGATATAAGTTCAAAAATTATAAAAATTTCATTAAACATCTAGAAAAAATCATATATTTACAAAGAATTAAAAATTATATTTTTGTGATCAATAAATATTAATTAAATATAAAATATCATTCAAAATAATATAAAATTAATATTTTAAAATCATAAAAAAATCAAATCATGCCATATATATTTCTTTAAAATATATTCTAAAATATTAATATACAATGAAGAATACAAATTCAAACTGAAACCTAAAATATATAATAAAAAAATTACCAAATTATCCTTAGTTGTATGCATACACATGACACTAAAAATCAGGGGTTTATATGCAGCCTATCAAAGTAAAAAAATATTCAAGATTGCAAACCCAAAGATGGGAAAGCAAATATTTTTTCTAGGAAAAAAAAGAGCAACAAGTCTTTTCACCCGACCAAACCAAACCAATAATGAGGTGAAAGTCGTAAAAAAAAATGAGAAACCAAAACTCTCTTGTTTCTTATATGAGGAGTCTCACAATAAGAAACAAGCATTTTGCTCTTTTTATAGAATGTGAGATGGAAGTAATGGGACTAAAATTGAGCAAACCAAACATATGTTTATAAAAGACTAATCAAGATTACAAAGCCAAAGATAGGGTGGAGAATATTTTTGCTACTGAAGGAAAGAGTTACAAGTACTTCCACCCATCTAAACCAAACCAAAAAAGGAGATGAAAAGGTTTCTAAGTCTTTATATTTCGAGTGGGAAACTTTATATTTCTAGTGTAAATCACTTATTCAATAAGAAAGCTTTGTATTTCGAGTGTAAGAAAAAAGATATTTCGAACGAGACTTATATTTATATTTCGAGCTACTTGGATCCATCTATACTTGATATTTGCAATACAAGAGAATGGGTTAATCATTATTATCTCAATGGATGTCTCTTTTTTAAAAAAAAATAAATAAATTTTATAGATTTTAAAAATATAAAAGAGACTAAAATACAAATTTGGGCTTGTAAACCAGTAGCCATTCAAACACAAGCTTGGTTAAGGCCCGAAAATAAGATAAGTTGTATCATACTCATGTTTCGAACCACAAGAAAAAAAGGAAAAAGAGAACTAGAATTAACATTTTGCATCCACACATCTATGACTATCTCAAAACAAGAATTAACACACTAAGCAAAATCTAGCCACTATAGCTTGGTAATACGGCTCAGATAAATCTAAGGTTTAATCTACGATCAATGGTTCTAAAAGGGTGGGATTTCACGATCGATTTGTCCAATTTAAAAATAATCTAAATTAAACTAAACTATTTTATATATTTAAATTTAATTTTTAATTCATCATCGATTGGTTGGATATTACTACACTGAATTTTTCTTGTTAAAAAAAAGTCGATTCCGTTTTATAACTTTGCTCATCCCTATCTTAGATCTTCTCTTTCAAATTTTATATTGAATAAATAAAATATTTGTTAGAATATGTCGTTAGTATTTGATTATGCAGTTAGAAGTTTAAATTAATTATATTAACATTCCTTGATTATGGGAGATTTTATTAGATTTGGTTAGATTTTACTATATTATTTGGTTAATAGGTTAGGATATTATTTATGTTTTCCTATAAATATAAGACATGAATAAGAGGGACATTAAGGGGGTTCGCCATATGAGCTCCTGAAGCTCCCAAAGTTCAATATCTTCTCTCTCAAGTTCGCATACTACTCCTAAAACCCAACAAAGTGGTAGCGGAACCAGGTTTTCTTGAGTGACCCGTGAGAATGAAGAGTGAAACATAATTGACTTTTTGCCAAAATATCGCGCCATCAGTGTTTGATGGGAAAAATTATCAAGCATGGGTTGTTCGAATGAAAGTCTATCTTGATGTTATGTATCTTTGGGAGGCTCCAAAAGAAGACTATGACAGTGTATCGTTGTCGACAAATCAGACTATGATAGTGCATCGTTGTCGACAAATCGCACAAATGACAGAAGACAGCGCATCGACAAATCCAACGGTGACACAAATAAAAAAAGACAAATCCAACGGTGACACAAATGAAAAAAGACAAATCCAACGGTGGCACAAATAAAAAAAGACAAATCCAACGGTGGCACAAATGAAAAAAGACAAATCCAACGGTGGCGCAAATGGAAAAAGACAAATCAAATGGTGGCACAAATGACAGAAGACAGTGCATCGACAAATCCAACGATGACACAAATGAAAAGATATATGAAGATTCGCCAATTTGGGAATATGCAAATACTACGACAATGAGGAGCTTGTTAGAATATGCCGTAAGTATTTGATTATGCAGTTAGAAGTTTAAATTAATTATATTAACATTCATTGATTATGACAGATTTTATTAGATTTAATTAAATTTTACTATATTAAATTAAATTAAATTAAATTTTACTATATTAAATTAAATTAAATTAAATTTTACTAAATTAAATTAAATTAAATTTTACTATATTAAATTAAATTTTATTATATTATTTGGTTAATAGATTAAGATATTATCTATATTTTCCTATAAATATAAGGCATGAATAAAAAATACATTTTCACCATATAAGCTCTTATATTCTCAAAATTCAATATCTTCTCTTCATATAATTTTACAAAGTTATTCGTATAAATTATATTTTCTTAATAAAACCCAACAATATTATCTAAATCATACTATTTGATAATTGATCCTGATTTTGATTGGTAGCAAGGACACTATCCATTACTGATTTGACTATATCGGAGAATGAGATTGTCTCAGCACAAAGAGAGAGTGAGATTTGACTGAACCGTGAACACAAGCAAAGACAAAGGACAAGACACGCCTGTTTTCCTGCCATGATTGGAGATAATTAAATAATATGCTGATAATGTAAAAATAAACGAGAAAAACAGAAACAGTAGTAAAGTAATTCTAAAAGTCTTTCTTTGCATTAAATAAATATAGAGAACAGAAACAGATACATAAATAATTACCGGTACATATACACCCAGAAAAAAGTTGATGTTTCAGAGTACAGAGGACGAAGTTTCCTGGAAGTTGCGAATGGCAGACTCCGGACCAGACTCCGCCCATTTAAACCCCTCCACCTTCGTCCCAGCTTCCACCATCCCAACCTCATCAATTTATTCCCTTTCCTATTACCTTCCCTTTAGAATTAAACACTAAAACCATGAAATTCGTCAAGATCATTAACCCCAAAAATCTCAGCCCCCACCGCCTTTTCCGTTCCAAGAAGGATCGCTCAAGGTTCTCCCAGTCCGACCCCTCGTCGTCTTTCGGCTCCGGTAGAGCCTCCTCTTCCTCCTCCTCCTTCGAAGCCTCTGTCTCCAACAAGAAGCCAGCCGATTCCGCCACTCCCACCAGCGTTCTCCCCGGCATGTCCGGCGATTGGTCGGACCCCGATATCGTGCCAGATCTTCAGTCTGAGCTGGCCGAGGCCCTGAGGCTGATCGACAGGGATAACGATGGGCTTGTCTCTAGAGTGGAGCTGGAGGCGCTCCTCCGCCGTCTGGGGGCCAACCCACCCAGCCAGGAGGAGGTTTCCGCCATGTTGAGCGAGGTCGACCGCTTCGGCGACGGCTGCATAAGCGTAGCTGCCCTCACGAACCGGATCGGGGCGGCTGGAGAGCCAACCGGAGACGACGAGCTGCGAGAAGCCTTCGAGTTCTTCGATGCGGATCACGACGGAAGGATCACGGCAGAGGAATTACGGAGCGTGTTCAGGGCGTTTGGGGACGAGAAGTGCACGCTGGAGGAATGCAGGCGCATGATTGGACACGTTGGTAAGAGCGGGGATGGGTTCGTGTGCTTCGACGACTTTTCTCGTATGATGGCACTTGAAGGATGAGGATCACCACTTCTCTTCATATTCCGGCAGATGCCTCTGCTCTATTTTTATTTTACTTGTGTCTCTTTAATTTCCTCTTGGGGTATTCTTCCTAACTTTAGAGCGATCTATCGGCGGGCGAGTACAGAAAGTTGTCTGTGTTCACATGTCAGACTTGTCTTATGATTTATAAATGATAATCCATCCCCTCCCCTCAGCCGTAGTACATACAACAAATGGTCTCTCTGTTTTTTAACAAAAATTATTACTTAATTATATCTTTTCGGATTTAGAAAATAATCTCTATAGATATCGGAGGAGTTGTCATTTTTATGAATTACAGATACAGGCTAGACTGTCCCTTAACAATAATGACAAGGCGAGGGTGGAAGATGGACATCATCACTTTGAGTTTAGGGGGACCACAGCAATTGGCGTGTTTAGGTGGACCAAAGCATTTGGCGTGTTGTGGTGGATAGAGGAGAAAGTGGGGCAGAGCATTTTGGAAGTTGCATGAGTTAGGTGGCCGCTAGTTGCGGTAAAAAAAAAAAATGCATGCCGCGGAGTCTACTGTGCGGGGATGAAGGAATTCCTTGTATGGCTTTAAGAATGGTTTTAAGAATGGTTTTAAGAATGGTTTTAAGAATGGTTTTAAGAATGGTTTTAAGAATGGTTTTACGAATGGTTTTAAGAATGGTTTTAAGAATGGTTTTAAGAATGGTTTTAAGAATGGTTTTAAGAATGGTTTTAAGAATGGTTTTACGAATGGTTTTAAGAATGGTTTTAAACCCACACGGATATTCGACAGGATGATTCCCTTTCCTCCTATTTATTTGTTTTGTATTTGGAATGCTTAATTTTTTCTATGCAAAATGCCAAAGTTTTTGTGTATGCTTCGTGTGGGGTTTTGAGATGGTCATCAAGAATTGTCATCTGAAAGACCAAGTACAGCATCAGACACTCTATGTATGCCGTTCAATAAAAATGTAAAGGCTAGCTATCATTCCCTAATTCCCTCCTTTCTGAGAACCGACCATGTATGTCACAAAATAGTTAATAAGAAATCAGTCATCAACAACGCCTTCATCATTCCTGTCATGTTCACCACCCATGCCATCTTTATTACTAGGAGTAGAAAGGGTGTCCTGCGAGAGATTCGCTGCATTGCCATCATCTTCGTCATACTCAGATGCCGAGCTAGCATCTGTATCCCTTCCTGGACAATCCAGCTGTTCGCATTCCACAGCTTCACTGTTGAGGTTTTCAAAATCATGGTTTCTGTTGGAGATTGACAAATCACATTTCTTTACAACGTTGAGCATAAACCCGTTTTCGATCCTTTCGGGCTGCAAAAGATCCCCTTCAGTGACCACGATGCTACTAGACCCATTTACCGATGTCCTATTTGAAAACTCCCTATGATCGAATTCACTTTCAGAGTTTCTATCCGGTGTTGTTATCCGTGGGCTTGGGCTCTGATTACATGAGTCTCTCCCTCCCATATGGGACCCTGGAGGACTGGGATGAGCCATTGATCCTCTGCTCAGTTCAGTATCAATACTTAGGTTCTGGACAAAGTCGATGAACTTGTTCGCAGAACTAGTCCTCATCAATGGCCCGCCTGATCTTGTCCAGGAATTTAAGTCTTCTGATTCACTATCACTTCCATCATGTATATTCCGCTGGACTCGCATATTTCTTACAGCAGATGTTCCTCCCCCAGAGCCGCCTACCCTTTGATGGAAAGTGGAAGCGGCATCAGTGAGAAGGTCTTCTTCAAGTGAACCTGTTGAGTTCTCTCGAGCAATGCAGTTCCAAGAGGGAATTCTTTTTGAAGCACTGAATCTCACTGTGCCAGTGACAGCAGAAGCTTGGCCATGAGAAGCTGCAGCAGCTCTCTCAGCACTCCTTTTGAGTCTGCGCATGTGATTTAGAATTGCAACACATTCATCAAGTGCGAGCTCAGTACCACAGTTGGCTTTTATGGCTGACAGCTTCTCCCAAGTGCACCTTCTCCCCTGGTTGGAAGCCTTTTGAAGCTCCAAATGAGTAGGATTTTGTATAATTTTTGAGTACTGCATGGGAAAGTCAATGAAATTGAGATAGTAAGAGTGGAAAAACTTCCAGCTGAGATTAGATAATAAATGGACAAAACCGGTTGTACTTTGAAATGATTGAAATAGCCTTTCTTTTGTTTTCTTGACATAGGTGCACAGTTGAATAGAGGAACATAGACAGGAATAAAACAGTGATCCAAGGGAGCAGTTAATAACTCAAGTAACCCAAGTCGGCTGGTGCATTATTAGAGAAGAAAGAAAAACTAGTATAATACCTGAGCAAGGGTGGCAGGCATAACAACAGTGACATCCCCCTCCCAATCTTGAGCAAAGAGCTGAGCAACTCCCCCTAATGGGAAACCGAGTTCCAGTATTTGACTGCATCTATGTTTTACCTCCATCTCAACCAGATGGGCAAGCTACAAATTTAGATACCAAAATGAATTACTCTCATTCTACAGAGCGGAGAGATAGGTATAAATAAAATGAAAAGAGAATAAGAATCAGAATCAGAATCAGAATCAATCACGTAGAAGCATGGTTGGAACAGGTGGTTGATGCTTTATCTGTTTGAGGAGTTAGTTAACGATTACCAAGAAGCCTATCCGGTGGATATTTCCTAGGTTTTCCAAGTTAACATGAAGGATCCTTTAAGCACAACGGTAATGGTAACCAGAATTCCACCACCAAAAAAAGATGTTTTGGCCCAATGGATATAAACAAAAAAATAAAATGAAATGGGGTCTCTCTCATTGTATCCTGGACACAGTTAAGAATAAAAGCCTCAAAAACTAGTCCTTTCCCTGATGCATACAAATGTACACAATCGTGCTCAACATGTTTCAGATGACATTTTTTCACATAGACACAAGCAAAAAGTAAGAGATGACATAAATGGTACATTAAAATTTAAGATTGAATTAACGTATTTTGCATACCTTAGCTGCAAAATTACCCCCATAAGCCCTCACAAAATCCTTCAGTCTCAACAATGGAGCAATATGAGGATTCGCTTGACTCACGATGAAATGATTAACATTGAATAATTCCTTCAACTGCATCATTGGTAAATCAATCTCTAGACTACCATCCCTCCATCGTCGCACTGACGTGCCTGATCCCTCCTCAGGATCCAAATTAAAGGGCGGGTGATAAGGAACAATTTCTCCACTCCTGTCCTTTGCCATTAGTTCCTGTGCTTCAAAAAGACCAGGAAAGGCACAAGAAGCAGTAACTGCACTCCATATAACAACATGAGGTGAGGTTAAATAATTAAGACATCTTGGGGGCTCATGCTTCCTTGGGGAGCACACAGTGATTCCAAGGATTCGACCAGTCATGTCATAAGCCTCTTGAAAAGTGAGATTACTAGTCAATTGTCTAAGCATCCACTGCAAATGCCGAATCTCATGAACAGCCCCCTGTCTCATAACCCTTTTGACTACAGTAAAAATCCCACCCAACTGATCAAAAAACTGCAGTGAGTGCCAAGAATCCTCGAAAAAGCTTTGCAGCTCTGGCCATGACCTAGTGGCAACAATGGAACACATAATGGATCCCACACTAGAACCAGCAATTATTCGGGGTAAAAGCTTATGCTCCACCAATGTTTTAACCACTCCCAGATGATAGGCTCCAAGGGAAGCACCACCGCTCAAAAGCAAAGCTGTCCTACCAAAGGCGTGCCTGGTTTCATGCATGAAGGCAAGCTTCTCTTCTAATGAAAGCTCTTCTGAGTCAGAGTCGCAGACCATTCTCAACTGAGTAGATACCTCATCGATGTACTCCTTTATGAGCTTGGGCACTTGAAGCCTGCCCTTATGAAGCTCAGGGTTACACATATTACCAAGATTTCTTACGAGATCTGCTCTCATACAAAAGATAATATCTCTTAGAGACCCCTCTTGGCGTCGATGCCGGAGCTCTTGAAGCTTATTTAGCACCAGCTCTTTGTCATAAAAATCTGATTCACTCATCTTTGGGGTTTCTTTATCCAGCATCTTAGCTGCGTGGACCCACTCCTCATAGGTTAATGCAGTTCTCATCATATTCCTCCAAAATTTCCTCTGATATGCCATCTCCGCCTTCAATTTCACGTTCGTGTACCGTTTCAATAGAAAAGCAATTATGGTCACCACCGCTAAAATACCTTGCGGATTCCTAGGATGCAACCATGACAACACGGGAGCTAAAAGGTCACCAAAAGTACGAATCCAGGTCAATGCGACATGATATATTTGATGCCTTAAATGTGAGATTGACTTGCAAAACAGGATTCTAAAAGCAATGGTCCGGCCAATGATCGACGAAGGCCCAATTGAGAAAGGATCGACATATGCCTCATTGGTGATATCCATGTCTGAGGTAAAGACAATTTTCCCGAGCTTGGATAAGAAAAGATCAAACCTACATTCAGACAGAGATTACATACAGTAAAACAGAGATGAATAGCAACCAACTGATTATTGACAGACTACAGAGCAATGCACTGATCATAAGAATGAAAAGATGATTCTTGCACACTTATTAAACACTAATGCAAAATACTGCAGCTAAATAATGATGTGAAACACCATAATTTCCCTTGCTAAGTAGTCGGCGTCTCTTGCCCCTCTAATCAGAGCAGAGATATTGCAGCAAAACCGTGTTTATTCAAATCTGAAATCAAACCAACGATATCTAACCTCGTGTTTCCTGCAGTTTTCGAGCTTCAATCAACTGACAAACGGGTACTTGGATCAGAATCCAACGAAGGTCAAAACCCAATAGAAGAGAAGGGGAAGAAAAGGAAGAAAGCCCAAGGATTTGAGGGGAAAGAAATTCAAGAAGGATAACCCAACAAAAGAATATTTATAATTTTATTTTAATTTTTTAAAGAAATTTGGTAAGGGAGAGAACGGGTCAGCCCGGCGGATGGGTGAGGGAGATATAGGGAGGGTGAGGGAAATATAGGGAGGGTGGGGCTTTGTCATGGTGTGTGGAATGGAAAAGAGGATAAGGACATTGGGAAACGTGAAACGGAAAAGAGAACAGATAATAGACATGAAATTGGGGATGCCAAGCAAAGCTTAGAAGCTTGGAGCTGACGCAGCAGAGGAAAGGCGGACACGCGAGCGGTCGGCGTCGGCGTCATCATCAGCCTTGAGGACGTGTATCGTGAAGATAACATTAAATATTTTGAGTTCCGTGTTTGGTGTTGCTCTGGACTTGCTGTTCAAATCCAATCCGGATTTGTTGTTTAATCATCAACGGCCAACGGTAGACGTCAACAGTTGGTTGTTTGAATGTGATCTAGGGCGATTAAAATCCATCTAGGACACGTTACTCGATCCTGTAATTTAGGAGGAAAAACTAAAAAATTAAGATGATATTTTTTTTTTATAATACATGATGTTGAATCTAATATCTCCTAATTATATAAGACAAGAATATATGTCTATATTTATGTATGTACATATAAAACCTTTGATTGAAATGATAAAAATCTGATTATTTTATAATAAACAAATCTAATTATTTCTATTTTTTCATAACTAACCAAATATGATAGTTGTATAACATTGCATTTTAATCCTATCAAATATATAATTTGTAATCTCAATCACAAGATATAAAATTAGGGTGATGTTTTGGAGACCGATTGTAATTTGAATATGCCAAACCAGAATTTCTCTTTTTCCTTTTCTGCCCAAAAATCCAATTTAAGGTCAGGTCCGTTTTGAGTTTGGAATGCGAGTTTGATTCTCCAAATAGATTTATTTTGGATCACACAACCATGATTAGGTAGGAGGAGGACTTTTTTAGTAATAACAAGCTTTGGACCGAAAGACAAAATTATCAGTTTTTGGTAAGTTGCTTCATTGTCTTCCAAAGCCCTAAATCAAATGTAGTTCTTTACTAGTTGCTGCGTATTAATGTATAGCATTTCATTAAATATTGAGATGAATGAGATGAGGGTCTTGGAGACATTTTTGAAATCTAAATCCATGTGTGGTGGATTCTTGTTTGATGTATAATTGGGATTGTGTAACATGTTATTAGATCTTTCGTTGTGGAACTACACGACACGACGGTAAAGGACCATTTCCAGAATAAGGTCATCACAAAATTCGTCGGTTTGGACGAAATTATGAATTGTGATGAATTGTGATTTTTACGTTTTAAAAAACATGACTAGACTATTAGAATTTTTACGTATTCTAACTAATTGTTAATGTTTCAAAAAAAAAAGAAGAATAATATAATTCGTCAACGAAATAATATGACTTGAATTTTGGGATTGGATAGTCACATATTTTGAGGTAGAATTGTTAAAATTATATTTAGTTTTTTAAAACCATATATTCGTTTGGAATGATAGTTATATTAAAATTAACAAATGATCAAACTAATAATTTTTGGCATTTATGAAACAAGCATTCCAATCATAAACTTGTTTCATGAAATAAAAAGTATTTTATTTATTATGATTATAAATTTATGAAAGTAATTAATATTTTTATAATAACAATTTGAAAATATTTATATTTTCCTATAAAAATAAATTTATGTAAATTATGATACCAAATATAAATTTGTAAGTCACATTTTATTCTTTTTTTTTCAACCTCAACATATTCTGATAATAATTCTTTTTTTTTTTTTGCTAAAATTTCTGATAATAATTCTAATCCAATTGAATCTGCTTAGCAAACATAACATTAGAATACCATATATTAAATGATAAACACGCCCAAAGATACCGAAATCCTAAGGAAACATCGTAACAACATAAAATAATATGTGCTAATAGAGGATGAAAAGCAAGAACTTGGTAAACTTAAACGCGGTGAATTCTTGGCAATTAGTCGCAGTTCAATAAAAGTAACATTTTGTTCCTGCCTTTTCTGCCATCAAATGTGTTTATCACCTATGCTTAACTCATGAACACAGGAGAAGGGCGAGCTGGTGCTGGGTGGAATCAGTGGTCTCAGTTGGATGATAAGCAAGGAGTTAACAGGTTTCAGCCTCAGAAGACATGCATCAATACTCATCACCCTCCCGAATGTTGTGTCTTCAGGATGAAGGCTTGGTATATCCTTGTATTCACAAAAATTGCAAACTGTACTTGTAGTTCAAATGCATGTCATTTTCCTTACTAAATGGTCCAAGATTTTGAGAATTCACCCCGAAGAAATTTGTAAAGACAGCTCTGCCTATACTCAAGAGGCGAGGCAGGGAAAGGTAACAGGTATGTAAGGAAATTGGCCTATCTGAAACCAGGTAGTAGCACAGCACCAGCTGCCAGTATCTGCCAAAAACTAAATAGAAAACAAACTGTAGTTTCTTAAGTAGGAACTTCCTATCAAGCACATAATTTGACACCCACTGATATGATACGATGATATCTTTGTGGATCAAGTACCCGAAATCAAAATATGCTGTGGACCCATCAAGTATATTCACTTCCTTGAGATGTGACTCCCACGACAGAAAAACCTGCAGATGATTTGGAAAAACAACTTACATATTTTCCTAGAAAATATTGACCAGAATTTTGTTTAATATGAAATAACTTTTGAGAATCCAATAGTAGAAACAAAGTCAGCAAACATGCCATGGCGGGTAAAATGAAATATGAAAAATTCTTGCAGCAGAAGAAACCATTTTACAGCCAGAACCGTTTCCACTGGACTGCACACAACCATTACAGAAACTACCACTGCTAAAGATGCCTCAAATTAAACCTTAACATAATAAGCACGCATGAATGCTACACTCTAACAGTTTTGTGGTGGTCCGCTACTCCTTTTCTTCTTTGTCCTTTTTCTTCTTCTTCTTCTCGCTCTTATCTGCCTTGGTCTCAACTTTGCCATTATCTGCTGCAGCATCTACGGAGTCTTTTTCCTTCTTCTTCTTCTTCTCAGACTTTTCTGTTACAGGCGAACCATCCTTCTCTTTACGTTCCTTTTTCTTCTTCACTGTCTCCTCTACTGTTACTGCTTCACCGTCCTCCTTACTTTTCTTTTTCTTCTTCTTTTTCTCCTTCTTCTCGTCTTCAGATCCTTCTGCCTCTACTGCAGCTTCATTTTCAGCTTCCCCAACTTTTGCTTTCTTAGAAGGAAGTGGACAAGGACTCTCTGTGCTTTCCTCCAATTTGCGCTTGTGCCCTTCTCTGCTCTCATCATCCTTGCTCTTTTTCTTCTTCTTTTCCTTGTCTACCTCAGCACCTCTATCCTTGGATACAGCTGCCTCCTCAGTTTCCTTTGCCTCAGCGGCTGGTTGAGCTGCAAGGCCAGCAATCATAGAATCTCCTCCTGTAGGCAAAACCAAGTTCCTCGTCCATTCTTTAGGGGTAGCGTCATTCGGCTTCCCATGCTTATCCAATTTTCCTTCTGCAATCAATTTCTTCTTCATCGAAGCCCTCGGTCCTAAGCCCCACTTCCTTGGGTATGTATCCCTGTCCATCACAACCCTCTTGATCTTGGCCACAACACCATGATCACAGGTCGCGATCACAGCAGTGGTCATCTCTGCAATCCCCAAAGCAATCGCCTCTCCTTTGGTAGTCATCAGCACAACTTCCTCCCCAACCTCAATATCGTTCTCGAATCTCAACAAACCTGGAATCATCAGCTTGGCACCATAACAAATGGCATTGACGGCAGAGTCCTTCACAACCAACCTCTTATAGCTGGTTAAAAGCTTTTCGAGAGGCATAATCACCCGCCTCAAATAACTCTCATCCCTGTAATTATCATAAACCCACTGAGCATCCATCACATCATGCATAGTCACCATATTATCACTCTCCCCCATAATCCCAGACCTCACCCTCCTGAGCTCCTGCATATGGGCCCCAACTCCGAGGATGAGTCCCAAGTGCACACACATGGTCCTCACATAAGTACCCGCCTCACAAGAAATCCAGAAGACAACTAAATGCCTGTCGGGATCATACTCCAGCAGCTTACTCTCATAAATAGTCCTAATCCTAAGCTGCCTCTTGACAGCGGAAATCAATGGCGGCCTTTGAAAGACAGCCCCAGTAAGCGTTTCAAGCGCTCTAGCCACCTTTGCAAGGTCAGGGACTTTACTATGCAGCCTAGCAACACAAACATACTCCTTTCCAGCACCCTGTTGGGACTTAACAAGGCGGGTGGCTCTATCAATGCAAACAATAAGATTACCTGTAACCTTGGGATCGAGGGTACCGCTGTGTCCAGTCTTCTCGACCCGCAGAATGCGCTTAATCCAGGCAACAACCTCGTGGGAAGAGGGGTTGGCCGGCTTGTCGAGATTGAGGACGCCGTAGCGGATGTACTCGACGAGAGGGCGCTTGAGAGGGGAGTAGCCTGAGGGAAGAGGGGTATAATGGCCGGTTCGAACATTGAGACGGTCATAGTTCTTCAACAGGATTGGCCACTGTGAAGTGTCAATGGTGGGAGTGAAGTTCTGGGGCTTGATCATGAAGTCTGTGTTCTGGTTGTCGTTATTAGTGCCATCGTCAGGGTTGGTAGCCGAGATGGCTTTCTTCTTGTGCCTTTTCTTCTCCACCTCGGACATGGCTGCGTGGTTTTTGTGAGTAGTTTTAGGGTTTCTTCAGGGTTTTGAAGAGTGAGGCGTTTCGGAGAGTAGAAGGTGTGCGAAATGGAAGAGCGGCTTTATAGGGTTAGGGTTTTTAAGGGGGTTTAAGAATATTTGCGTGAGGAACTGGAAGAAAGAAAATGAAGCATACCCAATGGGCCCAAGTCCAATCAGTTTGGACTTGTGGGTTAGCACTGTCAGGCCCATGTCAGTATTATTGGATGGCTTACTAAATCTTGATTATATGGATTCTCACAGATTAATCCACTATAATCCATGTGTTTAAAAAAAGACGGCTAATATGTGACAACAAATATACTTTGTGTATAAACAACTAATTAAGGATTTAAGGGTATTAGACAGTATTGTGTGTATCGATGTATAGCTTATAATTTCTTATGAAGAGCATGCATGTATGTAGAATTATTCGAGATTTGGGTATTTAATAATGCGAAAATAATAATAGATAAATGGTTATTAACATATGTTTAATCCATAAAGTGATTTTGATTGGTTGTTTACTGTACAGGATGGCCAAAATGAACAACGAGCGTGTGGATGCTTGTTGGATATTAAGGTATATCCTATATCTAGTCGTTATATCATAAAATTTTGCATCACATTTGGAATATTAATAAAGGCACATGTTCTAGAATTACTTATGTAAGCATGAAAGTTAATTAGTCACATCTTATAGAAAATGAGATATAAGTGTGTGAAGATCTCATTAGTAAAATAAATATTATAAAATTATCTCAAAGTTTAATATGTTATAATAAATATAGATAATAAAAAATATGAACTTATATTGCACATGATAGATTACTAAAATTGATATTAATTCATCACATAGACATACTATTATTGAGTAGCAAGTTAGATTGACCCAACCAAGATATTTCAGAATAGATCGTTATATGAAAATAATATATGATTCTCTTAATAATCATTGAATTATAAATCCTGAAACTTAATAAGTCGCTAGATGGAGTATTAGTTTTAAGATACTTCAATGACATTCATAATACCATCTAAATAGATTACTTACGAGATTACGAGTTCATAATTGAGGGTGAAAAAAAAAACACACGATATTTAATCCTCCTATATAACAAGAGTAAATGACTCAGCAAGACCCTTGAAATATGGAATGAGAAAAAATAATTAGACTAAATTCGGTTATAATTATATTGGGATATAAATCACAATTGTAATTATCAAATTGATTATGAATCAAGAAAATCATAATTAGTACATACAACTAACAAGAGTTTGGTTTTTGATAGATGAAAAATGGGTTTAATATAAGGCTATTTATCTAAGTTGGCATAATGATTTGTTAGAGCTCGTTTATACTTTATAAATATAAATATAATAAATATTAATTCACCATTAACATAAGTATGTATTTTTGAGTCACACACAAAGTTCTAAATAGAACATAGTAAGTTAATGAATAAATAGATTATTTTAATATAGTTAAAATAATTATTTATTTAGATATATTAGTTTATCCTATAATTTATTATATAATTGGATCTTAATAAATAAATATAAACTTTATTAAATTAACTATGAACTTATATTAATAAATCTAACAATTCGAATAAATTAGATAACAAAATAAAGTGATTTACCTTATATACAGAAATTGCCGAAAATCTTTCTTAGGGAGGAAATTTGGCCACATGTATTTTATAAGGATGACCAAAATCTACCTTGGAATGAATAAGGGATTTTGGCCACACTATAATAAAGTAGGAGAATTGTGGGGACCATGTAAATAGGTCTCTATTGTCATACAATTCCAAACATGATTCCAAATGATTCAAATCATGAAACAATTGAAATTAGACAATTTTTTTTAAAAAGTATGATATGTTTCAGAATATTTTCGATATATAAATATTCATAGAGTAATATAAAAATAGTGAAATAATATCTCATGCACAGTTCCAAACATGTATATTTTTAAATTTTATATATTATTGATAATAAATATTAATTTTATGATGATTATAAATATTTTTAATATTATATATATATATATATATAATTTTTTTAAATACTATATATTTAATATAAATAAATTAATAACGGATAATCTAATTAATTTAGGGATAATTCAAAAACCTATTATATTTATTATGAGATTATTTATTAAAAAATATATAAAATTTAAAAAACTGACCTATTAATTTAATCTTAATCAAATTAAATCTTTGGTGACAAAGATAATGTTACCGTTAAAGAAGTTAAACAGGCAGAGCTTGAGTTGGGAATTGGGATACATTAGTTGCGCTGGCAATTCGGGTTCTGTTTAACGAGAATCACAAGCTATCACGATGATGACATGGAATCTATTGAGTAGTCAAAAATTTCATTCTCAGATACACCCACCATTCCGCGTAGAACACCTCCGACCGACCGACATACATGTCCCAAATAGAGTTAATTTTGTAGTCAAAGAAGAACCAAAATAAAAATATGACGCGCAGGCCGTACAGTAGTCTCTCCTAGAAGATACCAATCAATGAGGAACTTTGGGCTTTTACTATAAATTCCCACTTCTCATCACAACTTCTTCAGCTCAGTCATTAGCAATCAAATCCATTTATTCTCCACCTGCAGCTTTGTTAGCTTTTCCTTGAGATATCCATAATTGGCTTTGTAAAGGTAGGAGAGGAGAAGGAAGGATGAGTGCGGTTGGATCGGGAAGGTCTTCTTTGAACCCCAACGCCCCGGTCTTCATCCCTGCTGCCTACCGTCTGGTGGAGGATTTCTCACCCGAGTGGTGGCACCTCGTTACCACATCCTCTAGCTTCCGTGAGTACTGGCTTGCGCAGGATCACCAGGACGACGGATTTTACGAGGAACATTACGGCGATGATGTGGCAGATATGCTGCCGGATTCTTTTGACCTTGATCCAGCTCTAGAAGTAGAAGATTATATTTCCGGTTTGGACGATAGCGCTGCCAATGGTGTGGTGGCTATTGATTCCACTCTTTAATTTCCTTGGAAATGGCTTTTGGGTGTGTGTTGATACTGTCAATTGACAGGGTGGGGGGAGCAGCGGCAGTGGCACCCAAGAGTGGCATCTAGTTGCCGCTTTCAACTTGTTTAGAGAGTCTATTTTGTTATTTCTTCAAGATTGTCCAATCGAGAATAGATAAACTATTAATGTCTATTTTCTTGTCCTTGATTCCTGCAATAGGATCGCTTGAGAAATACTAATATTTTAGCAAGCAAGGCAATGGAAAAGAGACAACACCAAATGGTCATCAGTTCCATCAGTAATCTCTATGTTTGCAGGATATCATAGGGCTCTGCAAAAATGTCATCAGTTGCATTTGCGGCAAGTAGTGGAATTTCTTATGAACATATATAGACTGTAGTTGTTGGAAATCAGATGCTCGACCTGGACGAATAGGACCGACCAATCAAATCATGTATTTTTCTAAAAAGTTGCCTCATCAAGCCGATCATCTAATATAATCACAAGTGGGCGCTCATGAGATACTGAGGGATACTCAATATCGAAATGATTAAAATTTTATTAATTTTGATATATTATAGTCAATAAATTTTATTCCAAAGAATCTGGCACTAGTGTTTGTCAAAAATAGAGAAAATAAGTTATAATTTAAAATTTTGATGTATGTGAACATGCATGATGTTAGCACACGTCTCCACCTATCCATTTTCCTTTCAGTTTCTTCATTTTTAGGTATTTGATAGTTTCTTTGTTTAGTGGCTTGGTGGGTATATTTGTGGGATAATGTTCCTTTTTTTTTTAGTTTATGTACAAGCCTACGTTAAGGCTTAATGTTTTGTTATTTTCATTCATCAAATCCAAGAAATATTCAGTATATTTGTCTATTGGGAACGGAACCATTTTGATCCTGGGAGAGTAAAAATGAATTATTTGAGAGTTTCTTCTATTTCAACTGTTTTTTTCTTCAATCGTAATAGCTTCAAAGAGTATCTTTGTGCAAGCGGCCATTCCTTATTTTGATGGTCATTATGACTATTGGAGTTATCTGATGGAGGATTTCTTAAGGTCAAAGGAGTATTAGCCAATTGTTGAGACAAGCAATGAAGCACCGATGGAAGACGAGATACTGACAAATGCTCAGAAAGAAGAGTTTGAAGAAAGAAAGCTGAAAGGCTAGTGATCGTCTTATCTTGGAAACAAATCTTTGCAAAGATACTTCCAAAAGATATATGGGATTCTAAGAAGAAAAATTATGAAGGCTCTGCTAGGGTGAAGCGTGCACAACTTCAAGCATTGAGGAGGGCCTTTGATACCCTGCAGAGGAAGAAAGGAGAATCTATCGCCAGCTATTGTGCTAGAACCATGGAAATATGCAATAAAGTACAATTCCATGGTGAGAAGATGGAAGATATTAAGATTGTAGAAAAGATATTACGCTCCAGACACCAAAATTTGACTATGTTGTTTGCTCAATTGAGGAGTCAAAAGACATTCATGTACTTTCTCTTAATGAACTCTAAAGCTCCTTGTTAGTCCATGTGTACAAATTGAGTCATAACTTGATTTATAAAGTTCCGAATGTCATGCTAGAATTCCCAATGTTAAAGAAGAATAGTCGCATTTTATTGTGAACAATGAAGGAGAGACCTTCTTAATGGCAGTTCAATTTGAATACGTGCCATATTGTCCGAGCCTATGTCTACCAGTCACTGAGCGACTTGTCACACACTGACTGGAGCAGATGATCTATCGTTTGACTGGGTCGTCTTCAATTTACTCCCACTGAAACCCTAATTCCCAAGACACCAGTCTCCTCACTCACACATCCAAACTCCACAAATCCTAACCCAAGGAAAAAGCCCTAACCAAACCAAACCCTAGCCATCCATAAATCCCTAACTTCCTCAAACAAAAGCAACAAAACCGTAGGACATAGTTATCTGGATTTCGGGTATAAAACCTTACATGAATTTGACAGTAAAAAGGCTGGAAATCAAATGAAATATTTAGGGGTGCAATTGCCGGGGGAAAAGGGAAGCTCCATGGGGTATTTTTCATGACTCGAAACTAAGTGAGACATGTTACCCAGAAATCTCGATTTATCTCGACGTTTTTCGGTCAAAGGTGGTGGGGTTTGTAATGCCTCGGAACCCAAAATTTTTTTGTGTGACAGTCACTGTAGGTCCACTATATTCACTGCTATTTCTCACAGCAATGCATATAACGAGCCTACAAGGCTAGAACGAAGCGATTAATAATGGAGTTGACAATATAATATAAATTTAAATAGAATGCACAACGAATATATAAGGAATGCTGATGTCTCCGGGTGACATTGCAAACCTCAGGAGTCTCATACATGGTTTACATATTTGATTTATCATTGTTATGGTTTTCTGATTACAAATATCATACATGTAGACTAGGAGAATATATATAATGTACCGCGTATACTAGATTCCATAAAAGAATCCTAACCTCGAATCATATTGATCCTTAACTGCCTGTCTGCTCGAAGAGATACCACGATCATGTCCATTCATATTCGAATTCAGATCAAGAGATTTGACAAACACTTGCTAGGTGAGCGAACGGGAAAAACATATATAATAAACACATGCATACACACAAATAGTACTGGGGACACATGTATATGAATACAAGTTACAGTCAGCACGTATAAAGAATTCATGCACGATGAGACTGTGACTGGGCTTGGCAATAACTCACAGTCCATCTGGTGCCAGGAGTAGGATTGAGATTTGTCAATAGTACTTCATGCTTACCTTTTTTATTACTTACCATTTCCCAAAATCACTAATGATGCCAGGGTGTTAGGTGATGGTAGGTGTGGTCCCCACTCTGCAGGATCTTGTCTCATGTCTGTCGGCTTGCTCATGTCGTCCATGTCCCACCTTATAGATTCTTTTTTGGTGTCTCCATGCCTTGGTACTAGACCCGGAGAGCTCTCAAGGGTTGCACAGGTCACCCTATGCAACTTTCATGCTTTGTATTGTGAGAACCCGTTCCCGGTAATCGGGAGCCTCACCGCCGTGCAGCCCCGATTGATCCAACTGGTGGACCAAGCGGAACTACACAAGGCTTATCCGAAAACAAAAACAAACTCTGTTTTGTGCATCATAATAAATACACACATTTGAGTATTTTTGTTACAAAACATGGCACGCATCAATTGATACTCAACATAACTTACAAACAACGGAGTAGCAAGCACCTGCAGCGGAAATATCAGATCAGATACAACGGGCCATACGGCCTCAACCATACAACACCGTGAGTCCACACTCACAGATTCCCAGAAATTCACAACAACGCTACTTTGTATATATCAAAACATCAGAATATGCAAGCATGTGTTGTACACATATGCACCAGAAAACGACACAAGTATTTCAATATACAAGAAGATGTGAAAGATGCTGAGTCCAAAACGTGCATGTGCATTTGTCCAGCCCTACGACCAATACCGGGATAGTAACCTCAAAGTTGAACAGCTAGCTCTCACACCTTAGTCCTGAAACAAAAAGGGAGGGGGTGAGATCAAAGACCTCAGTGGAAGTTACCGCGTCATAAGCATAAACGGTGGAATGGAGACAAAACCAAAGCAGAGTATCAAACACTTATTCAAACTAGTTCAATCCATACTCTTCAATGTAGCCATTATAAGTGCACACACCAAAATGCAAAAGGAGGTAAAAACAGTTTTGATACTTGGCTACTATGTCCAAAACATAACGGGGTGGACACAAACCACTTTCATGTAACCCCCGCTAAAGGGTTACCTAAAAGCCTACTGATGGTTTTCAGTTCCAGCATATATCTAAACAAAACCCCACCATCAGCATTGTCCCAAAATTGAATGGAGAAAACACAATCTGTCACATTCAATTTTGCACACGTATATAACGTCGTAAGATATATATGAAGCATTTATAAGGCCTTTCCCTTCATCGTGCACACAGCACTCAATATACATACACAGCACCACCCATACCTCTCCAAGGTAAGCAACTGTCCTCTCTATAGGACTCCATATACTTACCTAACTTGATCAAGCATTAACCGTCAACTCCAATCGGTACAGTGACCAAAAACGAATTTTTCCAGTATGGGTCATTAAAAGTAAAAATTCATAAGATATTCCATGGATGTATTTAAACATTGCCATCTTAGAATCAGGTGCCAAACATCTCAAAATAATATTCGAAGTATTCAGCCACAATAGAAAAAATGTTTAAGAAGCCGAAAAATCATATCGTATGGAAAGTTGCAAATCCCGTATGAAATTTCATGTACACCAAACAAATCAGCATGTTTCAGCTTTTGAATATCCAGTATGTAAACATGGCCAGAAAACTATCATTTGAACACAATTGTTAAACACAATTCAAGTCATGCCTCCATTCAAACCAAAACATTAGATCATATATGAATTCTGAAAACAAAACGTTACGCATATGCAAATGAAACATAAACTCCCACCTCTCGTTGCGTCGATGGTTCGCCAACGATATCCTTTCCTCTACTGATCGATCCAGTACCTCCTAAACAAGCACAAACCATACAGCCATACTAAGCATAACCAATCCAGGAATCAAAATGCAAAATAATTGAAAGAAATCCTATGGACCCTCTCACGCTGCACACACAGCTACATTCCCTTATCCAATCTAAACACTCCAATCATATCCAATCTAAACAACCAATTCATATCCAATCTAAACAACCAATTCATATCCAATCTAAACAACAAAATCACAGTACTTCAGATACCCTCATTTGACCACAACCACTCAATTAACATATACCAACATGATCAAGAACATGAAAAAAAACAACCCCCTGATACTGTTCATCCGAAATTCATACAAGAATCAGAGGTTGTTTCCAAGCATTTCCATCCATCAAAAACACTCAATCACATCACTAGCAACCTGAATAAACTAACCAATCCAAAAGAAAACCAAAGATTAAACACTTACCAACAACTCTGGAATTTTCGTCCAGAATGAAGAACACCTCCTAAACAAGCACAAACCATACAGCCATACTAAGCATAACCAATCCAGGAATCAAAATGCAAAATAATTGAAAGAAATCCTATGGACCCTCTCACGCTGCACACACAGCTACATTCCCTTATCCAATCTAAACACTCCAATCATATCCAATCTAAACAACCAATTCATATCCAATCTAAACAACCAATTCATATCCAATCTAAACAACAAAATCACAGTACTTCAGATACCCTCATTTGACCACAACCACTCAATTAACATATACCAACATGATCAAGAACATGAAAAAAAACAACCCCCTGATACTGTTCATCCGAAATTCATACAAGAATCAGAGGTTGTTTCCAAGCATTTCCATCCATCAAAAACACTCAATCACATCACTAGCAACCTGAATAAACTAACCAATCCAAAAGAAAACCAAAGATTAAACACTTACCAACAACTCTGGAATTTTCGTCCAGAATGAAGAACACCTCAAAATCAGGCCTTAGACATCAAACTAACAGTGGAAAAGTGTAGAAAATTGATGGGAAAGTGTTTTGGGACAATCCCCCACAAGTTTTTGGGATCAATTTGAGCAAGGGTTGGATTTTGGTAGGTTGGAAGGGTGAAGGAAGGAGAAAAACGAGTTTAGGTCTGGAATGTGCTGGTTATTTTTGAAAGAGAAGTATTTAAAGGATGAAATGTGGGCTTGGGCTGATGGGTTTCAGGCCCAAGGGCTGATAGGCTGATGGGCTTCAGGCCCAAAAATTCAACAAGGCTGGACCGTGCCATCGACGGCCCGTTTCACACAAACGAGCCCAAACGGCTCGTGGTCGCTAAAAACGGACCAAAAGAAACCTGGTTTGTTTTCCACTGACTCAACCTCGATCGTCTAACCTATCTTACTCACACTCATACGTAAACACTCTCAGATTCACTATGGGTTCCTTAAAGGCTTCCTACGGCTGTGTTCACAAACCAACAATTTAGCATCGGCACACAGCCGATGTCACTAACGCTACCGTTGGCGCTGCAACTGACCGGCACCATAATAGACGGGATCTCACATGTATACTCATACCCGAATACATTCAATGCATTTCGATATAAACATGCAGCAAAATAGAATCATGCCATTCACTCATCATACTTTAGCATGACATATCATATCTATGCAATTCATAGCATAGAATGCATTTTAACATATAACATAACAAGCAACACATCAAATCTCATACCTTTTTATCGCACACACACATTTTCGATTCATATACTTATTATCTTATTAACTTTCATGTAATATTTCATGTCAATATTTAGAATATTAAAAAGATCCATCCACTCATGGGTTTTGAAGCCCACACACGCGTCGATGGCTTGTCGGACCTATTTCTCGAAGTCCTGCCATTGTAGGTATCCACCTACGCACGATTATAACCAATTCCTTCAGAAATCATACTCAATACATAATAACACATAAAATTATGCATCCAACTCCTTCAATTGACACGTTTATATTCTTTAATCAATTCAAAACTAATTCGGGAAATTTTCCTATTTTTTTGAAACTTGTATGATTTATTTGGCCTATCAAATAAACTCCAAATTAAAGAATCTTGGTATCACTAGATTTTTCATTCAATCTAGTATTTTTTGTAATTTTCCTGAATTTTTATTAATTTTCTACCATTTCTGTCCCTTTTTTTCATTTTCTAAATTTATTTTAAATCCGACCAATCAAATGGCACCATTTGTCATCTCCAGGCATGCCCAGGCCTACCTATGGACCTCCAGGGTCATGACACGGGTTCCACTCCCCGTATGCCACATCGCCCGAGCCTGAGGCTCGGGTGATACCCTTGTCGCACCTTGTGAACAATGTGTCGCTTGAATCCCTAGGCGACCTGTCGTCCATTTTCCCCAAACAACATGCCTTGTGTCTGGAGCGGACGACCCATCGCTCGATTGGGTCATCTTCAAGCTCCAGATGCCCAGATTGTAGTAAAAACCAGAGATCCTATCCTCCTCTACACTTGATAAAGCTTCACTAGGACATTATATGTTATTAACACCTAATCCTTCCTTGTTAACATGAAATTGCAACCCCTAAGGCTTGTATACATGAAATCATAGTTTGCCCTATTCTTAGTGTCGAAATTTGTATGTTTATTGGGATGGTAATTCAGATTTTTTCTTGTTATGTTCTTGGCTATCACATGACACATCCGAGGGGGAGGCACCTATGACATCTGATCACTGGTTTCTGATAGGTTGGTGAGTGGAATTGGTAAGGAAATAGGATATTCACTTAATTATTGATTATGAATACTTAGTGTGGTTTTGTCTTTGCCTTATGATATTATAGGTGGTTTGGATCCCTTGAATAAAGGCAAAGGAATAGTTTTTTGTTTAGAGACAAGAGAAGTAAGATCTATGCCTCATCGGTTTCTCCAAAGATCCTTGTTGTTGGTTGTTATTTTTGATGCATGTCCTTGTGATGTTGAATGAGCATATATGAGATAGTGTATGCATGAGTTGCGGATTGAGTTGAGGCTTACTTGGCTATACCGAACTCTTGAGATAGGTTATGAGTGCCTAATTTGCATGTGTTGTATACATTGAACATGCTGATTGTGTTCTAACATGATTGAGGATACCCTGTTGTGGTATTGTGCTTTGTACTTTCTTGTGTGTGCTTGTATGTGTTTGTATGTCAGGATCCTTTTCTGGTGGCCATTTTGGGTAAGTGTTGATGCTCCTTGGGAGAGGAGAGGTTCTTACTGGTATGGGAGTCGTATGGGCGGCAATCCCCAGCTTGCGCGCACTAGATGCCTAGTCCTGTGTGCTGGCTAGATGCCTAGTCTTTTGTGCTGGCTAGATGCCTTGTCCTGTGTGCTGGCAAGATGCCGTAATCCTGTGTGCTAGTTAGGATGCCTAGTCCTGTGTGCTGGCAAGATGAATAGGCTTGCTGATTAGACAACACAGGTGGAAGGGGATGACCTTTTCTTATTGTCGAGAGTGGTTAATATGTTTTCCTGCCTGTGTACTTCTGATTTTCGGAAGTGTTTATAGTCCACCCTTAGCCTTAGCTTTCGGCCTTAACCATATTGGTTGATTCTTGAACTACGTGATATCCCTTAGATGAGTAGGGATGATCTGATGTTGTTTGGAAGATGTTTGTTTCAGATTTCTGTAAATCTTATGATGTTATGACCCTACTGAGATTCTTATAATCTCATCATGTTTTTTTCACCATTTTTCAGGCTTAGGTCCATTCCCTGTTCATGGTACCAGGGTGTGAGAATCAAGGCTGCACGACGGGATGATATTGCATCATATTCACATTCCTGTTTCCTTGGTTGATTACACATATAACATGAACTATGATTGGACTATTTTCTGGTTTTTCAAGTTCCTCCTTTGTTTGTTTGTTTCCAAATTATGTTGGAGGTTTACTTGCTGGATATTTGGATCTCTATGGGACTTGTGCATTGGGATTTCATTGATTAAATTTAAAGACTTCCGCTAATGTTTTTATACACTCCGTATGTTACCAGAATACTTATCCAATATCATGCTCCAACCATTAAAATTATAAGCATGAATCTAATAAAATTGGAACTTAGGAAGATTAGAGCCTTGTGAGATTCAGATAGGTCTTAGGTTGGGTTTATTTGGGTTTCATGGCAGTAAGGGTCCTAATAGGAGTAAATTACGAAACATGGGTTTTGGGTCCTTATAGGTTCCCAATTAATTAACAAACCTAATTCTAACATCTAACTAGTTAACTTAGGTTTAGTTTAATTATCTCTCATTATTCAATTCATTTAACTAAAATAGTGGATTAGGTAAATTGATTGGTTTTAAACAATTTTTCCTGTGGGATCGATACTCGTTCTTTTGAACTATATTACTTGTTGATAGACATGTGCTTGCGATTAAAGATAAATTCAATTTTACACCAACAAGTTTTTGGCGCCGTTGCCGGGGAAACGATTTTAAAGCTAACAATTTATCCCTAATTCTTTTTCTAGATTAAATTTCTGGTTTTTGTTTTAGGTGTAAAGAACTGGAGAATAGGTGTAACTTAAGGAGTAAAAATCTTGATCTGGAACCTATTGATTTGTCGATTAAGAAGGCTATAAAAAGGCTCAGTCGACTTAAGTTATCAAACCAACCGATGGATCACCAGAACCCAGATGTTGTCAATGGAGATGACAACACAATCCTAGCTCCAGCAATATGCAATCCGCAGCCAAGGCATAAGACTGTCATGGACTACAATATTCTAGCAGCTGAGGCATTAGGAGATAGTTTTCGTAGGCCTGCCATTCAGGCCAATAAATTCGAGATCAAGCCTGTGATGATCTAGAAGATGGAGAATCACCAGTTCTTGGGCTGGAAAAAGAGGACCCAATGAAGCATATGAAGATGTTTGTGAAGCTGACAGATACCTTCAGGTTCAATGGAGTACCTTTTGAGGCAATTAGACTGCATCTATTCCCTTTCTCTCTATATAGGAAAGTTACAGATTGGTTGGAGAATTTACCAATTGGTTCTATTACAACATAGGAGGAGCTTATGAATGCCTTCTTGGCTTGATTCTTTCCAGGGGCAAAGAATTCCCAATTGAGGCACGAGATTAGTAACTTTAAGTAGCAACCAAAGGAGACATTGTATGAGGCTTATGAAAGATTCAAGGGGTTGCTTAAGAAGTACCCACATCATGGCATTCCAGACTTTCTACTCCTGGATGCTTTCTATAGAGGCATGTTAGAAATGCACAAGTTCATGCTGAATGCAGTTGCTGATGGGAACATCCTATACAAGAAAACTAGTGAAGCCTTTAGATTGATTGAAAAAACGGCTAAGGGAGGACAGACTTGGCATTCTGATATAGATTTTAATCGAACTCCAGGGAGGCTATAGGTTGATGCTATCACCAAGCTAACAGTAAAGATGGCTGCTATGAGACTTGAGTTTAAACAAAGCAGAATAGGGGTAGCAATAGTCCAACAGAATCTTGGAAACTAGCATGTTTTATCCCTCTATAACCGTTGTGGTGGGAATCACAATAATTTCCAGTGCCTTACAAATATTGAAGAGGCCTTCTATGGTAATCTAGGGAAGCAACCTTACTTCGGGACCACTTATAATGAAAATTGGAAATACCATCCTAATTTTTCTTATAAGAATAATAATTATGGTTCGAATCCGAATCAAAATAAAGAAGTAGGCTATAACTCTGGGTACCATCAATGGAACCAACCAACATAGCCAACAGAAAAGAAGAGTGGGATTGAAGATTTGATGCAGCAATTCATTATGTCACCGAATTTAAGAATCAAGAATTTGGAAAAGCAAATGCATCAGTTGACACAGGTTGTACAGAGTAGACCACCAGGGGCTTTGCCATCCGATACAAAGCCGCCGATGCAGGCTATAAACTGAAGCCGAAAGGGTCATGCCATGACCATAACTAAGACGCTTAGTAAGATACAACCCATCATCTAAAAAAAATAAAGGCAAAAGACAGTGAGAAGAGAGAAAGAAAAGAGGGTTTATTACTAATGTCTTTGTTCCCTATACAGGTAAATAAGTTTAAGGAGATGCTGCAAAGGAACATAGCAACCCAGGAGACATTTGAGTGCACTGTCTTGAGTATTTTTCTTTTCTTTTTGTTTTTCTTTCCTTTTTGTTTTCCTTTTCTTTTTATTTTTACTTTCTTTTTATTTTTCTTAGTATTATTTAAGTTTTGTCAATCAATTGTGTTTAATTTAGTTACATATTATGTTTGATCTTATTTTTATATCCGTGGACATCCATTTATCTTAATTTGAGGACATTGGTTCACTTCTGAAAAATTGACAATGAATGTTAGATTTTGTTTAGTATGGTTGATTAATTTTGAACCTAAGATGTATTGAAATTGGTTCAAACATTAACCAATATTTAGAGTAGCGAAGACTTAAATTGATTAGTTTATGTTTCGAAAAAAATTAAGAGGATTGGTTAGTACTGGTTAAGTTATTGGTTGATTCACCCATGTTGTGTTGCTAAAGTAAAAGAATAAAATGTTTATGTGCTGGAAGCTATGAAAACGAAAGAAATAAAACAAAATTTGCTGCATAAATAAAAAAACACTTATGTTGGGTTTAACTTAACAAGACCTTTGAGCCACACTTCTGAAATTCCATTAAGCATTCTACTAATTTGATGAACTAGTACATGAATATTGAGTTTTTTCAAATCCTAATTCCTTTATGTAAAACTGAAAATTTATGCAACTAGGTAAGAATTGAAAGACCAGAATTTCAAAATTGAATGTTTATTGTTAGATATAAATGAAATGAACTAAATTTTCTTGATCGAAATTATCTGGGTATGAGTATTTTTCTTTATCAAACTATTTTTACTAAGGACTAGCAAATTTCTAAGTTTGAGGAGATTACAGTGGGAATACTTACCAATATACTACAATGACTGTCAACAAGTAATATAGTTCAAAAGAACGAGTATCGATCCCATAGGAAAAGTCGTTTAAAACCATTCAATTTTCCTAATCTACTATTCTAGTTAAATGAATTAAATAATGAGAGATAATTAAATTAAACCTAAATTAAGTAGTTATATGTTAGAATTAGGGTTTCTAGTTAATTTGGGAACCAATCCAACTATTTTTCAATTTGAATATTTTGTACCTGTTCTTGATGATCTTTTAATCTCCTAATATCCTTGCAGACTATTAGGAGTTAATTTAAATGCCAACTAACTATATTCCTATGATACTTGAGCTTCTAAATCATTTTGCCCAATCAATATGAACTCTAGGTTTGACAGCTATATTCCTACTCTATCAAGTTTTAGCTATGCCCTAGGACTTTTCATTTGTTGTTGAATTTCAATTGTTTTTCCGAATCAATCAAGACTCACCTATGGATAAACTGGCCAAGCATGTTAATTAATCAAGATTAGAAATAGGGATTAAGAACTTGTAATAAGAACACTGTGAATTTGAATCCCAGTTTTACGTCAAGAAATCAAGATTGCATAAGATGAAGGGAAAGAATAATCCAAAAAGTCTTTGCATTAATTAAAACTCAAACAAACATACCAACATCTTGATCTTTGACGGATCGAGAACATGTTTTGAAGGAAAGACTTGAATGGGTAAAGTGTTCAATCAAAAATAATACAGCCCCGACGTCTATTTTATAGTTAAAAATAAATAGATAATCTTTAACTGTATCTGATCATCCTTATTCGCATTTTTTTGGGGTTGATCTCGTACAACCGACCGATTAGTGTAAGTGAACCGATCGGTCCGTTGATGTTCGGCACTATAGTCTAAGTGAACCGACCAGTTGGTGTGTGAGACCCAGCCCGTAGGGGGGGTCAGGTTACTCGATCCCACATAGGAAAGGAGCGAGGGAGGTCTTGGGCTTATATGTGCTGTGTGAGTGGATCATTTGTAACAAGATGCATCTTTTGGGCCCTGTGGTTATAAGCCCAACTGAGCTTTGCAATTGTGATCCATCACACGCACATACACATCCGGGCCCACTGGGCCGAGGATCCGAGGGCCAGGTCGTGACAAATGGTTGCGGAGCTGATCTCGTTCCCTCTTCCGGGTGGGATTGGGTCGTGTTGTGTGTTCACGTTTGGGCCCGTGAGTTTGGGCCCACGTTAGATATGTTTGGCTCTCCTCGTGAGGACACGAGGTATATAAGAAGGGGAGATTGTGAGACCCAGCCCGTAGGGGGGGTCAGGTTACCCAATCCCACATCGGAAAGGAGCGGGGGAGGTCTTGGGCTTATATGTGTTGTGTGATGGTATCATTTGTAACAAGATACATCTTTTGGGCCCTGTGGTTAAAAGCCCAACTGAGTGTTGCAGTTGTGATCCATCATGCACACATACACGTCCAGGCCCGCTGGGCCAAGGGTCCGGGGACCGGGTCGTGACAAATGGTAGCAGAGCTGATCTCGTTCCCTCTTCCGGGTGGGCTTGGGCCGTATTGTGTGTTCACGTTTGAGCCCGTAAGTTTGGGCCCACGTCAGTTACTTTTGGGTCCCCTCGTGAGGACACGAGGTCTATAAGGAGGCGAGATTGTGAGACCCAGCCCGTAGGGGGGGTCAGGTTACCCAATCCCACATCGGAAAGGAGCAGGGGAGGTCTTGGGCTTATATCTGTTGTGTGATGGTATTATTTGTAACAAGATGCATCTTTTGGGCCCTGTGGTTAAAAGCCCAACTGAGCATTGCAGTTGTGATCCATCATGCACACATACACGTCCAGGCCCGTCGGGCCGAGAGTCCGGGGGCCGGATCGTGACAAATGGTAGTGGAGCCGATCTCGTTCCCTCTTCCAGGTGGGCTTGGGCCGTGTTATGTGTTCACGTTTGGGCTCGTAAGTTTGGTCCCAAGTCATTTACATTTGTGCTCTCCTCGTGAGGACACAAGGTATATAAGGAGGGGAGATTGTGAGACCCAGCCCGTAGGGGGGGTCAGGTTACCCAATCCCACATCGAAAAGGAGCGAGGGAGGTCTTGGGCTTCTATGTTTTGTGTGATGGTATCATGTGTAACAAGATGCATCTTTTGGGACCTATGGTTAAAAGGCCAACTGAGCATTGCAGTTGTGATCCATCACGCACACATACACGTCTAGACCCGCTGGGCCAAGGGTTCGGGGGTCGGGTCGTGACAAATGGTAGCGGAGCCGATCTCGTTCCCTTTTTCGGGTGGGCTTGGGTCGTGTTGTGTGTTCACGTTTGGGCCCAAGGCAGTTACGTTTGGGCTCCCCTCGTGAGGACACGAGGTCTATAAGAAGGGGAGATTGTGAGACCCAGCCCGTAGGGGAGGTCAGGTTACCCAATCCCATATCGGAAAGGAGCGGGGGAGGTCTTGGGCTTATATGTGTTGTGTGATGGTATCATTTGTAACAAGATGCATCTTTTGGGCCCTGTGGTTAAAAGCCCAACTGAGCGTTGCAGTTGTGATCCATCACGCACACATACACGTCCAGGCCCGCTGGGCCAAAGGTCCGGGGGCCGGGTCGTGACAAATGGTAGCGGAGCCGATCTCGTTCCCTCTTCAGGGTGGGCTTGGGCTGTGTTGTGTGTTCACGTTTGGGCCCGTGAGTTTGGGCTCAAGGAAGTTACGTTTGAGCTCCCCTCATGAGGACATGAGGTCTATAAGAAAAGGATATTGTTAGACCCAGCCTGTAGGGAGGGTCAGGTTACTCAATCCCACATCGGAAATGAACGAGTGAGGTCTTGGGCTTATATATGCTGTGTGAGTGGATCATTTGTAACAAGATGCATCTTTTGGGCCCTGTGGTTATAAGCCCAACTGAGCGTTGCAGTTGTGATCCATCACACGTACATACACGTCCGGGCCCGCTGGGCCGAGGGTCCGGGGGCCGGGTCATGACAAATGGTAGCAGAGCTGATCTCGTTCCCTCTTCCGGGTGGGCTTGGGCCGTGTTGTGTGTTCACGTTTGGGCCCGTGAGTTTGGGCCCACGTCAGTTACGTTTGGCTCCCCTCGTGAGGACACGAGGTCTATAAGGAGGGGAGATTGTGAGACCCAGCCCGTAGGGGGGGTCAGGTTACCCAATCCCACATCGGAAATGAGCGGGGGAAGTTTTGGGCTTATATGTGTTGTGTGATGGTATCATTTGTAATAAGATGCATCTTTTGGGCCCTGTGGTTTAAAGCCCAACTGAGCGTTGCAGTTGTGATCCATCACGTACACATACACGTCCAGGCCTGCTGGGCCAAGGGTCCGGGGGCCAGGTCGTGACATGATGTCCTTCAACCGACCGGTCAATTGAGCTTCGACATAATTCCTCAATATCACCGATTGGTCGGTTGGTGTCAAGTTAATTTCCTAGCCCGATCCACTAACGATGCCGGGGTGTTAGGTGATGCTAGCTCCACATAATCGATCCCCACACTACTGGATCCTGATTAATAATTTAATAATATTAAAATAAAAAAATCCCATCAATGATGATTTTTCTATATTGTCAATCTTCTTTTAACCTCCTATGAAAATAAACACACCAACCTAAGACCCAAGAAAGGAGAGCGAATGATGATCATAATAGTGTAGAGAGCAATAATACTATGGATCATATGGTATTAAATCAAGGAAAGGGGAGAGGTAAGTCAAAATCTTGGAAGAATTTTACAAAGATAGTTCAACCATTGGGTGAGATTGTGGCTCGGTGCATTCATTACAGTAAGGAGTTTAAGGCTGATCCAAAGAAGCATGAGACATTTGGTCTATTATATCACAATAATAATTGTGTTAGAAAGAATGTCTTGAAGAATCAGTCATAGATCAACTTTGATTTTGATGATGATGTTGAGGAAAGAAAGAAAACTATTAGTTTATTCAGGTTTGATAATGAGGCAATTAGAAAAGAAATTGTAGAAATTTCATTGGTTTCTTTCTCAGCATAATGCACGTATAAACAGGTGGGCTAACCCAATAGATTAACCAGTACTAGTCAACCCTCTTATTTTTTCTCTACATAAAATAATCAATTCAATGCTTCGTTGCTCTAAATATTGGTTAATGTTTGAACCTAATGCCACCTTTAATTTGCAAAACCAATTTCAACACATCAAAAGTTTAAATTTAGTCAACCATACTAAACATCATTGAGCACTTATTATCAGTTTTTTTCAGAAGTGAACATGTAACGACCCCAATTCCTACCTATTAATATTTGCTCCGATTAAGGTCATTACCGCCATGAAACCCAAACAAGCCCAAAGACACCTAGGACCTATCTGAATCCCACCAGGCTTACTCACTAAGTTTTCGACTTTTAGCATGTTCATTCTACATGTTTAATAACAGTTGGAGCATGATATTGGACAATCATTCTGGTATCTTACGGAGTGAGTAAAAACATCAACGAAAGTCTTTAAATTAAATCACTGGATTCATAACATACAAGTCCCGTAAGGATCCAAATAACCAGCAAGAATTCCTCCAACATAGTCGAAAATAACAAGCAAAGAAGGAATCTTAAAATAAACCAGAAAGTAGTCCAATTTTTATTCAAGTTATATGCGCAAGTAATCAAGGAACAGGTATGCAAAAGTGATGCGATATCGCCTCGCCGTACAGCCTTGATCTCACACACTGGTACCATGAGCAGTGAATGTACCTAAGCCTGAAAAAAAAATGGTGAAAATAACGGAATGAGATTACAAGAATCTCAGTAAGGTCACAACATCATAAGATCTGCAGAAACCATAAACACAAATCTCCCTAACAACATCTGATCATTCCTACGCAACTAAAGGGATTCATGCAATTCAAAGATTCAATCAAAAAGGGTAGGGCCGAATCTAAGGCTGAGGGGGGACTACAAACACTTCCGAAAAGTATCAGAAGTACACAGGCAGGCAGAACTCATCAGATTGTTCTCGGCATGAAGAAGAAAAGGTCATCCCCTTCCACCTGTGTTGTCCAAGGCTTACTGCACGAAAGGTAATTAGTTAACACACAAGCTAATCAGCAAGCCTATTCATCTTGCCATACAAGGACAAGTCATCCCAAGCAACACAAGGACAAGGGCTTCTGGCCACTCAAGGACTAGTCATCCCAAGCCACACAAGGACCAGACATCCAGCGAGCTCATGCTGGGGATTGCCACCCATACGACTCCCATACCAGTAAGAACCTCCCCTCTCACAAGGAGCATCAGCACTTACCCCGAATGGCCACCGAAAAAGGATACAAACACGTACCAGCACACACAGGCAAGCACAAAGCAGAAAACCACAACAGAGTATTCTCAATTTTGTCAGATCACATTCAGCATGTTCAATACACATCACACATGCAAGCTAGGCACTCCTAACCTATCTTAAGGGATTCGGTATAGCCTAGAAATTCCTTAATTCAATCCGCAACTCAAGCATGCATTATTTAATATGAATGCGCATACAGTTTCACAATCATAGGTACCGAAATCAATTAAGCAAACAACGAGGTCTCTGGAGAAAACCGATGAGGCATAGATCCTATCTCTCTTGTCTCTGAACAAGAAGTTATTCCCTTGCCTTTATTCAATAATTCTGCACTACCTATAGCATCACAAGGCAAAGCCAAAACCAAACTAAGTATGCATATCCAATATCCAATTAAATACCCTATTTGCTTACCAATTCCACTCACCAAACCTATCAGAAACCAGTTATCAGATGCCGCAGGTACCTTCCCCTTGGATGTGTGATGTGATAGCCAAGAACATAACAAGAAACAACCTGAATTACCACCCCTAATTATCATACAATTTTTGGCACTAAGAATAGGGCAATAGGGCAAGTTGCGATTTCATGCTAACAAGTTGTAGGAGTTGCGATCTCATGTTAACAAGGAAGGACTAAGGGTTTATAACATGTATAATCAAAAGAAACAAGATCAGAATCCAATAGGTTAATCAATTGATCAAGATAGGCAACAATAAGGCAGTAAGGCAAAGGTAGGGCATACTGATTTCATGTATAAAAAAGATTTAAAGGATGAATTCATGATTGTTCACTATGAATGGATTCTAAACAATCATATGAATAAGGGCAACAACATCAGAGATCAATCAAAGACAGAATTATACAAATCTTAAAACCTAATTCCACTGCCGATTTTTGACTTTTCTTTTGACAAAGAAATACGAACGTCAAAACAATAAAAAAATATGGTTGGAAAGAGGATGAAGAGAGCTTTCCAACAAGCTATTATTTGCAGGAATCCGACAAACGATAAAAAAGTTATGCTACATTGAAGTTCAAGAAGATTTTGACAGTTCCGCCGAGTTTTGACTTTTCTTTTGACAAAGAATTACGAACGTCCAAAAAAAAAATGGTTAGAAAGAGAATGAAGAGAGATTTACAACAAGCTATTATTTGCAGAAATCCGACAAACGATGAAAGAGTTATGGTACATTGAAGTTCAAGAAGATTTTGGTAGTTCCGTCGAGTTTTGACTTTTCTTACGAGAAAGAAATACTAATTTTCTGACAAAAAACAAAAGATGGTTGGAAAGAGAATGCAGAGAGCTTTCCAACAAGCTATTATTTACAGAAATCTGACAAACGATGAGAAAGTTATGCTGGTTTAAAATTTCAACAAATTTTGACAGATATAGAGAGGTGTAAGGGTTTTAGGCTATACGAGTTTTGTGTGTTTTCTATGAATGATTTTTGTGGAGTTGGCTTCCTATTTATAATGGATGGGTATGGAATTAAGATTACTACTTTTATTAAAGTAAGATAACTACCAGATTTAAATTCTGTAATTATCCCCTTTTAATTTTAGGGATTTTAATTCCTAAGGTGATTATCAACAAATTAAGAACCAAATTAAAGGGAATTAATACCAGAAATAATTACCAAACATTCCTTACCAATTTCGGCCATCACACCTCCTTTTCTTTAAGGGAAAAATGGTCTTTTCACCTGCACTGGCTTCTGGACTTCTAGGACTCAAAGTTCGGAGTCTCACAGAACAATTCTCCTCAAGCTTATCATAAATGGACGTCCCAGACATTATCATCAATTTCTATCAACAAAACAGAACATGCTATGACATAACAAAATAAAAACATAATAACGAAACTGAAAACATTAAATAATTAAAATAAAATAAATAAATAGAGATGAGATAGTGACTTAGCTCCCTCCTGGTGCATGCCATCGTCCCACTGTGGCGAAGGAGGACCATTTGGATTGAGATGTTGAAATTGCTCAAACATCCATTGTGTCGTATCCTACTGATACTGCACAGATCGCCTGTGTTGGTCCTGCAATTGCTGAAACATCTCCATCTGTCTATTATGATATGCTCGAAACTCCCACAATGTTTCTATTATAACCTACTGGTGCCCCACCAACTTTCATTACTGTATAGAAATTTCTTCCAAGTGTGCCTCTAAGTCAGAATCATTAGTAGCATGCGAAGAAGACCCTTCCTTGACTGGTCGATCAAGACGTGGTGGTGGTGCCCTTGGTGGGGGTGTGACGCCACCTGTCAAATATACCCTTTCGTAGTTCTTAAAACACAAATACTCTGCTATGTATTGCAATGCCTCTATTACCTTTATCTTTGCTCCAATGTATGAATAAGTGAATGACAACAAGGGTTTTAGGATTGGAAAAGATGGCTCATCAGGTGGCGCTACTTCTTCCTCTAAACACAAAGCTGATATAATGTGTGGAAAAGGGAGCCTATTATTCACCTTTTGCTTACAAGAAAGGATTTTTTCAGAAATAACTTTCCCAATATTGAATCGTATACCGAACACAATCTTGTACAAGAGTAAACTGGCTTCTTTGTTGATTTCACGGTCTTGAGATGTAGGAATTAGATTGTGTCCAATGAATATCCTCCAGAATTTTGCCTCTCTACAGAATCTAGTGACAGTAACAATACTACCAACTGGCTCCTCCACACCTTGCCTAAATGTTAATACATCATAGACAAGTATTAAGTCTGGTTCTTCCTCCTCATCATCTTCTCCCTCATCATTAAATTCCACACCATAATAATTGTTGAGAACAATTGCATCAATTCTAACATATTGTTGCCTAACCATAACAAACCGATCTATCGCATCTGGCATGTTTGTATAAAACTTATAAACAAGTTCAAGATAAGCATCGACAGGTTTTTTAATAGCAAACGTATTCTAACCAAGCTTCTCACATAATTCTGGAAATACTGGGTAACTAAGAACATGATATTGAGAAAACCTTGCTCGGTATTAGAAATTGAATACCTTTTCTTGCTGGAATTGACGCCTCTTGAGTGACTCAGATCGATTTTCTACTACAGCTGAAGTAAATCGGAAAGCATCAAACTCTGGTACCTCCCTAGATGACGAAACCCGAGATGTGGAGCCCTGAGTTCGTTTAGAAAGTAGACGAGGAGGAGATCCCCCTGGTTTGATGGTTTTTCCCTTAGTTCTTCCCATTATTGCTACTAGGTTTAGGGTAAAGAGAGGACATAAAAATTGTGAAAATCTAGGAATTCAGCAACAAAGATTATTCTAGTGTAGGATAAAGAGGTGGAGGTGAGTGTTTAAGTTTTAGGGAGGGTGTTTTCAGATTGATTTATAGAGAGAAGGATGAGAGTGGTCGGTTTTAGAGTGAGAAGAGTGATGGTATCAGATAGGGTTTCAAAGATATGAGAACAGAAAGAGAGAATGAGCTTTTAAAAACCCTATTCTGATCCATCGACCGGTTGGTGTACACTCACAATCGATCGTCCATCTCGTCTTTTGCCCACTAATCGCTCGGTTAGTTTGCTCTAGCCGGTTGGTGATTGTTCAGTCAATTTCCTATAATGACCGGCCGGTCGGTTGGTAGATACGACTGATTGGTGTTGCCTTGGACTTCCATCTCTAAATAACTAACTGGTTGGTAGAACTTCGTCATAATGCTCTTTTGATCACCGAAAGGTCGTTGGCTTGATACGGATAGGTCGGTCTTCTTGTGAACGACTTACTGACTTATTTTCCTAAGCTTGCTCATCCTCAAACTTAATTTCCTGCACAGAAACAAACTCGTTAATGATAAACCCTCGTTTCTTCTCTCATCTCACTATTTCATTTTCTCTTCTTTTTTTTCTTTTTTTTTAATGATGGGTTGCCTCCCATTCAGATCCTTAGTTAAGGTCCTGGCATGACCTTATACACTTCATTCTCCAGATTTTAAGATAATGGTGGAGGCTAGAGATACCTCCCCACCGTAATAAGGCTTCAATCTTTGTCATTTCACCTTGAATGAATATCCAGATTTGGGGTTCTGCACCTCAACTTAACCATAAGGAAACACAACTATTACTATAAAGGGTCCAGACCATCTTGATTTCAGCTTTCTTGGAAATAACCTCATTCTGGAATTGAACAGCAACACCTACATTCCTGGTTTGAATTCCTAACCTTTAATATATTTTTCATGCCATCTTTCTTCTTTTTTTTTTGTAAATTCTGGCATTCTCATAGGCCAATTGGCGCAGCTCCCCTAATTCATTCAATTGCAGCATCTATTTTTTACTAGCTACTAACATGTCATAATTCAGCTTCTTGATTGCCCGATAAGCTTTATACTCCAATTCCACGGGTAGATAACAAGCTTTACCATACACCAGCAGAAACGGTGTCATTCCTAGTGGTGCTTTGTAAACCGTCCGGTATGCCCACAAAGCATCATCTAATTTGCAGGACCAATCTTTTCTTGTAGGGCCAACATTCTTCTCCAAAATTTTCTTGATTTCTCTATTGGAAACTTTAGCTTGGTTGTTGGTCTGTGGGTGGTAAGGTAGAGCCACATTAGGTTTGACCCCATATTGTTTCAATAGAGTCATAAATTGGTTGTTGCAGATGTGACTACCCTCATCACTAATAATCCCCCTTGGAGCTCTAAATCTGGTGCAAATATTTTTCTTCAGGAACTTTAAAACCACTCTAGCATCATTGGTCTCATAGGCTTTAGCTTCAACCCACTTGGACACATATTCAACTGCTAGAAAGATGTACGTCTTTCCATAAGATGATGGGAAAGGTCTCATAAAGTCAATCTCCCAAACATCAAATAACTCAATCTCCAACATATAATTTAGGGGCATTTCATTCCTTCTTTCTATATTTTCAGTTCTATGGCATCTATTGCATTGAAGAACAAAGTGGTGTGCATCGCAAAAAATATATAGACAAAAGAAACTGGATTGAAGTACCTTTTTTGCAGTTTTGTCAGCACCAAAATGACCTCCATATGTGGATGAATGGCACTGCCTAAGTATGTATTCAAACTCTTCTTTTGGCACGCACTGCTTGATAATTTGATCACTGCTTTGACGGTATAGGAAAGGATCCTCCCAAAAGTAGAATTTGGTGCTATGGATAAACTTCTTCCTTTGCTGGGTGGAAAATTTAGGAGGAATCATCTTACAAGCCAGGTAATTAGCTATGTCAACATGCTAAGGGTCAGTATTTTGCACAGCTAACACCTGTTAATCTGAAAAGGATATCCCAACTTCTGCAGCTCCAAAAACTAGCGGATTCTCCAACCGAGATAGGTGATCAGCGATTTGATTCTCGGTCCCTTTCCTATCTCTGATTTCTAGATCGAATCCTGAAGAAGAAGTACCCAACGAATCAGTCGTGGCTTAGCATCATTCATCTCTATCAGGTGTCTAATGGAAGTGTGATCAGAGTAAACAATCACTTTTTATCCATTAAGATAGGACCGAAATTTATCGAAGGCATACACCACTGCCAGCAACTCTTTTTCTGTCACAGTATAATTCACCTAGGCTTCATTAAGGGTCTTGCTGGCATAATAAATAGGATGAAAAATTTTGTTTCTCCTTTGCCTAAGTACAACTCTAATGGCATAGTCGCTAGCGTCACACATAAGCACTAATTCCTACCCCCAATCTGGTGTAATAATAATTAGGGCAGTCACCAATCGCTTCCTGATTTCTTCAAAGACCTCCACGCAGCTTTGATCAAAATCAAACTTTTGATCTTTTAGCAGTAATTGACATAAAAATTTAGTGATTTTTTAGAAATCTTTAATAAATCTTCAATAAATCTTCAATAAATCTTTTGTAAAATCTAGCATGTACTAGGAAACTTCTAACAGCATTGACATTGGTTGGAATGATCAGCTTCTTAACTGGTTCAATTTTTTCCTTGTCTACTGCCAATCCTCTCTCTGAAATCAAATGTCCCAAGACAATGCCTTTGGTCACCAGAAAATGAAACTTCTTGCAGTTCAACACAAGATTTGTCTCTCGGCACCTCTCCAGAAAATCCCCCAAATGGCCTAGGCACTGATCAAAATTATTTCCATAGATAGAAAAATCATCCATGAAAACCTCCATGCATCGCTCAATCAAGTCTGAGAAGATAACCTATATCTCTGATAAGTAGTCAGTGCATTGAACAACCCAAAAGTCATTCGGCTGAAAGCAAAGGTACCATAGGGGCAGGTGAAAATAGTCTTACTCTGATCTGTTAGAGCAATTGCAATATGATTGTACCCAGAATAACCATCAAGGAAGCAATAGAATTCCCTACCAGCAAGCTTTTTCAGCATCTGATCAATAAAAGGGAATGAAAAATGGTCCTTACAGCTAGCCTTATTTAACTTCTTGTAATCCATACAAACCCTCCAACTTGTAACTGTTTTGGTTGGCACAAACTCTCCTTTTTTGTTCTTCACAACTGTTTCCTTTCTTGGGAATATATTGACCTGGACTTATCTAATTGCTATCAGGAACTGGATAGATGATTCCAGCATTAAGCCACTTTATCTCCTCTTTTTGCACTACTTCTTTCATGTTTGGGTTCAGTCACCTCTGGTGCTCAATTGAAGGTCTGTGTCCCTCCTCTAGGCGGATCTTGTGCATGAAAAATGAAGGACCGATCCCCTTAATCTCCGCTAGTGTCCACCCAATTGCAGTCTTATCCTCCCTCAATATTCGCTTCAGCTTTTCTTCTTGTAATTTTGTCAAGGAAGCTAAGATAATGAGAGGAAGTGTATTATTCTCTACCCAAAGCTGGTATTTCAAGTGGGCTAGTAATTACTTTAGCTACAGGATTGGTGGCTCCTCAACTGATGGCTTTATTTGATTTAGCTGCCCAAGTATTTTAAATTGCCTTTGTCTCCAGCTAGGTACATTTTCCAGCTAGCTACAGGAGAGGATCCATGATGTTTTCCACGTATCGATGTTGCGGAAGTATATTCGGGATCCATCACATGTGTTAGAGACACCACTAGTGGAGATTGCCAGCGACTTATCGTACCCCGCGCAACCAGTAGTTATCGTCGACCGATCCATCAGACAGCTCCGTACACACAACGTCCCGATGGTCCGAGTATCATGGCACAGTGGTCGAACCGAGGAGTTTTCGTGGGAGACTGAGGAGTTGATGCGAGAGCGCTATCCACACCTTTTCGAATAACACGGTACGTAAATTTCGAGGACGAAATTTTTTTGTAAGGAGGGGAGGATGTGAAACCCCGTCCTAGTCATATGTCCAGTCAGCGTCGTTTTAGTGGTCCACGTGTATGTTTGACATGTTGACCGGGACAGAAATCGAGACGGTAAAAATTACCGTTTTGCCCCTATCGGGCCCGGACTTGTTTTCGAGCCTGTTTATTTCCCCTAAAGCCTTCTTCGTACCTTTTTCTTATTTTCGGGCCTGTTTAATTACCCTAAGGCCCTGTACGTACCCTTTTAAGCCCATTTTCCTACCCTAATCACTGCCACTGTTTTATTCCAGACAGAAAACCTGTGTTCTGCCGTCCACTATCCTCTTTCTCACGTTATTTCCAATCTGTCGCCACCAATTCTTTTCGTTCGTTGTGTCTTCCTCCGTACAACCCAACGATCGCCTTTAGCCCCTTCCTTTTCCCACTGTTGGATTGTCCGTCAGGTTTGTAGATTGGTGAGGGAACGATAGGAATTTTCTTTCCGTATTTTAAATTAGGTTTGTGATTTCTTGTTCTGATAGTGATTTGATTCAGGTGGATATGAATCTGGGTATCGCGATAAGGGCAAAGGGATTGCCACCAGTTTATCTGCACGTCAGGTAGGAGACTATGCCTCATCTGTTTGATCGGCAATTGTTTCGTCCTTGTTGCTTGTGCTTTCTTTTATTTCTTTTCCTTCCGTTGGAACTGTCTCTAAATTGCCAATTTTGATTCTCTTGCCAATTGAAACCATGAGGATGAGTATGATTTGCGTTCTTCTTAGTCAAGTGTCTTAGATGCCTTTTGGAGATAATAGAATCGGACGTAACATTAATTTTTGGACTTTTCGCAAGTTAGGGTAAGGGAATCTCCAGGTACTCTACGCGGCTTTCTCCAATTCGAGTCGAAAAAGGCAGGAACTATGCAATTCTTTTCTTTTGCTTTCTGAATTTCTAAAGGTACATCGGTTAAACCTTTGACCTTGTGTGCGTCTTACGGGCACCGGCCAAGGTCTGAACTCGGTAGATGGGTGTAACCTCCGGCACTGGACCTACCCCCCTATCCTTAGAGGAGTCTTACGATGCGGAAACTCCACGCACCGTGTTGGGGCCGAGCCTTTCCAACAACAGGGCTTAGGGATAGGTCTGATGCTTGATGGGGAAGACAGCGAACGCGTACGCACGTTAGCAGCTCCGCAGTTCCCCTCTTTCTCAACTCCACGCACAGCCCCTTCCCTTGTTCCTTCCCGTCCGCCATCCCTAAAGTCCCCTAGGTTAGACCCAGTAGACAGGTGCAGAGCAGGATCAGAGCCGAGCCCTTCCTTGTTGCTTCACTGACTTCACCACCTGTTCCGACTGTCTCTTTCCCCCCACCGGCCGTTCCTGTGCTCCCGATTGGCTCGGCTGACTCTTCTTTTTCCGTACCCAGCAACCGACAGTGAGCGCCGTTTCTTTCCTCTTCCCCGGGCACCCCTGTTTTTCCTACGTTACCCAACTCGCAGCTCCGGTGTTCTCTTCTTCCTCTTTTGTCGAGCAAGGCGTGTGCTCTTCTCTTCATTTACTTCCCGACACCACGAGCCTGTTCTCCACCGGATTCGTGCTTCCCCTTTTTCATTTCTCTTCCGGTGCCGTGATCTGGTCCTCTACCGAGTTCGTGCCAGCGACGTTGAACGTCGCCCTTCTTCTTCTCCTTGGCATCACCTGTTGTTTCCGTTCTACCCAGCCAGCCCTTCCAGTTTCTTTCTTTTGTTTTTTTTTCCTTTCTTGTACCTAATGAATTATTAAATTGATTAAGGAATATGGGATATAAGCCTTTTACTATTAATTGGCACTCATGGGATTCATAAGTGTGTTATTATTGGATCTTATAAATATTAATTATTTAGCTTATTTTAATTGTAGGGTGGGTTTATACTTGGACATAATTTGAGGATGTGTGATGTATGTGCACGTGTTACGTTCGATTATAAACGTATGGTTTTGTATTATTAGTTTAGGCAAGTATATTTGGCTTACAAACCTATTGTTTTGGTATTATGGATTTTTTTCAAGTACATTGATAACGTAGTATTTTTGGAACTATAACGTTTGACAAAATATAGTTTTATAAACTGTCTATATGCCTCAGTTCGTGTATCTACAGTTATTAAACGTTCGCTTGGCCAATGCGAGGTGAGTATACGGAATCCCAGTGATAGGGGAGAGTTGCTTACCTGTTCGGGAGTCGTATGGGTGTTGTTTTCGTTTACCTGCCACGTCTTCGCAGGTTGGTTCGTATTGAGTATTGAGACGGGTATGATACGTGTTGTGTTTTTTTCTGCCTAGTCTCGGACAACACTGGCAGTAAGGGTTACGTACATATATAGTATTTTCCTAAAATATAAATTAACACTGCTAGTGGGCTCCAGGTTTCCCTTTAGCGGGGGTTACTCGAGGAGTGATTTATTATGTCCATCCCGATGGGTTTTTGGTTGGCATTGTTATCCGTGTTGCATTACGAGTTGTTGAGTTATAACCTATTGGGCTGGAATCATGTTTTACGTTATAAAAATTAAATGTGTGAATTCCATATTCTTCGGGTTGTTTCGGTTTTGTCCTCGTTCGTATAGTAACCTGTTTCTTCTCTTCTTTGTATGTGTTCTCGTTTCCCCGTAGGACATATGATGCTGTGACTCCTACTGAGATTTTTATCTCACCCGTTGATGTTTCCCCCTTTTCAGGAGTAGTTCGTGAGCCGTAGACGGCGTTTGAGGTGTGAGAGCTTTTTACGACTTGGCTGGACTATCGCACCTGCACATTTTACATGGTTTTCTTTTCTGGCATTGCCTGTTTGACTCGTTTTGATGTTTTGACTCACATTATATTTTTATGCATTTATTACTCTACTGGATACGATTTTTATGTACCGGGCTTTAAGCCCCGTTTGTGATTTTGGGCTTGTGACTGTATGGACCCGTTTTCCATTTTGAATATTTTGTCCATTCGAATAAAGTCTTCCGCTGTTGTATTTTGTTTACTCCGATTTTTATGCCAGATGTCTGTTTCTTATTTGACATGCTCCAATTCTTGAAACATTAAGTACGTTTGTTTTGGGAATCGTATTTGAAAAGTCTTCTAAGCCTTGTGGGATTCGGATTGGTCCACGTGTTGGGCTTGTCCGGGTTTCACGGCGGTAGGAGACTATGCCTCATCTGTTTGATCGGCAATTGCTTTGTCCTTGTTGCTGTGCTTTCTTTATTTTCTCTTCCTTCTGTGGGACTGTCTCTTATTGCCAAATTTTGATTCTTTTGCCAATTGAAATCGTGAGGACACGAGGTCTATAAGGAGGGGAGATTGTGAGACCCAGCCCGTAGGGGGGGTCAGGTTACCCAATCCCACATCGGAAAGGAGGGGAAGGTCTTGGACTTATATGTGTTGTGTGAGTGGATCATTTGTAACAAGATGCATCTTTTGGGCCCTGTGGTTAAAAGCCCAACTGAGTGTTGCAGTTGTGATCCATCACACACACATATACGTCCAGGCCCGCTGGGCCAAGGGTCCGGGGGCCGGGTCGTGACAAATGGTAGCGGAGTCGATCTCGTTCCCTCTTCCGGGTGGGCTTGGGTCGTGTTGTGTGTTCACGTTTGGGCCCGTGAGTTTGGGCCCAATGCAGTTACGTTTGGGCTCCCCTCGTGAGGACACGAGGTCTATAAGGAGGGGAGATCGTAGGGGGTCAGGTTACCCAATCCCACATCGGAAAGGAGCGAGGGAGGTCTTGGGCTTATATGAGTAGTGTGAGTGGATTATTTGCAACAAGATGCATCTTTTGGGCCATGTGGTTAGAAGCCCGACTGAGCGTTGCAGTTGTGATCCATCAAGCACACATACACGTCCGGGCCCGCTGGGCCGAGGGTCCGGGGGCCGGGTCGTGACACTAGCTCATAGATGTACATAACGAAATAAAGGACAGGTAAACCGTCAAAATTTTTGAACAAAATTCATCTCTCATTTACCAACAAAGTTAACTCCTTATCCTTATGTTCCTTCTTCTTCTGTTTTTTTTCTTCTTCAGCTTTTTAAAAAAACTTAAAAACTTAGTTCATAAGGTTTCTTTTAGTTATTCTTGTCCATTTGGTTCTCTTTAAAAAACACTTAAGAACTTAGTTCATAAGTTTCCTTTAAGTTATTCTTGGTCCATTTGGTTATCATTTGTGAATCTTTATTCACAACACTTTGACAAACAAGAAATGACATAAAGGAATGCAACTTTGATGGGCAATGAATAACATAAAAGGAGTGGATATGCAAAATTAAAAGTATAAAAATATAAAATCTCTAAGTTTTCCTTGTGTTTTAATATTTCTGTATTTACAGAAATGATTTTGTGTGTTTCCGATGTGGAAAAATCCAAAATCCAAAATCCAAAATTATGGACATGAAGAATATCTTCTTGTAGTTGGTTTAATTGCAAAGTACTTAATTTTTAATCGAGATCTAATAGACTGATAAACAAATAAATAACTGGATATTGATCAATACTGTTTTTTTATTTGTATCATAGTCAAACAATAATTGTATATGTGAAAATTTCATTGATATAGACCGCCTGTATAAAAAGTATGTATTGCAGTATCTATGGCAAGACATAAAATATCTTATCTACGCATATTCTATTTATAAAAGGAATGTATATAACAAAATAAAAAATTATCAAAAATAAAATTTACTGGCCAAGGACGTCAATATTAGACAAAGGTAGAAACAATTGTCTTGGTTGCCTAATTACATATGATAGGTTATGTTACTTTAAAAAATTGTCATGGTTGTCTAATTATTGTTGTTGAGGTATAATTGTTTTTTTCATTTATCTTTCTGACTTAGAAAAGCTGAAGACGCATTTTCCTTAAAAATATATTTTGTCGTGCCCTTTCAGAAACACAGTTACCATATCCTCATGCGAAATTACTCTCTTTTGGTAAGCATATACCATTTTTATGGCTCAGGGAGAAGGAGAAGGAGGAGAGGGATTATTCATCATGACTGAAAGCCGCAAAGCTCTAACTCTACACTTTGCCGGGTGAGTACTAGGTTTGCCATTGGTTACTTGTCCTGTTACTTCCTCATTCAGTCCATAGAAAAACCTTCTGTTTCTTGTTTATTTTTCTTTTTCTTCTAACTTTTCGGTCTTCTGTACTGTTTCCATTCATATATTCCCGACTTCAATCCCTCTCCGTATTATGCTTTCCTATTGTCCACTGTTAGCTCACTATGCTTGATGATCTGGTTGCTTCTAATTCACTGCTGTGTTTGTTTTTAGGGGGTGCTGTTTTCCGGTTCTTGCTCCTTGACCAAATTTTGTAAAATGTGATATGAAAGGAGTTCTTGGCTTCCGTTTGAGGGAATATCGATTTTCCACCAGAAATGCGTCGTGTTTTTCTTTTCAGACAGCTTCTGTGCAACGTTGTAATCTGATTATATGTCGGAATCCTCATTCTGAAGCAAAAAGTATGACCAAACCTATGCCTCTGACATGCAATATGACTATAGAAGGTGATGCTGATTGTGAATTCATAAAACTTCTTTATTGGTCAAACATTGCAGGTTTCAGTTATAAAATGTTGTCGTCTCCAACTATGGTAAAGCTGAAAAGTGATGTTTCTGTAAAACAATATTGGGATGGCTTGCCTCTTTCCACTTCATATGAAGTTGCCATGGAGGCACTTTCCTCTCTTATCTCAGGCCAGAAGCGGGGAGAACGCTTGCTTGTAGGTGGCAAATATGAAAAGTTAGACAGGATGCGGATGTATCTTAAGGTAGCTGTACCTTATTTTGGAATTTGTTGTAGTTTATGTTTCAATCTCTTAGCAAGAGAACTCTTACTCCCTTTCCATTTGTTCTATTTTCCTGTTCATTTTCCAAGCGAACAAAATTGTTTGAAATTGATACAGGATGAATACTTATATGCAGATTCTAGATTTGGAAGAACATATTGGTGGACTTAAAATTATCCATGTTGCTGGAACTAAAGGGAAGGTATGGTATCATTGAAAAATTCTGCTTCATAAGTTTGAGAGACATTATATGTCGCACTCTCTTGAAAATGTCATTTTGACATATATGTAGCATTTTATTGTGTTGATTCTTGCCACGCTTCCAAAAACAATGTCCTTCTCGAAAACATGCAATACTTGGAGCTTGTTATAAATATATGGATCAAACTTGTTACATCTTTCTCTGGATGTACTGCATGGCTCATAAAAGAAGAAGAAACAAAATAAGATTAATATTCTGATTTAGCACTTGGATCTACAATGGAATTGGGATCTTACAGTTTCATTGGGGGACTTTACATTCAGTGCTTGTATAGGCCAATGGTGACCTGTTCAGTGATGCTCTTTCTTCAATTTAGTTTCTTCTTCCCTCGGCTAATTTATGTTTCAGGGTTCAACATGCACGTTCTGTGAAGCCATTTTGCGGGAATCTGGTTTTCGGACTGGGCTTTTTACTTCCCCTCACCTAATTGATGTTAGAGAGAGATTTCGCATAGATGGGTTGGTATCTGATTTCATTTACTGTCATTTTCCACCTATTTTGGACTGTTAATTGAGCACTATTTCATCCTTTCCTGCTGTCCCCTGCATCAATGCGGATGATGCAATTCGTGACTATAGTTTTCCCAGTAAAGGATAAATAATATTGAAAAAATTTATGTTCAATCTTGGGGCATGTGACATGTCACTTAAATGGAGAACTATTTATTCTAGTTTTCAGATTCCATTGATATTGATGAGCCTCACTTTCGTTGTGCTACCATCTGATATGATAGAAATGTGGATAAACAGTGTGTATTCAGGATGATAAGAATGTTGTGGCATTTTTTTAGATTATCAGGGAAGCACTTACACTGTTAGATGCTAAGGTTACAGAAAGTCAGAAGTTTGTTGGTTATGTGCAGCATACATTTGCGGGAATAGAACCCCATAAACTCCATAAAAGTAAGGACACCTACTGATGAAGAGAAATTTCCATTGGTGCATGGAGTTGGGATCTGTTAGATTGATAGTGAGATTGTGGAAGATCTAAAAAATTGCGAGTTGTAGAAATTCTATACTAGCTCCACAATAGGATGAATTTCATGAAATAAACCTGTAGTAGGATAAGCTTTGAAGTCAATGGTTGAAAGTGTGTTAATTTAAGAGTAGGAGATGGAAGGTCAACTTATCACTGTGTTGCGGTACACCAAAGGGATAGGAAAAAGACAAGTGGAAAGAGAACTATAATGGTGTAAAAACATTGAAATCAATTTTTCTAGACCCTGGAATTGAAGGTTTAGGCATCTATTATTTTTTAATATAGAAGAGTATCTTTGACGGATGTAGGACAATTCTTCCTGTGTTTTGATCAGGATCTATTAATGTCAGTCCTCTACCAACTAAAAATCTCTAGGTTTCGGTCCCTGGATGATGCTCAAGGGACCCCAATTATTCTAGGCATGTAGTTGATAATTGTTAGAAGAATCAGGAATATATCATTTGAAGAAGCAGTTCTTGTTCTCTGCAATCAGCATGTACTGTACTTGCAGATTTTGGTGAAGATGATCAAATTTAGAGATAAGGATCGTTATGCAGTAGATTCATCATTCCTCAGGTTTCCTTATTATGTTTATTGATAACTCTCCAAGAAACTCAATGTCCGCCATTACTCCTACATATACAAAGTCGATTGATCACTAAAACTGATCTTTTCATGTAACTGGGAAGAGATGAAGGGAGAGTGAGTACTGAAAAAAAAAAGCTTCAAATGGAGAATCAAAATACTATTATCCTTGGTTACAACTTTTAGCTACTCAAAATTTATGCCATTGCCATTGTGATTCTCCAAGTCTAATTCCATTTATGATAATTGTGGTTATGCTTCTTTTCGCTATTGCTTGTTTTGTGTTTCTTTCTTTTTTTTGTCTTTGATAAATCGTTTTCATTGTGTTTATTTTTTTTAATATTTCTGTTGATTCATGTCTGATTTTTGATTGCTTTTGCAGATTGGACATAACTGAAGAAAAATTTCTACTGTACTTTTGGGATTGCTGGAATAGACTGAAGGCATTGCTCTGTAGCTTTATCTGACTCAGTACTTCCTAGATGATGATATAGTTTCTATTACAACCAGCTTCGCCTTTCTTTTTAATTGATATTAGTAGTAACTAATGTATTGTTTTCAATTTATCTGAAAGTTAGTTGTCATTTCATTTGTGCCTCTTCATTTGCTAATCTTTAGTTGAGCAAGGACATATTGAGTTACCCTTTATTCAGATTTACTAACTGAAAGCAGGTTCTGTTTTCTCTGGCCAGAGCATGTTCTCCTTTAAGCATAGTTCAGTATTTTAATTTTAATGACTAAGGTCTTAAGGATATCATTCTATTTCTACCATATATATTGTCTGGAAGTTTGGTTCATGTTACAGCCCTGTCAATCTTTGTGCTGGACATTTTCGTTTGGTCTCCCATGTTATTGTTTGGTAATGGCTAATAATGATATTACAATAGTATGTCTCTAGATTCACTAATCTGTACACTTTAAAGTCATCTATACAAGCTCAGAACCAAGGTACAGCGGACTTTCCAACTTTAGAGACTTACCCAAATGGAATATTTGTTTTTTATTTTAGAAATATACCTTGAGCTGGTATATTTAGTTGTAATCTCTTCTTGCAATTTTTTGAATTCCAACTGTTAGAATCTGATGTTTCATCTACTTTGTATCTCAAAGGTCATATGTTTCATCTACTCCAAAGATTACTCTGTACAAGTAAATTTTGCCAAATACTAGAATTTTGATTTTCAGGAGAAAGTAACAAAGGACCTGCCAATGCCCCCACTATTTCAGTTCCTCACTGTCCTGGCATTCAAAATATTTGTATGTGAAAAGGTTTGTTGCATATCCTTTTTTCCGGATATTATTTAGATGTTTAAGGTGGACTTCCTCTTATCCTGAAACCAAGATGACCAAAAAGCAATAGGCTCATTGAGCATTTGACAAAGACATCAGTTGATCCTATAGGGGAATTTGTTTTGTGTTTATCTGTTTTTGTTTTGGCAGGTGGATGTTTCAATCATTGAAGTTGGTATTGGAGGAAAACAGGATTCCACTAATGTGGTATGCTTCTTCTAATATCATTAAAATTTCAACTTGTAAGGAGATTTGATGATGAACAAGAATTCTATTATTCTGTTTAGCATTTCTTTCATTGACCTGAATATAAAATTAATTCTTGTCTCAATCATAAATTTTTTTCTTCATGATGGATTTTTGTTGATAAATCATTGCAGATCAAAGAGCCTATCGTTTGTGGCATCACTTCCTTGGGAATGGATCATACTGAGACTCTAGGTGTTTAAGCTTTTCCTGCTTACTCAAAGGATCCAATTTTAGTCCAAGATAATTTTGGTTTAAGTTGATGTAACAGGGTTTGACTAAATTTTCAGACGTTTGTGCATTATCTTTGATGTACTAAATTTTTTGGACTTAAAAGTTGAAGGCTGTGTCACTATTGATTTCTCGGGCTTACAACCTGTACTGTCATGCAGGTAATACTCTAGGACAGATTGCCTGGCACAAGGCTGGAATTTTCAAGGTATAAAACTTAGTCGTGAACAGTCAAGGCTAGAATGAAGTTTGTATTCCATTTAGAATTGGTGATTTGTAGGAATATTCCTTTTCTTTCTCATTTTTTTAACTGGCAGTATTGGCTTTCAAATAATTTCTGAATTGGATTGGTGTTCTCTGCTCCTGAAGCCTCAAGTTCCTGCCTTTACTGTATTCCAAGTTTCTGAAGCAATGGATGTACTTCAAGAGAAGGCCCATGAACTGATGGTAAGCATTGTCCTGAATGAATCGTAAAGGATCTCATCTCATACTTGTTATCCTGTAGGTATAAAGGATTCATTAATTGAGTCTCTATTCATCTCGTTGGCGTAATAATTTTCCCAGATGCAAATTTGTTTCTTTGCATATAGATATGTATAGTTAACATAAAAATGATAGTTTATCATATGATTTATGTGTACTACTGTCAAAGGCGGATAGCCCTACTGCCACTATCTGTGAAACTTCCCGAACGCTCTAATGGTTGTTCAGTCTTCAGATTGGCAATACTAAAATGGGAAGAATGGATCGATTCTATGTTATTCTCTTTAACAGAAGAGCATCTCGCAGACTGGGATTTCTGTCTTTCTAGAAGTAGTTATCTTCAGGACTCATGTGCCCTTTTTTCAAGATTAAACTTTTTATTTTGAGAAATTGTCATGCACTTTTGTGTAAGGACTCACTCGATGGGGTTCTACATATTGAGCATGACCTGGACAAAGTTATGAATTATCAGATTAACTTTTATCGACTTTTTCATGCTAATGCAGGTACCCTTGAAAGTAGTGGCTCCTATTCATTATAAAGAGTTGGATGGAGTAAACCTTGGCTTGGCCGGTGATCATCAGCTTGATAATGCCAGTCTTGCTGTTTCCTTGTGTAAATGTTGGCTTCAAAAGACTGGAAATTGGAAGTTACTAGAAAATGTTAGTTTTAGTCCATCATTTGTTACTACTTACTTTTCTCCTACAAAACCATACATTAATCTGTCATGAGGCATCCAATGTCATTCTGCTTTTCCAATCTTTGTGATATGAGCGATCCTTTATGTTTCCACAAAGCTAAATCTCATTTCTTTAAATTTAATGCATAGGCCTAGAGGATTTGCATTCATCTGCTTCATGTTTTAGTCTGCATTCTAGTGACAGTCCAGTAGGATCCAGGACTTCAGTCCTCATGTGCCCATTAACCAAACATGCTGAACTATAGTTTTAGAGAGCACTATTGTAAGATATCTTGACTTTATTGTATATTTTAAAATCTGAGATGCCAAAATATAATTTGATGAAACCTTACTGACCAAAATGTAATGCAACTAACATAACTAGAAAGCATAGCTTAGGTGCAAATGTGCTTATTCATGTATGTATATGAGGCTGATGTTTCCTTGTAAATATTTGAATTGTATGCATGAATATGAAATATGTGTGCTTATAATATCTATCGGATCCTTGTAGTATCAATTCATGCACCAAATTTATATTATAGTATGAATACACCGCACCTCCTTCAGTTTCTGCTTATTCAGTTGGTTTTTTATCTTGACAATGCATGTGACGAAGGTTTGTTGCCCAAGCAGAAATTATAATAATATTTATTATGCTTCTAGTTTTTTACCATAATTTATTGATTGGTCAACTGTGGAGTATTGACAGGATAAAGAGGGGACTAAATTGCCTGAGGAATTTCTTAGAGGCCTATCAGCAGCACACCTTTCTGGGAGGGCTGAAATTGTCTACGATTCTTGTCTGAACTCTGTTTCATCAGAAGCAGCTGAGAATTCATGTGGTGATTTGGTTTTCTATTTGGACGGAGCTCACACTCCAGAAAGCATGGAAGTTTGTGCCAAATGGTTTTCTAGGGTTGTTGAAGAGAAAATGCAATCAACATCTTTGCTATCATCCTCTTCTCATTATATTGTTGACAGTATATCCCAAAAGGTGCAATTACTATAATCAGTGAGAGTCTGTAATAGAGATTGTGTTTTGAGTTGTTTACTGCGTTGCGATCATTGATCCTTTTAATCAGACTCTATTGAACTTGCTATATAACTGTGTTTTGAATTGTGCATTTTAGTTGCATTTATTAGCATCCTGGTTACAATCTTGTAGATTCTGTTGTTCAACTGCGCGGAGGTAAGAGATCCGCAAATCTTGCTTCCACAGCTTGTGAGTGCATGTGCTTCATCAGGTATTGCTACTCTTGTGATTCTGTGGTGCAATAAAATTTCAATCTTTTCCTCTTAACATGAAACATTGGAAAAATGTACTTTGATGGCCTACAACTTAATTCACCAGTAATTGAGATGCAAACAGTTTTTGATCTGCTTGTATGATCTTTTATGATACCCAAGTAGATCGTCCTCTTCTCTTCTTTTGTGGCTGCCTCCTGATAGCTTCATGGGTTTCACCAGAGAATGCGTGTTAAAACAAATCCTATTTTAATTTTTTTCTTTGTTGATGCGAAAACTATTCTGCTTGATGATTAAATTTGATATCACTTTCAGGTACATACTTCACGAAAGCTATTTTTGTTCCAAGCATGTCCACTTACAGCAAGGTCATTTCTGGCAACTCCGTCAATCTTTCAGAAATTTCTAACATGGATCTATCATGGCAGTTCACCCTACAGAGACTTTGGGAGAGGATCATGCATGCCAGTGGTACTTCTCATTTGGCTTCTTGGAAAGCTGTCGTCTCTTTCTTTTTTTCTTCTTATATATGCAAACTGTGTGCTAATTTCTGATAAGATTTGCAATACCAGATAGCAGTACAAAACAAAACCATTCTCGAATTTGCTATTGTATTCATGGATCCTTTCCCCGATATCTTTATATTTTGTGATACTGCAAGAAAGACGGTTGAAAACAGTGATATCTGAAGTGTCAATGACATAAGCGTGAGCTTTTCATTAGTTGGTCATTTCAGGTCTGATATAGCCAAATTACGTTCTCTTTCTACAAAGTAATTCACATAGCACAGGGTTTGACCTATTCGTTACGTTGTATCACAACTACTTGTTTAGATGTCTCCTGTTAAGATCCTGAAGCTGCTTTTTCTGTGTTTTTTTTTTTGGGGGGTGCATATGCAGATGCTTCATCTGGCAAGAGCCCGACGGTGGAATTTACAGAGAACTTACCACCCTATGACTTCCTCTATGAGGATGCTTCTCATTGCCGTAGTGCTGTTATTTCTTCATTGCCACTAGCAATAGAATGGTTAAGGGGCTGTGTGACAAAAAATCCTTGTCTTCGAATTCAGGTAATGAATAATTGTCTTGGTTAGGCTTCCGATCACACACACTTGCACTAAGCAGCGTCCTAATTTGCGGTTAATTTGTATTAAGTGCAGGTTCTTGTGACTGGGTCACTGCACCTAGTTGGAGATGTACTAAAGCTGATAAGGAGATGACAGCAAAGATTGAAAAGGTCTACAGATTTGGATTCAGATTCGGATTCGGATTCGGATTCGGATTCAGATTCATCCAAGTAGTTCCTCCACTTTAGCTACGTAAGTTTTGAACCAACCGTGGAGTAGTAACTGAGCGAAAAGAAGCAGTAGAAATCGATTCATGTGAATTGTTTTTTAAGACCAAACCAAACTAATTCTTAATCTTATTAAGTAAGGTTTTAAAAACCGGACTGGACCGGACCGGACCGATTGGTTGAATTAATAAAAAATATATATTTTATTAATATAAATAAATAAATAAAATATCTAATTGTCGAATGAAAAGTTGATGTTGTCAAAGTGCATGTTCGAGATATGGCTGTGATTTTGTGAATTTTCATGCATTGATTGCATTCTTAAAAAACTCTCAAATTAATACATACAAGGTTAGACTTAATGTGGAAGTACTGTGAGACCTTCAATTTAGGTATGTGTATAAGAGAAAGCGTGATGAGGAATCGAATGTCCAAGATCATTTATTAACATAATAATTACGATTAGGCCGGAGAAAGAAAAAGCTTGTCTTGTAAACCACCGTTTGGACCATCAACTTTATCGTGAACATGTTAGGAAGTGTGTGTGTTTAAAAAAAGACAAGAAGGGTTAGGTCATTTATCGTTTGGTTGGAAGGTTTTAGGAATCAAAAAGTTCGTGTCAATAATTTCACGGCACGGGAATATGATAAAGTTTTAGGTCCTCTTTTGGTTTTTCAGGATTTAGAATTAGAAATGGTAATTTTATTTCTAAAATCGTATTATATTTCTTATTAAAAATATATTATTATAAAATTAATTTAATTATTTTTTAAATAAAGTTATAGAGCCAAATATTTTTAATTTCAATATCATTTATTTACAATTTTAATTTCGATGAACCAAACGATGTTAATCGTTAAGATTAATTGTACTCATTTTACAAAAAAATATTAATCCTACTCATACATCTTATTGTGCACGTGTCTAATGGGCGGAAAAGAAAAAACGCTAAATGCACATATTAATACGCCTTTATTGGCAATAAACCGATAGGCAATAGTATAAAGAAAAACAAACAGCGACTTGGCGACGGGGCGGGGACGGGGACGGCATTAACTGCTGCACATAATAATATAACGACGAAGACGCATCTTTTCCTTCCTTCCTCACTCACTGATCCCTTTTCTTCCTTCACTCCCCAATCGATCAGTTCAAAGTTTGATATCCATAATCAAAACAAGAGCAAACACGCCTTCAGTTTCTTTCGGATTTAATGCAAAATACCGTATTGCTATTGCCACGCTTAATGCCAATGGGATACACTCTCTGATGCATCGTTGTACAATGCTATTATATACGCACTAGTCTGTTTTCTTTCTTCTCTCTTTCACCTCTCCTCCCATGGCGGTTTTGGTTTCCCGACCCATCTCTGTGCCTTCCCACCTATCCTCCACTTCGCGTCTCATACTGCTTTTGACTCTCCTGCCCTTCGGTCTTGCTGCTTTCGCGTTTATTCTCCAATGGCGTGGCGGATTGACAGACCCCATCACTCGCTGGCCCCCCGACCACCAGGAATTCCCCGGCATGGACTCCACCATCTCTAATGTCGCCTCTTCCACTGTTAAGACCTCTGCTTCCGGCTGTTCCGATCTTCTGTCTCAGAGCCGTTCCCTGGCTTTCCCTTATTTCAGGGATTGGAAGTTCAGCTTCCGGTCGGATCTCAAGCCCAAGGTAAGTGATTTTGTATTTGTGTTTTTTCGCTCGTCTGTAGTGGGCATGTGTTGCTTTGCGTGCTTAGTGCTGCTGTGTTTGGGAGTTGTCGCGTTATTCTTCGGGTTCGGATTTTCGGATTTTCGGATCTGGTATCTGGAAAATGCTGATTCAAGTGGGGCATGCGTTATTCCCATTCATTATTCCCGCCTGCTTTTAATTCTTTTTTATCATTTTTTATGTCATCTTTTTTATTATTGAACCCTTTAAAATGGGATGTTAAAATCCATGGAAATTTATCCACTCCTCGTGACATATTTCGTTCCGGTTTGTTGATGCTCTCCAGATATGTATAACAACAAGCACTTCTGCTGGCTTAGAACAGACTTTGCCTTGGATATTCTACCACAAAGTTATTGGAGTTTCCACCTTTTTCCTTTTTGTGGAGGGGAAGGCCGCAACTCCTGATGTTTCTAGAGTCTTGGAATCTATTCCAGTGAGTATGAATCTATTTTTCCTCTTTGATTTCTTGTGTTTTAATGTTACTACTTGTTTTGTTTTCAGTGTAGTTTTCCTATCCTGCTTGCAATATAAGCGCTCCTTTTGCAGGGCGTTCAAGTTATATACAGAACAAAGGAACTGGAAGAAAAACAAGCTAAAAGGTCTGTACCTTCTCTTCATTGATATTTGTCTGCCACGGGGCTAAACTGGAAAATACTGATTTCCATTTTTTTCTTTAATTTTTAATTTTTACCAATAGAAATTAAGGATATTCATGAAAGATGAGGAGATATTTTGATAAGAAGATGAAACCAATCTTTTATTTTTCAAGGAAAGCCAATGATGCCTTAGTCCTCCTTTACGGAGAAATTTTGAGAGCAGTGGTTATTATTTATCAAGATTAAATCGTTATTTCAGTGAACATCCAGCTGAAGTTCCCAACTCAATATGTATATTTATAAGGATATCATTTTTTTTTCCTGTTCCATCCTTACTAGACAATTACCTAATTACCTTTCTTTGTATATTTCTTTATTGAATATAAAAAAGTGTCCTTGACAGTTTGTCATTTTGTGGAATAAGATGAAGATTTTGTTCCTTTATGAATTTGTAATAATTGTTCTGCTGCATCCGATCTTGTGAATCATATTGAGCAAACGATAATTTTGTGTTCTAAAATTAAGTTTCAACTATCAGTCGGATCTGGAATGAGACTTGGCTGTCAAGCTTCTTCTACAAACCATGCAATTATGAGTTATTTGTGAAGCAATCTCTCAACATGGAAATGGCAATTGTCATGGCAAGGGTATGGATGTTAAGTTTCATTATAACAGTCCATAATTTTTTTTTTTGGGTGAAGCTATCATAAATCATCTTCGTGTTGAAAGGTTAGTTTAATTGGTCTAATTTTAGGAGTCTGGCATGGACTGGATTTTTCATCTTGACACTGACGAACTAATACATCCTTCTGGAACTCCTGAATATTCGTTGAGACAATTGCTGTCAGAAGTACCTGGAAATGTTGATATGGTTATCTTCCCAAATTATGTGAGTAGAATATATTTCAAGGATTCTTTTTTCCTTCTTGAAATGCTTTTGGTAACTTTTATCTTCTAACATGACCTTTGGTGATCGTGCCATCATTTCAGGAGAGTAGTGTTGAGCGAGACAATATTAAGGAACCTTTTAGTGAGGTACACTCTCCTAAATTTCTTTCTTCTCTTCAAATTAACTTGTGCATGAAAATATTTGACTAAAATGCAAAAAAATTAACACAACTGTAGTTTTGAGCATTATTATGTGTTTCTTCAAGGTTTGTATTTTCATGGGTTTTCTATATTCCTATGATCTCTCGATAAAGCTTAAGTGAGCTAAAAAGTGGGAATGGATATAAGAGTGCATAACACCGGAGCTGGGAAGTTTACTTTTTCTGTCAAATAAAGATCCTCTTTTCCTTATAGTTAAGTCAGTTAAAAATCTGTTTTTTATCCAATACTGCATTATCTTACTTGTCGCCATAGGTCTCAATGTTCAAGAAGAACTATGACCATCTTCCAAAAGATGCATATTTTGGAAATTATAAAGAAGCAACCCGTGGTAATCCAAACTACTTTCTTACATACGGAAATGGGAAATCTGCTGCTCGTGTCCAAGAACATCTTCGTCCAAATGGTGCACACAGATGGCATAACTATATGAAGACCCCCAAGTATGAACTTCCGCATTCTCTTTATCTACAAAGCAAATGCCACTTTTTTCCTTTATATGCCTAGTAGAAAACTAGCTCTCTGATCCTCGCTTTAATACTGTATCAGAAAGAATGCTAGATGCTCTAATGAAAATTTTCCTATTCTCAATCATAAAAGAAACACCATAGTTCATATCACCCAAAAAAAATCTTCATGCCAGAGTTCATGTAAGCTGCCAATGAGCTTATAGCTCGTGGTACTCTTGGAAAGCCTTAAGGCTGAAGAATAGGTGATGCCTTGACTTCAGGGCTTACTTAGATTTTATCATATTTATGCAAGAAATATTTTTTTTTTAAAAAAAGATGTGTATCAGCTGGAACAGAGGAGCCACTCCATTGATCAAGCTAGGAAAAAAAACGGAAATTGAAGTTCCATTAACAACCTAAAGCTTAACATGACTCAACCATATCATTTTTTAATAGACTTGCACCACTGATCATAATAAAGTGCTCTCATTTTTCTGGAGGTTAGAACTCTGTTATTGACTCTTGTATGGACTCATTGCTTTTAGACCTTAATTAACTTTATTTGACATGCTTATTTTTTTATTTAGCTGCTGTTGACATTTTTAAATGGGCTAGTTTTGTTATATAACTAATTGGTGCTCCTCTGGTAGACAAGTCACTGTGCCTCTCTCTCTCTCTCTCTCTCTCTCTCTTATAATTTAACCTTTGCAGTCTTTAAAAATACAACATTATTCTTCACGTAAGCATGTATAATTACTACTGTTCGCAAGTAGCACCTCACACAATGTTTTATCCCATGCATGTGTGCATTTAATTTTGGTGTTCTTTCTTCTCAGAGAATTATCCTTGCTAAGATTCTCAACCTATTTTATTTCCATGTAAAATGAATGGTTCACAAGTTGAGAATAAGGTTTTATTATTATTCCTCTGCACTCGATTTTGTCTTGCAAGAACTTAAATATCAATATTTGGCAGTGAGATAAAATTGGATGAGGCTGCAGTTCTGCACTACACATACCCCAAATTTTCTGATTTGACTTCAAGACGTGATCGGTGTGGGTGCAAGCCTACAAAGGATGATGTTAAAAGATGCTTCATGTTGGAATTTGACAGATCTGTAAGTTGTCTCCTATGCATTGTGTTTTGCTCTGTCAAGTTTATTTTCTTTTTACCTCCGAAACTGCATCTGTGGAGTTTATTAACTTATCCCCCATTATTCTCATTCAGATACTAAAAATAATTAATGTTGTATATGTTGTGTCAGTCCCTTTTCCACCATTTATAAACCATTAATGTCATGCAGTGCGTAGAAAGGTTTTCTCTGTAGTATGAGCATGACATTTCTCTAAATAAAAAAGAAAGAGAAAGACATTTTTGTGGTGGTTTATATTTTAAAAAAATAAGAAATTAGGCATCATCATGATCACAGTATTCTTATGATTCTTTCAGGCATTCATAATTGCTTCAACTGCAACTGAAGAGGAAATGCTTCACTGGTAATTATACTATCCTTTGCATAAACTGAGAAACGATTAAATATGAAAATATGTAGATTTTGTAATCATATTTCTCTAAAATGCATAAAAATGAGTTTTTTTCACATTATTATTATTTTTTATTTTTCAAGTCAAAATGAATAATAAAACCCATGGATCTATACAACTTTAACAAGTCGTTTAGAGTTTAAATATATGAATTCCCACCATCATGTTATTGTTACATACATTTCTCACTTTTTAGGTATCGGGAACGTGTTGTCTGGACTGACAGAGCTCTGAATCTAAAACTCTTGAGAAAGGGAATCTTGACCCGAATCTATGCTCCCATGGTAAGTTTAAGTTTCAAAGTTATGTGGAATCATTCGTTTCTGGTTCATCTTTGAGCTTCTGAGACATTATTATACAGGCATATATTATGGGGCTACATGTATATAATGTTCCTCAAACTGTCTTGGTTTTCCGGTGGCAGGTGATTGTCCAAGGACTTAGGGAGTCCGGCACTTTTAGCTCTGTGATAGCATCGGCACTGTCCAAGAATGTGTCATCGGAAGTTGATAATTCCAACACTTCTCTTGTATCCAAATCAGGAATGGTATCTTCTAGGAAGGTGGGTTATAAGGGGGAATCCCAGGGTACTGCAAGAAGGGTATTACAGGTCCCTAACGTTGCATATCTTCCCGCTGCCATTCCACCGCAATCACCCCCCGGGTTGGGAGCCATTGAGAGCCATGCAGAGAAATGATGACAGGTGATCCACAGCCAGCGGCCCTACTCACTTGGCCACAGTCTGTGAAGAAAGGTGAGCTGAAGATGTGGTGACATGGTGGCAAGAGAGAAAGATTGGAGGGATTGACTGGCATTAAGCGCTGTGACTGACGCGAGTTGCAGTGGATTGGTTAGTATGGGGCTCTTCCCGATCATTATCCAAGCGCTGATGTACATTTGGGTTTAGATGTTAGTTTGTTTCTACATAAGAGAGATGCTGAGCGGCTATTGGGTTACACAGGTATACGGTACGTAGCTTAGTTCTTAGCTGGGTGTGGTGTGTGGTTTCGTTTGGTGTTGTGGTAAAATTTTGGAGGGCTCAGCTCAGCCTATTTGCCTGAGTTATCCTTTGAAAGTGTCCAGTCCTGGGTCCTGTAGTTATACACTGACTATCACTGTGATGCAGATTATCATTAATATTAATATTGATGGATACATTATTAATAAATCCTAAAAAGGTTAAATTTTCATGAAGCTTGTACTAAGATAAAATTTGTATTTTTTAGAATTTTTTTCTGAATTTATGATTTTCGACCGGACACTAATAATCCTTAAAAACTTTACAAAGAAGTGAGATGTGGGAGCATGTGGAAGTAATGAATTGGTATACTAATGCTACACAGCCTACACAGCCTACACAGCCTACACTCTAAAAAATTAATTATGCAATGCAGCCTTCCAGTTACCAATTAGGGTTCAAGCTCACCGCTCTTATTCATCTCCCCAGGTTTGTTTTTATATTCCTTTTCACAAGTTCTGTACAGTACGGAACGATTGTTAGGTTTCAACTCTTGAAAGCCTTTGATTCCTGTGTATCTAGCTTTTAGTCTCATATAAAACCACGATTGTTGTAGCTTTGCAGCAGCCCGGTCGGGACGGGGACCGTTGCTTTCTTTTAGAGCCACGCCTGCAATGGCTTCTAAACCAACACTTTCTACTTCTCCAGTCCTTCACCAAGATAAGAAAGATAAGCAGTTAATAGGGTTTCCCGCGACCAGCCCCAATCCGGACAAGGTTGGTGCTTCTTTACTTTTTCTCCTGCTTCCATTTCCCATGTCATTAATGAGTGAACAAACTTTATGAATCAGTCAGATGATATTCAGTGTATCAAGGATGATCTGTCAAATATCGAGGGAATGACGGTCCAGCAGCTTAGAACTACCCTGAGGTAAAATCGAAGTGTCGTGTTTTGGGTTGTTGGTCTAAGCCACATCATTGTAATGTGGAATTTTGCGCCGGTTCTGCACCTACATTGAAAAGAAACTCAGTAATGTTTGATACCTTGTTGCTTTGTCATTAAACGTATATATCTATTGATTTCATATTTCCTAAATACCAAAAGTCCTCAATGCGTTTGTTCTCAACTTTTGCTGCTTGGAAACATATATATGGTTTGGGAGAAGTCCAGCAATTTCATTTACGTAGTTCAAGTTTTATGAATCCCATGGTTGAGGATGTTGTTATCGGCAAAGGCATTTATGCTCTTTAACTGTCTTGCATGCACCTCTACCATGTTTGTATGGTGTTTTTCTTAACAGCTTTTTGATATGGAGACGTTTAGTAGTAGTCAGATGAGCCATGAGCCATACATGGGTAAAACACGTATCTGACTATATGCCCTCCAATTTGGTTTGCTATCATATAGAAGGTTGCTCAAGGAAGAAATCTACATGTAAATATATAAGTGTCTGTAGCCAATGTAAAGGGTTCTCTTTACCTTTGGATTAAATGAGTTGTTTGGTTTGTCATATGGAAATAAATTATTATTTCAGAATCTTAAGTTTTTTTATCAAAATTTTCAGGAATCTTGGAGTTCCTGCAAAAGGTCGTAAATATCATCTTGTAGCAGCTTTAAAATCTTTCATGGACAAGCACTTTGACGGTAAACAATATTCCCAGAAACCATGTCTTTACATTCACTAGCAACTTGTTGGGAGCTCAATGTGGATTTGAAGGTGGAAAAGAGTTTCTCATTCAAATTTAGAGGTACATTTCTGAATTTTGGTTTCAAGATGATTGCACTGCACGTGCAGGTGAAAGCTCTCAGGAACCAGAAGAAATAATTTCTATAAAGAATGGCGAACATATTTTGCCACTTAAGAGGGCAAAGAGTACATCTGCTGAAAGCTGTACTCAAACTACGACTACTGTTTCAGAGGTTTCCCAACTTAAAAGAAAAATGAAAAAAACACTTGCTGACAATGAAGTTGGCAAAGTTCATACAGAAACTGTCAATGTAGAAAAGAAGCTTTCATCTAGAGCTGATAAGGTGTCAGGTATTACACTGTTGGATGTAATCTTTGCAAGTTACAGAAATGTTGATATGCTTTCACATTTTACCTAAACTGCTAAGCAAAACAATTTTTTCTATTGTATAATTGTTTTTAGATGAAGAAAGTTCATTCTGTTATTGTTATTGATGCTGTTTTTACAGGCTCAGGTACTCTTCCTCAAGCTGAACCATGGACGGTTCTTGCCCACAAGAAGCCTCAGAAAGACTGGATTCCATATAACCCCAAGACAATGAGGCCTCAACCTCTTCAAGATACAGAGTTTGTGAAGCTGATGTCTTGGAATGTCAATGGGTTGAGAGCATTATTGAAGTTAGAGGGATTCTCTGCTCTTGAACTTGCTCAGAGGGAAAACTTTGATGTCTTATGCTTGCAAGAGACAAAACTGAAGGAAAGTTTGTTATAACATATTTGATTGCTTTGCTCCCCATTATTTCATTAATCAAGAACTGTAAATTTGTACATTAAGGATAGTGATGCCTACTGAATTCAGCTCCTTGGTCTGGTATTTGGAAGTAACTAATTGTGTCTACCAAATTTTGTAACAGGAGGAGGATGTGGAGTCTATCAAACAATGTCTTATAGACGGCTACAAGAACAGCTTTTGGACATGCAGTCATTCCAAACTTGGCTATTCTGGCACGGCAATTGTCTCTCGAGTATGGATGTCCTTTTTTTCACTAGAGGATTCTCCATTTTAATGCTTGTACCCAGCATTATCTGTGTTGCTTTTTCATCCATAAAATATGTGATAAAAACAGCTCAAATTGTCTTCAGCATTCTAAATATATTATCAATGTTATCATTGAACTAAGGTAGTTGTTTCTGATATTAATGACTAGACATTTTGAAGTTCTGATCTTGTAGTGGAAAAGTGTTGTCATAAATGAAAATTATAAACTTTGTTCCTGAGTAATCGAAAAAAATGATAGAGCTATGGCCTTGAAATGGTTCATTCATTTGCATGAGTTTTTTCGATTGTGGATAGTTGTCAATAACGGATAGTGAAGGCTGTTTGAACTCCAAGTGTTTATTTCCCCTCAACCCTCTTTCTAATATTTTCTCTTTCAAGTAATAATGACTGGAACTTGTTTAACAGATAAAGCCAATTTCAGTCAAGTATGGCCTAGGCATATCAGACCATGATGCTGAAGGACGGCTAGTCACAGCCGAGTTTGACACATTTTATTTGATAAATGGATATGTTCCCAACTCCGGTGATGGCTTGAAGAGACTGGTAATTGACCAATGCTATCTGGAATCAGTGTAGCAAGTTTGTATTTGGCATAATATCTCAAAAGTCTTTGGTGCATTTAATTTTGACTGACTTTTTCTCAATTTTAGTCATACAGGATTACACAATGGGATCCCTCTCTAAGCAATTATGTGAAAGTAAGCATATCGTTATTCTCTGTTCTCTTTTTCTTATTGTAGATTAAGAAAATATTCTGGTGCCTTTTCTGCATGTCCAGGATATGATTAGAACTATACATCAAAAGTTTCGTCCTCAAGCTAGTGAAGAAGATGCTTCATTCTTAGCTTATATAGAACCATATAGAACATGAAACTGTAATTCCTGCAATTCATTCACAGTAGAGATATAAGGGGTGCATATTAAGCAATTATATGGTTTCCCTCTGACAAATTGTCAATCAATGTCCGTATGCCTTTTTTGATTGTGTTATACTGCATCGTGAGCAATGTTGATAGCTGGCTTGTCATCGTAATACAACTTTGTTGAGTCAGTTGATATCATCTTTAATTCTTCAAGTGATATTTGAACGATTATACCTCACGATTAAGACCATGGATAGTTAACTCTGCTTCTACGCCAGCATATGCAATCACATTTTGCTGTATATTATGACAAATTGTAAAATTGTCTCCCACCAAAATACTCTAACCATAAGTGACTCTTCAATCAATTGATGAGAACTTATAATATGCATCAGTTTATGCATCCTTAATCATATGGTTCCCTCTTATAAATATGACTTTTTTTACTAGACAATTTTAAGGTAATCTAACATCCTGTAAATGAATGCATTTCATATCATGCATAATTTGATTAGCAACTTATATGATTCAATATCTGGCCGAGTACAGGATAAACAAATCAAATTCCCAACTTCGATTTTGGTACATGCCTTGGTCCACTATTCTGGCAGAGTCATATGGTCAGTGTGGCCCCCGAATCAACCATCCTACAGTGTTTGTTAGAGTTATCTACCATATAAAGGATGTAGAAACATTAGAAAAATTGTTTGAGTTAAAGATGAAACACTCGAGTTGACTTGTGTATTAGCACTAAACTATCTTCGGTCTTATCAATTCATTCTCTTTAGTTGCTCAACTTATTTGGAGCTAGATGGGATTGGTAGCTGCTTTGGATCCTGTTTTGGTTGTCAAGTGAGGAGTGATGGATTGTTCTCTCTTTTGCATCATGCTTAACTGGGTGGCTTATCATGAAATTTTCAATTGGTATCTCTGGTATCTACAGGAAGTGCGTTATGTGCCATAGTTTTCTTCCCTTAAGTAGAATGTTTTGGTTTATATTCGCCAAAGCAAGCAGAGGCGGCCATCCTCCTAAACTTTTAAGAATAGTGTTATTTTATTGATCTATATAGTACAGCCCTCTACTGGATTATTCTTAAAATCAGTCATTGACAAAAAATCCTAAAATGCTTCTAAGTCCTTTGTATGGGTAATGGAGATCTCTAACTCGTAGAAAAATCCTAAAATGCTTCTAAGTCTTGTACTTGCATTTAGGACTGATCTTAAATTATCTATTTCTTGTTACTCTCAGCAGTAATTTTATTGTTGTTCAACAGTAGTATTAATGTCACCTTAAATTTGTTCTCCAGGAACTGTACTGAACTATTTATACTGTAGCCAAGTGAATTACTATCTTTTACACAACATGGATGAATTCAGCATTCATGGCTTGAGCTAGCCATTATGGCATTCAGTTTTTAGAGGTTTGGGACTAGTTGCTTATGGCTTTTCAAATTCTTGATGCAGGAACTGGAAAAGTCAAAACCTGTCATTTTGACTGGTGATCTGAACTGTGCGCATCAGGAGATAGACATTTACAACCCTGCTGTATGTGATTTAACATGGCATGGGTTATTATTGATTGCCCTTTCGAATTAAGTGTGGTTGTGAATTAATGGAAAATGCTCCTCCCTGTCATCTTGTGGTGGCACATTCCAAAACAATGATTTTCATTTTGTATTACTCCCGGAAATTCTTCTTTTGATTTTTTGTCGTTTTCATTTTGTTCCATATCCATAAATAGGGAAATAAAAGAAGTGCTGGGTTTACAATTGAAGAACGGCAATCATTCGAAGCAAATTTCTTATCAAGAGGATTTGTTGATACCTTTCGGCGGCAGCACCCAAATGCTGTTGGCTACACTTACTGGGGCTACAGGCATGGTGGACGGAAAACTAATAAAGGTATTCCAGGATTTCCTTGTAGTTTCCATTTTCTGATACCCCTAACAAATTTCCTTTCGTGACAATTGTTGATATTATTTTGATTTTCTGAAATCTGAAAAAGGATGGCGGCTTGACTACTTTCTGGTATCAGAGTCCATTGCTGACAATGTTCATGACTCGTACATTGTCCCCGATGTTACTGGCAGTGACCATTGTCCAATTGGTCTTGTCCTAAAGCTGTAGCTTGTTTTTGGTCTCCCAGGGAAAGGAACGGAAAAGATTTGTCGGGTAAGAAGGATTAGTATTAGTTTTCTTTTGATAATGATCAACCCGATTCCAAAAGCCAGCAATAGGATTCTTTATGTTATGTAATTTTATGCAATAGGAAGTTTTGTAATTTTATCATGAATGATATTGTTGGTTTTGGTACTGAAATCTGCATTACCGTGTAAGAAAGCAGACCAAAAAATGGTGCCCGCGCGGAAGGGAAATATTTTTATAATAGAATATCTATATAATATTTTTAATAAAATAAAATAAAACGAGAATCCTGTGTTGTTTTTTTTAGGCTAATGAAAAAATGTAATAAACGTAACAGAAAAGTAAATAATACGTTACGTGTCAGGTTCACGGTGGGTCCTGGTAAATGTTTCGTTTGCCACGTGGCCATATATAATAGGTTGCGGTGACGCCAATAAAGGAGAAGAAGGAAGAAAACTACAAATGAAGGCAAACCCTCAAGATGAGTATTGAAACGGCTAGACAGACAAATCACAGTGATACGCCATGGCTGCTCGCAAGAGGGCTGCAAAAGCGACGGAGCCCACTGCACAATCCACTACATCCGCTGTTTCCCAGGAGAAACCTACCGGCGGCGACGCTGCCATTGGACCTCCTAAAGGGAGATTCACTTTAACGCTGTCTCTAGTTCTCATAGTCCCTTACTTGTATTTGCTGTTTTACCATTACGAGATCCAGGAGCAACTGAAGAGGTCAATCCTGATTAACGCGGCCTTCAGTGTGGTTGGGTTCTGGGTTACGCTCAAGATGATTCCTGTGGCTTCTCGCTATTTGCTGAGGAGGAATCTCTTTGGCTATGATATCAATAAGAAGGGTACCCCTCAAGGTGCCGTTAAAGTGTGAGCCTTTTCGCTCTTTGCTACATTGGGTTCTTTTTTTTCTCTTCCTCCTTTCTGAATTCAGTTTGAGTTAGATTCGGCTTCCGGACGAATTTCAGGCGTGACCATGGGTTGCTCTATCGATTCTTCTTATTGACATGAGGCTTTTCCTTTTCTTTTACTTAAAAATTCAGGGCATAGCATTTCCTATGACATGTTTGAGCTTCGTTATGCATTAGTCCCAAGAAAAAATGGTTTTAGTTTTTACCGGGGCTGAATGCTTTTAACTTGGAAGCTATTGATGAAAGATATCATATCGATATTTCGAACTTTTTGAATTTCAAGCCTTTGTGATCAGTTATGCCACTTTAGAATATAGAATTTCACGACTTGTTACGTTGTGCCTGCTCTATTTTTTTATTCTTCATCAATTCTTAACTAATACCATTTTGTGTTATGCAGACCTGAGTCATTGGGAATCGTTGTATCGATAGTCTTTCTGGTTTTGGTAATATTATTTCAGTTCTTCAACTTTGCCGCAGATTCTAATGTAAGATATTCTTACTTAACGCATTTTATCGTCCAAATTTTTCTTTTTGTTTTTCTTTCTTTCTCGCCTCTCCTACTGAATTTCACGAAATCACTGGAGATTCTAGCTCAGTCGTCTCTTAGCACTGGATTTATGCTGTGTGGCATCATAATGCTTTCAAATAATAGTTTAAATAGGCTGTTATTGGCTCTCTATATGTAGTGGCTTGTGGAGTACAACGCAGCAATAGCATGCATTTGCTTCATGACTCTACTTGGATTTGTGGATGATGTCCTTGATATACCCTGGAGAGTGTGAGTGTTTTGTCATTTGCCTGCTTTTATATTTTTCTGCATTGTTTAATGAACGAGTGTGTGATTAGATCCTTTTGTATTTTTCCACTGAAAGAGCAGAAAATTATTCGTACCGGCAATTGCTGCCCTTGCACTGCTGATGGCATATGCTGGACACACAACTATTATTGTACCAAAGCCTCTTGTTGAACTAGTTGGAGCCAAGGTTTTAGACTTAGGTATGTTTCAAATCCTTGCATTATAAATTCGTCTTCATATCATCGGTGTGGTGGCTCACCCTGTTGCGCACATGCTTAGATGCTTTCTGCTGTTAGCAGTATTATTTTTTCACAAAAAATATGTGACTCAATATCTCAGCTGACATGAGCATATCACTTTTTTATGCTGACTGTAATCCAGTAAATGGAATCATAAGTATTATTTGTGGTAAAATGGTTTGGTTGATGATTTGATTTTACCTTATTTTTCCATAGTTAATTTTTCAGTTCCTCTGGCATAGCAAAGTAAAAGAAAGAAAACAAATAAAATGATACTTATGATTATGATTTCAACAAAAATTGTAGATGAAAGGGTTAAGTAAATCCCTCCATTTCTTTGTCATTGATTGTGAAGAACATATTGTCACAGAAAACAGCCCCAGCTATGTTGTTAATCTAGGGCTAGAATCTCTTTTTATGTTCTAATCCCAAGTTATGATAACCCTACTTACTTCCTGGGTATCTAAATAATCGAAATCCACACGATAGTAACCTTATTAATGATCACCACTAAAATGACATAGATGCTGTTTACCAAATAAGGAAAAAGATAGATCTCTGCTTACATTCCCTAACTTGTTTATTCCTTGATCAATTCACTAGGATCGACAGTGAATTTTTTGTCAGTCAATCAAAGGGTAAAGAAATGTTTGATTGGACAAAATATGCATCATTGCTTTTATATAGCTATAATTGCATTGCTTATATGTAAATGGTCAAGAGTTTGAATTCCCTTAATTTTGTAAAATCTGTGACGTAGTTTAGATAAAATGGAGAATTCATTCTTTTCTTTTGAAAAGATTTTCACAAGCAATCTTGTGTTATTAATAGAATTTTGAGAGTTCCATTTTTGTTATTAACTGAACTAACTATGTATGCGTTATTCCCTATCTTCTCCACTCAAACTTCTAGTGCAGCATTGTGGGAGGAATGTATCAATTTTATATTCCAACATTCCAAATGCAGCTTAGATGGTGTTGAAATGAGTATTAGACATTTGAAAAGTGATTGGCATAACCTTTTTAAATTCATCCTTGTGGACTACCAAGTACCTCTCTTTCTTGTGGAAGTGCAATGAAGTAATAGGCAAAGAAGATTTTGAATGAGCTTATAAATTGCACATTTGATTTAGCCAGTCTTTCTTGTCATGCACAAAGAAATCAGTGTTGATGGCATTATATAGAGAAACTGATAATTTTTTTCTGATATCATATTTCATCTATACTTGCATGGCAACTTGAACATGAAATGTCGTGTGCATGAACTTGTTTACTACTTTTGTCAATGCATTTCATATTTAGTTTTTCTTGTAAAATTATTTAATTACGATATTATTTTTTAGGGTGGATATATAAGTTATATATGGGAGCAATGGTAGTTTTTTGCACAAACTCCATCAATATTCACGCTGGAATAAATGGCCTTGAAGTGGGCCAAACTGTTGTGATCGCTTCTGCTGTAAGTACCAAAAGTGTTTAACTAGTTGAAAGCTGACCCTCCATGGAATTTCATATGGCTGGGGAATTTCACAGATTTTGCTACACAATGCAATGCAAATTGGAGCTTCTGAGGACCCAGAGTATCAGCAGGCCCATGCGTTCTCTGTGTATATCATTCAACCTTTTCTGGCAACCTCCTTGGCTTTACTTGCATACAATTGGTACTGTTGCTTGGTCTATTTATCATGAAATTTTGTTCCTTTTTCCTTTTTAGTATACTCATGTTTGTGTGCGGGCTCTGTTTCCCGTTAGGTACCCGTCTGCAGTATTTGTTGGAGACACTTACACATTATTTTCTGGAATGACTCTGGCTGTTGTTGGAATATTAGGCCATTTTACGTATGCTATTCTTGCCTCTCTAATTTATTTATTTTACATTTCATGATATTTTTCAATTATAGAGGCTATAAAATCCAAAAGGTTGCTTGTTGTGTGTATTTAGATATCTATTTCACGCAATTTGTGATCAACAATTAGGGGCATGTCAAGTCATAATTATAAACTGTTAAAAGTTGAAAATGCTTAGCTTTCTACGTAAATTCTGGTTGTTACAAGATTGATGCAACTATGTCACCTCCGTCCTCAATTTTGCTTTAATCTTTCTTATGTTGCACAGATAGTTCATGTCATGTAGTCATGCTTCAATGATGTTTGGTCTATTGTCCATCTGGTTTACACGCAAAAACTGCTTTTTCTGACCTTAACTTACCATGACAATTTTATTTCTTCTGCAGTTGTTTTTTCCATAATAAGTTCGGTTTTCCATGACTTCTACTCTTTTCTTTGTGTGTTTGTTTACAGTGAAACACTCATGATTTTCTTTGCAGCTGAGATTTTCAACTTTGTCGCCTCAGTGCCCCAGGTTTGATCCAAGAAATCATCCTTCTCTCACTTAACCACTAATTATCTGTTAAGCCAATTTAACTTCTGTGATCAACTACTTGTTCAGCTTTTTGGCTTCTGGCATTGCCCACGACATCGTTTGCCTAGGTAAGCTTTTAATGCATTTGGTTTGAGGTTCTGCATAAATAATGGATATTTTAAAGACATATTGTTGGCTTGTCAGGTTTGATCCTCAGACAGGACTGCTTACTGGAACCACTGATTGGACGCTAGTTAATATCTATTTAAGAATCTTTGGCAGAAAATCTGAGAAGGCACTTTGCATCCATCTTCTTGTTGTTCAGGTAATTCATTAATGTGTTCCATTTGTCATTTTCCGTCTGCTGTTCTATTACTTGGTCCACTTTATTTACAAATTTGTTGAGAGGGAGGGGGAAAGATTTCTTTATCTTTTTCCTTTTGCGGTTTTCTGGCAAAAGAGACGACATGGTCAAATTAGAAGAATGAAAGCCAAAAGCTTTGGATGCATCCATCATAGAGACACCGTTGTCTGTGATTGCCTGTGCATACATCCATACTTGTGTGTTGCAAAAAGTATTGATTGCTGATTATAGATAGATTGGCACTTGTGTGTGTAAACAGGCTCTTGGTTGCTGCTTAGCATTTGGTCTGAGGTATTTGCTCACTGGATGGTACAAGTAAGGCCGCATCTTGAAGAAGCTGTCGTGTCTTCTAAAGCTATCTTTGAACAGAAACTTTTGGAATACGATTTGAAGATAGAAAATACCATACCACTACCATCACCATTAACAACGAGGTGGGTGGGGTATATGCTTCAATAGGAAAAGGAATCTAGCTTTGGCTTTGTCTTTGGCTTTGGCTTTGTTGTACTCTGTGTAAAAGAGCTGGTGCGTGATGGTTTTAATGAGATTTTGACCTTCTGAGAAACGATTGGTAATTTTGGTTTACTTGTAGAGAAGTTTGGCAGAGATAGAAGTTGTTGTGTTCAATCTGTTTTGGTTTTGGGATCATCATGAGTGCAGTTACTATCTATCCATCATCAGTTCCAGAGAGTAGCAAATTGGAGAATGGATTTTTCATATCCAATATATTTATAGTAAATCTAGGGGGCTATATCTGTTATTAGATTTCTTATTTTGCTGCTTAATTACACAATAGTTGAGCTTGGTGGGTCTGGTAGAGTTTCTACAACCCTTTGTGAATTGTATATCTAGCGGCTATGTCTGCTTAGCTTCTCAATACAACCCTTCTGGATGGTTTGTCATGGTTTGTCATGTTTTTTTTTCACATTTTTAGGAAATAATTATTTTTATTCATATATTTCAAGGAATAATCATTTTTAATTGTTTTTGCTGGTTTGACCCACTGGCCCAACTTTCTTTTCTTATCAAATCTCAAGACATTTTCATCAAGAAGAATTATCTTTTGACTTTTGAAGCCTCCATCAATGAAATCGGAATTTTGTTCTAAACAATCCCATTTTCTAGCCCCTCTCCCTCTCACTCTCCTAAATCTCCCTCTCACGAATTCACACATAAATCAATAAAATCCCATCAAATAGAGTGATTATTATTGCTAATTACCTTTAAACCGATTCTCCACCTATTGGGAATAATTTCTAGTCATTACATCCTCAATTCAGATGTATTTCAGGTAAAATCAAAAAATCTATTTCAAAATTAAAGGATCTATTTCTATCAGTCTTTTGATTTGTTGATTCTAATATTTTAGGGATATATTTATTGTCATGTTGCGAAACCCACAAATTGCATGGTAGTCAGGCCCACTATATATAGTGTTGCATCACATAATAATATATAGGATAAACTTACAAGGTTTGCGGTAAAATAGTAAATAATAGAGCCAATATTAAAACTAATACACAACAGAATTAAGAAGAAAAATTGATGTCTTCGGGTGATATTGCATAATCCTAAGATTGAATAATTCGTGAATGAGCACAATATATTATATACAAGCCCAAATTCAGTGTCAACGGTATACTAGTATCCCAGTACAACCAAATTGACTTAAGGGAACAACTATGAATGTAAAGTTTCATAAATTACCTCGAGTATGACCCACCCATAGTCGATTTCTTTTTGCTATGCCTGGGAGTGAGCTCCTATCCATGACATTTTATATTCAATGCCAATAGCTTAGTAGAAACCTACTAGGTGAACGAATGAGAAAAATATGTATAACAATACACATCCAATCACGCATACAATAAATATACATGCTCACACGCAAATATAGACTCAACCAATCAAAGAGTATGCAGCACAGTCACAGTCAAAACATTGTATAACTACATGACTTTCAAAGCACTCATGACCATGATCGAGCTAGCATTGTCTCTCAGTTCGTTGAGGTCTCTGGAGTGAGAATGAGATACGTCAATGGTACTTCAGACTTTCCTTTTCTTATCTTAACTCATTGTCCATTCCATTGATACTTTTGGGTATTAGGTGATGGTAACTCCACTTAAGCGGTCCCCACTCTGCATTATCCTGATGTGCACTCACTCGGTACCTTCAGGTCATCTATTGCCCTCCACATAGCCTCAATTCTTCTGTCATCTCCACGCCACACTATCATACTCGGAGAACTCTCAAGAATAATACAGGTTACCTTATGCTATGCCTGTGCATTTCACGTCTTGTGTACGACATGCACTCAATGCATTATATGCATTTCATTCATCACTTGACGTGAGGATATAATTATCCGTTCATAGCATGGCATAATAGTCAAAGCACACTATAACACTAATTAACTAATGTATGCATTATATTTCAGACTGTTAATTAATTACTCTTTTGTTTATCACAACTATTTAATCATGTCAGCAAGTAAAGGAAATAAATAAAATCTATCCACTCGGATTTGGAGTTTGTAAAGCCCTGAAATACTTCCATAGTTGCTGGATTGATTCCCTGAGGCCCATCACTTCTAGGTATCCACCTACACATACAATCATTACTAATTTCTTAACATCATAGACTAGATTGCATAATAACACATAAATTCATCCATCTATGTCCCTTTCTCAACTTGTTTCTATCCGAAAATCGATCCGGGACCAAACCAGATAATTTTCCTATTTTTTCTTATTTTTACCAATATTTTTCTAATTATTTGATCTATCAAATCATTTCCAAATCTAACAATCTTAGTATTACTAGACTCATCATTAAATTTAGTATTTTCTGTAAATTTTTTTGGAATTTTTAAAAAATTTTACTATTTTTCTTAATTTTATACTTTTTAAAAATATTTTTACTAATTTTTGAAATTAAAATAGCTCAACCAATCAAATCGTGCCACCTGGCAGAACCAGGCACTGCCAGACCTACATCCAAACTTGCCCGAGGGTGACATGTGCCCGATCTAGGGTGTGCCATGCCTCATCCGAGCCTGTCTTTAACCTCGAGTGACACATCATCTAGTTCGACAGCCAGACAACCCGTCATTTGGAGGGATCCCTAACGACATGTTGTCTGAGGTCGTCTTCAACCTCTAGATGCCAGAATTGCCACCTACAAAATCCTAATTTTCCAGAAATCTAATATCGACAAATACGTAATAATACTCCACTAAAACATTACCAACACAAAGATCATCATGTTTCAACCTTAACCCAACCAAAAATTGGCAATTTTCATCAATTAAAATAACCGATCAAACAGACTTAATACCCGGATTTTCGAGTGCAAAACTCACCTAGATTCGACCATGAAACAGCTGGAAACAATACGAGAATGCCAAAATAGATTCACAAGCACAGGAGAAAACTTTCTGACACATTTTGGAGGGATTTGGGCCTGTAACGGGAAGCAAACACATAACAGGACACTTATCCCATTACGTTACTGGTGACAGGTGAAAACCAGGGAAGCCCTAAGCGGTAAATGGTTTCCTTGTGAAACTGCATCATTTCAGGCATTGTTTCATATATTAATAAAAATCAAATACATTACAATATACCTTAGAAAAAATCAAAATAAATTAAATTATAATTCCAATAATTTTTTAAAAAATTATTAATCCTCATAAACCTCGAATGGAACTATCTAGGTCACAAATACCACAATCATTAGTAAAATTCACCATTTTATTTCTCGATCGTCGATTATATAAATAAAATAATTTCTCAATAATTATAAAAAAATTTCAAAATAGAATTTATCATCTAAAGCATCCAAAACCAACCATATTCTTATAATCAATCTTGGAATGTGAGCTAAGACCCACTAACATCGATACTCCTTAGTTGAATTTCCAGGCCCAAGCAGACTGGGAATTTTCAGGATTTCACATTTAGTATGTTGTAAGGTTACTTTTGTGTGAGTTTGATGTCTTGTTATGATGATTTAAGATGGAACCCAAAGTTAGCGTTTATGTGTGTTTGATTTGGGAATTTTGTTAATGTAGGCATGTATTGGTTAATTGTGTATTTTTATTGTGTTAATTGATATGTAGTGTTGGTGTGTGATTCTTGAGTTTGAGCACAAACCATTAGTTTTATATTTGTAAGCTTGAGGGTTGAGTGGCCAAGTGTGGGATGTGATGAGAAATGTGGAATTGAGGATGTGAAGAGTTTGATCATGTGTTTGAGAGCTTAAAGGTTAGCTGGAATAGGGCATGGTTGCACGGGAGGAGGATCATCGTGTTGACCTTAGCTTGTCTAGCGTGCATTCAAATGAGTCGACTCTTCATCATTTGTATGATAGGCAAAACCTTGTGTTTTGGAAAGCAATCTAAAATAAAATATAAACTTGATCATTTATGTTAAAGGACATGTTTAAAATGATTTTATGTACTAGTAAACATAAGCATGATTTGAGAATTGAGTACATTGTGATATGTCTAACTTTATGACTATTTTGTCATTGAGTTCCTGTTGCATAAAACTAAATTTAGTCTCAATAAGAACACGTGCATTAACAAATAATATAGATGTCAAGCATCACATATTGATAATACAAGAAGCTGTAAACAAGACTAAATCATCTAATCAAATTATATTCCCAGTTAAATTGAATAAATATGGAAATTTAGTTAATTATCTAGTGAGTTGAAATATAAATCCTATACTAACAAATCTCAACCCAATAAAATGATTTAGGTAACAATGATATCTAATGCTCACACATATTAATTGGAAACAAATAGTATTATTGAATGAATCTTTTGTAAGTAATTACTAATATAACTTAGTAAATTGATTAAGTATATTCCTATAATAACCAATAAACTAGATTGATGAAGTGATATCCTAACTGATCTTAGAATTATTAAAAATATTCTCATTCTAATAACACAAAGAAATCTTTCTAGGTTTATTATTTTAGTATCGAAATAATTTTTTTTTACATTCCCTTTTTATTATCTTAGATTCGAAGTGATCAATTTTGATTGATGATTTAATTAAATAATAATTATATGATTAAAATATATTACTATCAGATAAATCAATTATTGAATTTAGATATAAATATCTAATTTGCTAAATATGAACTAGAGAATTCAAAGAAATACAAGAGAAAATTATTATATTACTTTAAATTCAAATAAACAATACATACGAGTGTCTTGATTACTTTGAAAACTGAAAATAATATAGAGAAAATGATAAACTATATCTCAAATAAAACTAGAAAAATGACAAGAAGGCTTTATTGTGTTACTATATTCAATTTATAATATGGTGGTTTTGATCGGTTGAACTAACTATATTCAACTAATTTAATATTTAGTTTGTCTTTATTTGTAACCATTGCTTCAACCGGTTAAACTGAGTCCTTCTCAATTGGTTGAATGCCTCTCATCACGAATTGCATATCTTGATCTAAAACTTAGCTAATTTTAAATTGATCAAAGTTTTTAACCCTTTGATTTGTCCTTTGGTTCTTTGCCAAACTTTAACAATTTATTCACTAATTTTAGCTAGTCCAACTCCTTTTGATTCGATTGATCCTTAGTCACTCTAGCGTGGATAATATTATCCTCAGTAATTTTGACTGGTGAAAGTAAATGTTCTTCGATTGCTCCTTCCATTATATGGTCAGAACCTAGATATCTTCAGCATTTTAACTAGTCAGACTAATAAAAATTCGCTTGAAACATATACTTTTCAATCAAAACTTTTATTTTCTATACATTATGAGAAAACTTATAAGAGAATGACAAATATACAGATAATGAATGCATTTCATCATATTTTGACACTAAATTGCTACAAATAAGACTTAGATAACACTGCATTCACAAAGTTATCAGTTTTATTGATGCATAGGTAAATTGTGTGCATTTTAGCATAGGATTGATGGGTTTGAGGAGTGCCAAGGGATGAGTTTTATGTTGTTTGACGTGTTTTGTGTATTGGAGATAATCTTTTAAGATGAATTGTGTTCTTTTATTGTTGTAGGTTTTAGTTTATGTAATTGGATGTTTTGATATATGATTTTAGAAAGGATTTGAATTGAGTTTATGTGAGAACTCAATCTTATATCAAAAAATAATGAGGTTGGTCTTGAGCTTATATATGTGGGGTTATGGAATCATGTGTATCAAGATATCTTTTGGATTGTGAGGACATAAGTTCAACATAATATTGCATTTGTGATTTCACATGTATACACTCGCGTTTAAGCCTATTGAGCTAGGGCATGATAAATGATGGTGAATGTCGATCTTACTCCTCTTTTATGAGGGCTTGTGCCTTTAATTTGGACCCACACCTCAAGGGATGATATTGAGGGGTTAAATTAGAAATGAGAGAATTGTGAGAATCTAATCCCACATCAGAATAAGAGTATGGATGATTTTGGGTTTATATGAGTGGACTTGTGATATCATGTGCGTCAAGATATCTTTTGGACCACGAAGACAGAAGTCCAACACAATGTCATACCTAAGGTTTCATATGCACACACTCGCCTCTAGGCCTGGTGTGTACAATTTTTTATATTGTCCCAAACCGACTGTGTTTGTTTAAGTTTCGATTAGTTTTATTCAGTATTTTTACTATGTATCATGGTTAATTTTCTAACTAAGCTGATATGTTTTGTTAATCAATTTTAGTATCTTGTTATACCGACTATTGATTGTTGATCCGAGCCTGTGATATAAAAGCTTAAAATCCTAAATTTTTTTCATTCTCTTATGATATCCTCTCTCTTCATAGTCATTCATCCATCTTTCTCTTGCTCTCATCCTCTTCTTGAACCTTCGTATATCACCTATTGAAACATAACCAGATCCATTCCGTTCTCAGCCTCTACCTCCCCTCTCTCATCTCTGTTTATTGTCCTCTAATTTGAGTCATAAGTTTGTTTTTCTCCCTCAATCCCTTTTGTGTTTGAGTCTATGGATTGAGTCTTGTTCGATTTTGACTCTTATTGAGTCCCTAGATTTTTTGTGATTGCTATGTGTATGGGTAAGTGGGTGAGATTCTGTATTTTTAGACTGTGGTGTTTGTGAGGTTATGGATTCCGTGGTGGGTCACCGTGTTTGTGTTACTCCTTTGGATTTGTGTGTGCATGGTCATTATGTCATGCCCCGGAATCCAAAATTTCATGTGATAATCGTCATAAGCCCACTATATATATTGCTATCATACACACAACAGCATAGACAGTCAGGTTACATGGCTAAAAGGGACCAAATAATAGAGAGATAACAATAAGAGAAATAATCTAAAATTATGCAGCAAAATTAAACGAATACCACAATGTTGTCCGGATAACATTGTAAAAAATTAAGCTTAGGAAAAACTACCCAGGTATTAATTTAGAACAGACTCGATCATATTCAAATACACTAAGGAAAAAAAACACTATAAATATATTGATCCTCAAACATTATCTCAATTATGATTGTTCCATTGTCGATCGGTTCTCATTATGCCTGGGAGTGAGTTCTTATTTATCATTCATGTATTCAATGCCAATAATCTGGCAAAAGCCTTCAAGGTGAGCGGACGGGAAAAATATGCATAGTAAAACACATGAAATCATTACATAACATAATAGGCATGCTGGTACACATTAGTTTATTTGCATACTTACTAAGTCAAATCAACATGGTCATAGTCATAACGTAATGCAGCACACAATTGCTCAGGCAATCAGGACCATGGCTAGGTTGGTAATGTCTCTCAGTCCTTCTGGTGCTAGGAATAGGATTGGGATCCGTCAGTGTCACTCGATATGCAGCTCCTCATATATCTCTTGTCATCTCAAATGCCCAAACTCGAACAATTCCGATGGGACATACACACCTCTTGGCTCAGTTCCACTGATGATGCCGGAGTATCAGGTGATGGTTGTTCCACCTACTCGATCCTCATATTAGGATATCCTGTTTATTCATATTATAGGATAATAAATTATACTCATCATCCCTTCTTATGCCTCCCTTGGAAAATCCATGTCACTCTATCATACTTGGATAGCTCTCAAGAGTAGCAAAGGTTATCCCCTGTTGCTGTGATAGTTGATTCTGTCTCATGCTTCCTAATACACCCAAATACTTCATATGCACTTCTATTATAATAAACACATATAGCACATTCGACTAAGTTATAGCATGGCAATTCAAGTATGAGGCAACACAGGCAATAGGTACCAATTCTTAGCACATGCAATGATTTAGGTCATTATTTCATTATTTTTATAATTAATCATACTCATACTAATTTAATCATACCAGCAATCAATATATAAAAGAATCTATCCACTCACGGGTTTGAAGTTCAATTAGCCCACAACTTCTTCCATGCTAGCTAGACCGATTCCTTGAGGCCCATCACCTGTGGGTATCCACGTACACAAGTAATCATAACCAATTTCTTAATATCATATACTAAATGCATAATCACATCTAAAATTATATGCATATAACCTTAATCTAATATGTTTTTACTCGAGAACCAATCCGGAATCGATATAGATATTTTTCCTATTTTTTTTTATTTTTTCAGATCTTGATCTAATTATTTAACCAATCAAATCATATCCAATTCTTAAAATCTTGGTACAACTAGATTCCTCATTGTTTCTAGTATTTTTCATAAATTTTTAGGACTTTTTCTACTATTTTTTTCGATTTTTTACTCTTTCTGGCTATTTTTCTATATTCTAGATTTTTATTTATTTCTTGCCAATTATAGCATAACACTTAACGGAACCAAGCGCTGACGGCACACTATCTGAAGCTTTCAAATGGTGACATGCAGTTTCACCCAAGTGTGTCATGTTGATCGAGCTTAACGTACGATGTATCGTCTGCTTATGCAAGCGAAAGGTCGTCTATACTAGCACCCGGACAACCTGTCACACGAAGATGCCTCGGTGTCGTTCGAGGTCGTCTTCAACCTCCATCCTGTCAGTGATGACCTGAAACTCGCTAGAAACACACTCAATCATAGATCTACTTGTACACCAAAAACACATGAAAATTACACCAATCTTTAGCCCATTCCATCTCGATTCTAAACTCACCAAAACAATCCAATTTCTATAAACTAAAACCACAAAATCAAAGAGAAGATTTACCTGATTTTTGGGTAGAAATCTGACCCAGATCCAACAATAGAAAGACTGGAACCAATGCGAAAATATCAAAACGCAACTTGCAAGCTCAAGGGGAATGATTTTTGGGGGAGAGAAAGGCTATGTACATTCATTTTGAACATCTGTCAATTTTACGGGATCTTATCCCATTATCTCACCGTCAATGGGCGATGGCTGGGAGAAAGAGATACGACAGCTTGTTTATTAGGCAAAAACGATGTCACATTATGTTTGATACGGAATAACGTCGTTTTCGTAAACACTTTACGTGAGTGGCTAAAATGGCAGCTACCTGTGTGTTTTGACCACAAGCGGTCAAAACGACAAGGGTCAATGTCATTTTAACCTTGTTTTATCAAAATATTATGATTTTAATAATATTAAATATAAATATTATTTATTAATTATATAAAACCATCAAAAATCATAAAAATTATTATGTTCTTCCGAAAAATAAGCAAAAATTTTCTACAAAATCCTTTTAACCAGTATTATTCATTAATACCAGAAAATTTAGTTTTTCATAAATTTATAATTTACTAAAAATTAAATACCTTAAATAAATATCTCAAAAAATAACGATAAATATAATTATGCTTCCAAAAGTTTCGAATAATTTACTAATATTTCTAAACTTCTATTGGACCAATCCAATATCCTAAATTTCCAAAGTCATTCAATACAATTTATTTTTTTATTTTTTTCAATTACCTATTTTAAAAATATCCATAATTCTCAATAAATACAATAATTCTCCAAAAATAAAAATTTAGCTTTAAAATTCATCATTGGTTCAAGAGTGTTCAAGAGTGCAGGCTAAGGCTCACTAATATTGACGATTCTCGAATGGGCTTCCCAGCTCGTACAGCTCAGAAGTTTCAGGTTCTGTGTGAGATTGTGGTTGTGGTAGTGTTTTGTTGTCAATTTTGTGGGTGCTCTCTGTAATATCACAGTTATTCTTTACTTTCATACTTTCAAAATTGGTTCCATACTATTATTATTACTATTTATCATCGATGTAGTTCAATATTTATCACTATTTATATTTTCTGAATCGATTTGGAAATCAATTATTTATAAATCAAGTGAAACTAATAACTAACTGAGAGAAAAAAAATAATTTCGGTTAATAACAAATTTAGTAACAAAAATATCGGTATCAAATATTTGTTGATGTTAAAAAAATATGAAAAATCTCAGTATAGTTAATCTCAAACCACATTGATGCACACCCTTATCATTGTATAGGATGACAATTTAAGAGACAAAAATAAGTGTTTTGAGGTTCAGGTCATGTTTATAACCGGTTTTCCCTTTAATAGCAATTGATCTTGTTGTTGAGTTTTATAATATGACATATGTAGCAAAATATTTAAAATTTTATAAATCATGCCATCATAATCTAGGAACATTTATATATAGAATTAAAATCAAGAACTTGGAGACCCCGACTCCTCCAGACCCTCTGGTTGTAGTTGACTAATAGATTCTATCAAAATTGGTATCAAGTAATAGTGTGTCTAGACATTGTCTAGCGTGTATGCATGTTTTTTTAGATATAACCATTTAGTGTGTTTAGTGTGTCCGGAGTGGAGAAGATATTAATAGAGATTTGTTGACAGATGTAATAAAACCTTTCTTTGTCTTGTTTAGGACTTGTGACCCATTTTAGGCCTGTGTTAAGAGGCCATGAACTTTTGACTCAATTTTTTAATTTTCGACCCATTTTTTTTCAAAGTAGCCCATTTTGTGAGTTTTAAAATTTAGATTTAAAATTCGAGACCACATTATTGTTTGTTGACATATTTTGTTTTAATTGACATATTCTTATAAATTTGACCTAGGAGGTTCAAAAAGTCAAACCTGAGGCTTTAACTCGAGAAATCTATAAAAGCTAAACACTTCGAAAATTTTCCAGCTTTCTCGTCCTTTTCTTTTCTCCTTGCACATACACACATGCACCATTTCTCCCCTCGCTCCTCCTTTGCTTCCTCTTCGATTTCTCTTGTTTGGTGATAACTCTGTAAAATATAGAGTTATTTAGTGACTATTTGTCACAACCCGGCCTAGCCGGCCTGAACGTGTATGTGTACGTGATAGATCATAATTGTAACGCTCAGTTGGGTTTCTAACCACATCAAAATATGCATCTTGTTACTAATGATCCATTCACACCACACATATAAGCCTAAGACCTCCCCCACTCATTTTCAATATGGGATTGGGTAATACTGACCCCCGACACAGGCTGGGTCTCGCAATTTCCCCTCCTTATAGACCCTGTGTCCTCATGAGGGAAGTCCAAACGTAACTGGCAGGCCCAACATAAACACAACACATAGCCCAAGATCACATAGAAGAGGAAGCTAGATCGGATTCGCTACCATTTGTCATGACCCAATCCCCGGACCCCCGGCTCAGTGGGCCTAGACGTGTATATGCGTGTGATGGATTACAAATGCAACACTCGGTTTGGCTTCTAACCACATGAACTAAAAGATATATCTTGTAACAAATGATCTATTCACATCATACATATAAGTCCAAGACTTCCCCCACTCCTCTCTGATGTGGGATTGGGTAACACTGACCTCTACACAGGCTGTGTCTCACACTATTCATTAGGTATTTAGGTTGTTCTATGATATTCATATGATAAAACTATAATTTTATGCTTATTTTATACTAATTTCGCTTGTGAACATGAGTTACAGGTTTTTAATTGGAAAATGACTGAATTAATGAAAAAATCAGGTAGTCGATCTGTCCTACTAAAGTAGTGATCAGTTATGTGCTCAGTACGAGTTGAGCCGAGAAGATTGAAGCTAAACAATTGATCATGCAATTGCACAACTCGAGCCAAGAGGTTTAACCAAATAGTTCCGGTTGGGAATATTAGAAGATCGATCATATAAATATGCGACCCGGGCTGAGGGGATTTCAAAGAACCCATAACTAGTCATGATTAAGTGACAACTAGTTGTTATTAAGTGATGAGGGGTCGACTGTGTAATACTAGAATTATTAGTTTATTCAAATTTCTATACAAAACTAGTCTGGCTGAATAGGTAGGATCAGTTGTGTTGACAAGATATAGATAGATAAGCTAGGGTTATAGTTCAATATCGAATGCTTGAGTGAAAACTGAATCTCAAAGTCAAAATCAAGATTTTAGGGTTGTTTGTAAGTGCACAATTCATTCGAAGTATTTTGTGCTGGACCATTTTGTTATTTAGTTAAGATAATGAGATATTTATGCTTTTGATTAATCATTTTCTAATTATGTTTGTACAAATACCCCTTATTCTTGAGGTGTGATTCAAATCTATTATGTCAAATGTTCTTCTCTTATTATGAATGATTTAATTGGTATATTCTTTTAAATTGTTAATACAAGTTTGATCATCTTGTTCCAGTCAAACCCATAACAGAGTGAAGAGTCACTGGTGGATGAGGATTATAGAATCAATGGTGGACAAGGATTATAGAATCAAACCACTAGAACCTATAAGGATAGGAATATACCTTATGATTCTAGTATGCTAGAACTCTTATTAATGTATCTTTTGAATTCTAGTTATAATATGAATTAGAACTTCATCATCATCCCTTATAATTCAAGTATAAGAATTTCATATGATTGTCTGTGGGTGGATGTTCTCTGTGACTTCAAGAGGAGTCCCAGAAACCCTAAATAATTCATAAGAACCCATAAAAAATAAAAGAGAACAGTAAACATAACAGAGGAAGAGTATATCCCGGGACCATAATTAATTATCTTACTCACTTATTTACTTTTCTGCATTTTGCTCGTTAAAACCTATCTACTTAACCAATTTAACTAAAAGGAAGAAAATTAAACATGTTCTTCTATACTTATTCCTTATGGGATCAATACTCATACATTTTGGAATACTATATCACATGTGAACCTATATATTTTGAAGGAGTGCTTACAAATACGTAAACACTTGGGCAGTATTATCCACACATTTTTTATTGCATTAATACCAATTCACATAGCTGGAAACAAGGATTTGTGTGAGGACCCGTTCCTGGTAACTGGGAGCCTCACCGTCGTGCAGCCCCGATTGTCCCAACTGGTGGACCAAGCGGAACTACACAAGGCTTAACCGTAACACTTTGTTTCAATACTACAGAACATTTGCATTATTTCTTTCAAAACATGGCACGTATCAATTGATACTCGGCATAACCAACAAACAACGGAGTAACAAACACATACAGTGAAGATATCAAATAACATACAACGGCCATACGGCCTCAAACATGCAACACCTCGAGTCCACACTCACAGATCCCCAGAAACTCAAAACAACATCACTTCTTATATATACCAGCACAATGCACAAGTATCCAAATATACAAGAAGATGTGAAGGATGCCGAGTCAAAAAAAAAACGTGCATGTGCATTTGTCCAGCCCTATGATCAATACCAGGATAGTAACCTCAAAGTTGAACAGCTATCTTTCACAACTTAGTCCTGAAACAAAACAATAGAGAGGGGGGGTGAGATCAAGGACCTCAGTGGAAGTTACCGCGTCATAAGCATAAACGGTGGAATGGAGACAAAATCAAATCATAGTATCAAACATTTATTCAAACCATTACAATCCATGTTCATCTATATATCCATCCTAAGTGTACACACCAAACGGCATAAGGAAATAAATACAAGAGATCCATAAATCACAGCTTTGATATTTGGCTACTATGCCCAAAACATAACGGGGTGGACAGAAATCACTTTCACGTAACCCCCGCTAAAAGGTTACCTAAAAGCCTACTGATGGTTTTCAATTGTAGCATATATATAAACAAAACCCCACCATCAGCATTGTCCAAAATTGAATGGAGAAACACAATCTATCACATTCAATTTTGTGCACACATAATATAACGTCGTAAGATATATATGAAGCATTTATAAGGCATTTCCCTTCATAGTGCACACATCACTCAACATACATACATATATCCAACCATACCTCTCCAAGGTAAGCAACTGTCCTCTCTATAAGGACTCCATATACTTACCTAACTTGATCAAGCATTTACCGTCAATTCCAATCGGTACAGTGCCTAGAAAATGTTTATATTTGGTACTCTTTTCTCTTCTTTTTTTTCGAAAACATAATGCATAAAACATAGCACACTTCATCACACTCAAAAGAAGGCTTTCCGGGGTTAAAAACACTCATTCAGGGGTTACAAAAGAGTATGAATATCATCTAGATCCTTACTGGAAATCGGGTGGTCTGACCGGCTAACGATCAAAGAGTGAATTTATCATGTATGGGTTATTAAATCTAAAAATTCTTCATATATTCCATGCATGCATTTAAACATTTTCATCTTGTAAATCAAGTGTCAAACATCTCAAAATAATATTCAAAGTATTCGGTCACAATAAGAAACATGTATATGGGAATGAAAAATCACATCGTATGAAATTTCGTATACACCAAACAAATCAGCATGCTTCAGCTTTTGAACATACAGATGATGCATTCAAACATGGCAAGAAAACTAGGATTCTAACAAAAGATTAAACACAATTCAGGTCATGCCTCCATTCAAACCAAAACATTTGATCATATTTTAATTCTGAAACAAAACGTTACGCGTATGCAAATGAAACATAAACTCTCACCTCTCGTTGCGTCAACGGTTCTCCAACAATATCCTTGCCTCTACTGCTCAATCCGGTACCGCCTAAACAAGCACAAACCATACAGCCATACTAAGCATAACCAATCAAGGAATCAAATGGAAAATAGTTGAAAGCAATCATATAGACCCTCTCACGCTGCACACACATCTACCTTTCCCTATCCAATCTCAACAACCAAATCATATCCAATCTAAACAACCAAATCATATCCAAGCTAAACAACCAAATCACAATCCTCCTTACATTCAGATACTCTCATTACCAACTCAACATCAATTCCTCACATAATTAACACGCTTCCTATCAATACGGACTACAACCACTCAATTAACATGAATAAATACGCCAACATGATCAATAACATGAAGAAACAACCCCCTAATACTGTTCATCCAAAATTCATACAAGAATCATAGGTTGTTTTCATGCATTTCCATCCATCAAAAACACTCAATCACATCACTAGCAACCTGAATAAACTAACCAATCCAAAAGAAAACCAAAGAGCAACCACTTACCAACAAATCTGTAATTTTCGGCCAAAATGAAGAACACCTAAAAATCAGGCCTTAGACACCAAACTAACAGTGGAAAAGTGTAGAAAATTGATGGGAAAGTGTTTTGGGACAATCTCCCACAAGTTTTTGGGGTCAAATTGGGCAAAGTTTGGATTTTGGTAGGTTGGAAGGGTGAAGGAAGGAGAAAAACGAGTTAGGGCTGGTGATGAGTGTGTGTTCTGTTGGTCACTTATGAAAGAAGAGTGTTTAAAGGATGAAGTGTGGGCTTGGGATAATGGGTTTCGGGCCCAAATGTTCAATAAGGTTGAAATATACAATCGACGGCCCGTTTCATCACAAATGAGCCCAAGTGAAACCTGAAATGTCAACCAAGTGGTCCAACAACTTCTTTGAGTATATAAAGCCATAACATAAGGGTTGGGAATGAAAAAAAAATAGCAAACAGCCCAACACACAAAATTTTAGCCCAAACGGCTTGCGGTCGCTCAAAACGGACCAAAATCAACCTGGTTTGTTTTCCACTGCCTCAACCTCGATCGTCTAACCTATCTCACTCACAATCATACTTAAACACTCTCAGATTCACTATGGGTTACTTAAAGACTTCCTACGGCCGTACAATAGACGGGATCTCACAATTTGAGTTGGAATCAAAAGATCTAAAGGATAAGGCACAAAGTGATATATTGAGGTGATGTCTTAATTTTTGATTTTTTGTTTTCTTTTATTTCTTTCAGTTGTTTAATGTTGTTTAGACCTATTAGAGTGTTGTCTTTCAATGGAAATAAGATTTGATTGATTTTGAAGAATCAATGTCTTTGTGGCATTTAGGTAACTATTTGTGTTTTTGAGTTATTTGTTGATTTTGATACTTAAGATAGATTATTTTGATGTTGCTAAGTGTTGTGTCCTTTTGTTGCTTGGTTTGTATTCCAGATGATTTTTTCCTTTGAGTGTGAGTTTGGGATTTTGGTGAATTCCAAGGATATTACCATTAATGGAGTAGTAAGTATTGTTTCAGATTAGTAAAGTATTGGTGATGATATTAGAGTGTGTTTTAAAAAGTCATTTTGGCATGGTGTTGTGTTGTTTTTGTTTGATTTTGGTATGGTTTAGCCTAAGCTTGATCATTTCATGTTGTGCTTGTCTAAATGATGTGGTTTTGTTTGATTGAGGTTTGTGCAGCTTGTGGTTGTGAAGTTTTTGTGCTACTAGAGGTGTGAATCTACTCTTTATGCATTTTGGAAAAAAAATTTGTTTGAAGTTAATTAAAATATGATAAATAACTTTGTTTTGATTGTGAGATAGTGTATAAATGTGATGAAATATATGTTCGGCCAAATTATTTATGTAGCATAAATTGGAAATGCAATTGGCATAAGTTGAATATACTAAGCATGCATAAATGTGATTGTGCATACATTAGATGGTTGGGCGTGTAACCTTCTAGACAAGGTTTATGTGTACTGATCCAAAATAACACTCTTATATCTTGATTTCTATAATCTCTTAGACATTTTCAAAAATATACAAAGCCTATACCAAAATACCATACTCGTATTTTTTTTATAGAAGGAATGTATGTAACCTTCTGGACAAGGTTTATATATCCTGTCCCTAAAAAGCACGTTTGTGCTTTCTTAAGTGAGAGCATGTAATTTTCTGGACAAGATTTACATACTCTAACTTGAATTAACACATTTATGCTTGTTCCTTTCAATATTGATCCAACATATTCAATAAACATTTCATTATTATTCATCCTTATAATTATGTTACTTTAACTATAAAGTCTAACAATACTTATGATCTAATATTGTCATTAGAGATATTCTTTAAAATATTTCATATCTATTTTATAATTTTGAATTGAAGACATATTCTAAATCTAACGTGTATTATATTTTTGTTATCTTTATAAAATATTTTTTATTAGTTTTTCTTAATAAGATTTTTAACGAGATAATTTTTTAAAAGCAATATAGTTTTTTGTTAGGATTTTCTCATTAGACTTTACCAAATGATATGTTAACAATACATATTCTTACTGTAAAAACATTATATATATATAATATCTAAAATATTTATTAAAAAATACAATGAATTAGTAAATATTTTGGATATTGAAAAAAAATATTTATTAAATAGTAAGTCATTTTTTTCAGTAATATCTCTTTTTTTTCCTCTTACTAAATTTAGTGCAAATGCAAGGAGAAAAATTATACTTAAACAATATCATATTGATATTTCTTAGGATTGATAAAATTAAATGAAATAATTTTGTCAAATAAAAAAAAATCACTGCACAAAAAATTGATTCGATGACATCTTCTTTCATTCTAATTAACTTGAGAATTAGAAAAAGCTTGGTAGTAGGTAGTAGTAGAATTGGAAAGAAAATGTAAGGTTTTCCCTTTTCTGTTACCGAAAATTCCACGCACCTAGGGTGGCATAAAGTTGGATTGTTCACAGTTTCCCTTGGTTCGGGGGTTAGCTGGTTTGACCAAACCAAAACAAACTTGTAACTCAATTCAAAGTTCAAACAAAAAGGCAAGGCTCCCTCGGCTCGGCTCGGCTCGGCTCATGGGTGACTATAAATATCAACATATATATTGGAGTTATGTAACTAAGCCAAAACCTTTTTCGTTACTTGAAGTATTTGATCACCCCAACCCCAAAATCGCAAATTTCTATATCCTCTGGAATCTGGATTCATTCCATCCATTTTTTCCTTTTTTTTCTTGATTAATTTTTAATCTTGTTTCTCACTCAAGTTTCCTATTCTTTCTTTCTTTCTTTCTTTCTGACTGGTGGTAACCCTCTCCCTCCTTTTGCCAAATTCCCTTGATATTTCTGCCATGAATAGCTGGAGGAGACAGAGAGGTCAAATACATCATCACGACCTTCAGGGCTCAAGATCGCGTCGCAGGAAACCGTCTCATGGTTTGCTTCTCTCTTCCTCTCAAATTCCTTCTTTCTTATTTAAACAACTCTCCTGATACCAAACTGTGTTTTAGTTGTTCGTTCGCCTCTCTCTTTTGTGTGCTCTAGGTTTTCTTGTCTTTCTCTAAAGTTTTATCTTCTCATACTTTCTGGATGGATTTCTGTTTGTATAACTGTGGTTTCCTTTTTCCAGAGGATTTGGTGAACTAGTACGTTTGTTTGTTGTTATTTTTGGGATTGATTTAATTTGGACGTGAATCACTTGGCCCTATTATTTTCTTCCTCTGGAACTCGGAATCGGTTATGCGGTTTTCGCATTCTGTTCCTTTCTATCTACGAAATGAAGTTTCTTATTCGTGAATTTGGCCATGGCACGCTTTTCCCCTGCTTTTTTGGTCAGTCGGTTGTGTTGGAGTTAATTATAATTATGACACCTTTTTATTACTAACACCTCGTCAGTCAGCAGGAGATAAATATTCGTCGGAGGATGGTTTCACTGAAATTTAGAATGTGCTGCCCATTATAGTCATTTTTGGAGTGCTTTTTTTCCAAGTCTGGTTTGTTTGTTTTTCACTCTTCTTATTATCTCTTTAAGTTACAATCCGCATCTCTTTCTATTTGTTCGAATGATGGTAGCTTTGACATGAAATGTGCATTTTCTGATTGTTGAACAAATTAATGAGCCATTTTGCTACTGAAATTTTAATTGGGATGAATATGATGTCGGAGTTGAATGATTTCTGTGACCTTGGGGATTTGTTGAGAAAGCCAAGTGATGAATACGATTTGGGTACAAATTCCTTCGAATTTCAATTTCAAAACTTAATGCCAATATTCTAAATATGCCAACAGAATGAAACTTTTGGAATAGGAAGATGACTGTCTGAGCGTAACTTTTTGTTGATCCATGCTAGATGCTTTTCCTTAAGCACTTACTTACTACCTTTCCTACCGATTCCTATTCTTCCTTTACATTGTTTTTCTTCCCCTTTATTCATAATCTTTGGAATATCTAGTTCTGCTATCATGGGACGTTCTTGTTATTTGTGTTATTCTCTTCCTGGCATCTTTTCCTGTTTTTAACCTTTTCTGGAAGCAATTCGTATTTTCTTGTTTATCTCTGAATAGTTGAACTTATATTAAATTCTCTGTTTTTTCCTCAAGGTAATTGGGCTACTGATTCCTGTTGTTTATGTACTTTCTTTATGTGTCTTTGGAAATACTAGTTCTCTGCAATCATTTGTCATGTTTGCTATCCTGTGTTTCTATGTGCCTTGGTCCTTGCCCTGTTTTAGCCTCATCATTCTGTGATTCATGTTTTGTTGAACTTGCATTTAATTCTTCTTTTCTTTTTCCAGGTAATTGGCAGCCAACTATACCTTCATGGGAGAAGGAATTCTGCTCTAGCGTTGGTTCAGTTCCTTGGAGAAAGCTTTTAGAGACCAAAAGGTTTATGTATCTGTATGAGAATGTAGTTCAATGGAATGACTCTGCTGGTGAAGAGGCATTTCACAATGCCAAAAATCGATTCTGGGCAGAGATTAATGGCCTCCCGTGCAATATATCATTGCCTGATCCTGATGTTTATATTGATAAAATTGATTGGAACTGCAATGTTGACCCTGAATTGCTTTTAGAATTAGAACAGGAACCCAAAGAACCTGACGCAGGAAACAAAGGGGAAGAAGACGTAATTCTTGGTAAGTCTCTTCTGTTTAATCAGTCATTTTGTTGCACTGGATGGGGGGAAGCTGAAGAAGAGTTTCAAAAGGTTCAAAACTCGGCATTGGATTCTGGATACATGGATCAGAAGAAAAATGGTGGTGGATACGAGAATAACTGGGAAAGAAATGTTGCTCAAATTAAAGGAGCCGCAGAAAGCAATGGATGGGAAAACTGGTGGGATGATTCATGTGGATGGGGGAATAGATATGATGACAGTGACAGAAGAGTTGGAGACCGGGGAACATTGGATGGAAGTAACAGGAGAGAGGGAAGTGGTGGGCAGCATGCATCAAGGCATAGAACTTCTCCCAGGTTTCATGGGGATGGGTATCAGATGGGTCGAGGATGGTGGAGGAATGGAAGAGGAAGGAGAAGAGTAAACTGTGTATATTAAGGGAGAAGGAATGGAATGGGCGGAGAAAGTTTTGGAAAGTTCGAGGAATGTGATATGTGCTATTGCTTCGGTTGTTTCGTCTGTGAGTTGATACCTACAGCGTGTATACAGTGCGATTAAACCGACTTGGCCAAGTATCTGTCATGTGTGGTTTATATTGCAGTTTTGTAGTTTCCTAAAGTAAGCTATTAGCATGCGTTGCGTGATTGTTTAGCATATAGCAAAACATGTTACCTGCATGGCATGGCATGCAATGGCACCACCTTAACAGCGGAGCCAGATTTAGCTGCCTTATTCCTCTGTAATAACCTACATATCCTATCCTAGACAGGGGTTTATGAGAAAAAATATGTTAAGCACTAGATTTACCAAATTATATTCTTGTGTATGAATTACATAAAAATGTTTATTGTTACTATTGGATAGTATGAATTACATATATCAGCCGTTCCATGGTGTGGAAGCTCAAAGACTTCTCGCTTATATTTAATTGTTGAAACGGTACTGTTGACAAACGTTCACTACTCACATTTGCGGTGCGTCAACCGGACAAGGAAGACACACTCCAAAAATAAGCGTATGCCGGTGTCTGCGACGAGCACACGGTATTCTTTAGTAAAAGGCGAAAGAATAGTTCGCTTTGTGCTCAACGCGCGGCTGCGTGATCAGTGACTATGGTGTTAATTGGAATTTATTATTGTATTATCCAAGCTCAGCCAACTTTTGGCCGATGTGGGAATCCCTTAGCTACGTTGTGCTCCGAAAACTGAATCTGAATCTGAGGGATACACACAACGATTCACCAACATATGGTAAATGAAATCGTCCTAGACGTAGAAGCAAACCAAGGAAATCGTCCAAAGAATGTTGTTGAGCCACTGTTCCCTCAGACTTTTCAGCGTGAGAAGCTACTGAATCAAGAAGTCAATCCAGGAAATGGCAATTATCTTCTCTGGCCTTGTTTATGAATAAACTAGAAAATTCCCACCGCTCAAGCTGATTACAGAAGCATATGAATAATTTTTTAAAAAAATGCAGAAGCATATGAAACTTAGACTCATTTTCTGGTCAGTAGTAATCATTTGCTCACAAACGTGTGCTGGTGCATTTACTCTGTGGAGGGAAAAGAGAGTCACAACTTTTCAAGTGAGCTACGGATTGAAAGCTCGAGCAAAGCATGGACTCAACCATGTCTGCATGCATTGTCTTCACCGACTCTCATTCAATCCTTCCTAACCATGTGAAGAAGGCCGATTCCTGACTCGGATTGTTTCCATTATTATCGTCGTGTCTACTTAGTTGGGATTTGAATCTAAAGATCTCTTTTATCTCCATAAAAGGTCATGCATTTGAACTAAGGTTCATTGGACATAAAAACAAAAATTAAAGTTGAATATTCTACTATATCCCTCTATTATCCATAGCCTTTATTAGTGTCAGCTCCTCTCCGTCTTGGACTCTTGATGGCTGCTGTGAAACCCCGTCCCAGTCGGGTGTCCTGTCAGCGTCGTATTAGTGGTCCACGTGTATGCTCGACGTGTTGACCGGGACGAAAACTGAGACGGAGAGTAAATGACTGTTTTGCCCCTATTGAACCCGGGCCTGTTTAACTCTGTAGGGCCTTCTTCGTAGCCTGTTTGTAATTCCAGGCCCGTTTAGTTATTCAAAAGCCCTATATGTTTTTCTTTTTAAGCCTGCTAACCTACCCAAATCCCTGCACACGTTTCACACAAAAAACCAGTAACCGTCTTGTTCCCTGCTCTCTCCTCTTCACACGTCTTTTCCAATCTGCCACCACCAAGTATCTTCATTGTAACGTCATTAACCCCTTCCTTTCTTCCTCTGCTGGAGTGTCTGTCAGAACTGTAGGTTGGTAAGGGAACGGTAGGAGTATCTTTACGTAGTGTAAATTAGGTTTGTAGTTTCTTGTTTGATGGGGGTTTTTGATTCAAGTGCATCAGGATCTGCGTATCGTGATAAAGGCAAAGAGATTGTTGGTTGTTCATCCGTACGCCAGGTAGGAGTCTATGACTCATAAGTTTGATCGGTGAATTCTCTTGTTTCCTGATATGTTCTTTTACCTGGTGATGTTTGCCTTGATCGGGCCTTGTTCTCTATTTCTTGTGATACCTGGATTTCTTTTTCTTTTCCTGTCCTCATGCCTTCGTGATGCGTGATTTGCATTCTTCTTTTGTGGTTTTTGCCTTTTGAAATTATCTAGGATTTCTAATCCCGCTGAATCTCCTATTCGTTACATGTATAAATATTCTGTCCTATGTTGGTTTCTGCAATTCTGATAATTGTTTCTGCTAAATTCTTCTTTAATTCTGTAGGGATACCTTGTGGTTCTGTTTTGTGGTGTACTTTGAACCCGTCTTACTCACGAGTTAACCAATAACCAAGTTTAGGGTTTAATCTCCTCTATCCTTCTTATTCCCTTCCCTCGGCTGCCCCTTCTCTTTCCCTTTCTCTCTTCCTGCAGCGAACTATCACTCACTTTGGTTTATGTTTCTTTCCTCCTGGTTATGCCCTTCATCATTTCGTTACTTCACCCATAAACTGATCCCTGCGTCTCCTCCTTCTCTCTTGGTTCTTTGATTTCTCTCCTCTCTGCGTTCCCTGGACACGGCATCAATTTCGCATCCCCTGTTCTTATGTTCTTTCTTTTCCTTGGTCTGCTCCATTGTTTCTCCTGGTTAGCCCTCTCGTTGCTCTCGGTTGAATGGAGTGTGCCCTGGTTGCGTTACATGTTCCCCTTCAGATCCACAGCCTTTTGTGTTCATCTATTCCCTGTGTGGGTCCTCCACCTCCACCAGCTCAATGTCTTGCTCCTTCTTCCGTTACCCAGCACTGCGAGCTGTTCTCCACGGGGCTTCTCTCGATTCTTCTTCAATTTCCGGTGCCGCGGACCACAGTTCACCCTTCTTGTGTGCTCTTTCTCCTTGCACTCGCTTGAGACTGGGTCCATCGTTTCTTATTTTTGGTGGAGCAAAGCATGTGCTTGGCTCCTTCTTTGCAGGTCAAATGGCGTGTACTCCTTCATACACGTTTAGTCCCGGGGCTGTAAGCTTGAATTCCACTGGATCTGTGTTTCGTTCACCCCAACGATTTTCTGTTCTTCATCCTCAGTTTGTATGATGCATGCCTCGGTTCTTTATTTTTGTTTCTTCAGTGATTTTTGTTCCGGTTTTCCGTGGAAGGTTGCATCCAATAGGAGTTGTGAATTTGTTGGTAATGATTTGTGACATGGGACCTAAACCCATTCTTCCTGAATCCCTTACGTGACTAAGTCTGATCTTACCATCTCCTTCTCGGTTTCCCGGCCTTTTCCCCCAGCAATCCCCCGATCTTCATTCTCAACCCGCACGAAGCATGCCTTGATTCCCTTCTCTTACAACAACTACAATTCGTTGAACCCGACACAGTGCACCAGACTTATTCATCCAATTTTTGTAAATAAGGAAATTTGTGAGGATGGGATCTAAATCTCTTTTCCGGTAATAACTGGTAAATTGAAGACTGACGTGAACTAATTTTGAGAACAAACTTACCCGTAAAATGCACCGAATCCTACAGTATTACAAAGTGGGGGACAATAGAACCAAATTCCTGTCCGCCACTAAATTACCTTTAAATAAGATACAAGATCTTTTCTATCTTGTCGTTGACAAAGTCCTTATGGTTTTTAATGAAAAAGTTGTTCTTATGGTTTTAATGGAAAAGTTGTCAGTGAGTGTGTGATTCAGTTGATGAATTCAGTAAGTAATGTTCGCTTGGCCAATGCGAGGTAAGTCAACGGAATCCCAGTTACAGGGGAGAGTTGCTTACCTGTTCGGGAGTCGTATGAGTGGTGTTTACGTATACCTGCCACGTCTTCGCAGGTCGGTTCGTATTGTATATTGAGGCAGGTATGATGTGTGTTATATTTTCTCTGCCTAGTCTCGGACAACACTGACAGTACGGGTTACGTACTATGTATTGTTTTAAAAATAAATTAACCTGCCAGTGGGCTCCCGGTTTCCCTTTAGCGGGAGTTACTAGAGGAGTGTTTTATGATGTCCACCCCGATGGTTTTTGATTAATAATGTTAATCGTGTCGTGATATGAACCGTTGTGTGATAAGCTATTGGGTTGGGATTTTGTATTAAGAAATTGAATGTGCTAATTCCTTATCCCTCGTGTTTGTTCAGTTACACCCCTGTTTGCATCATGATCCATTCCTTGTCCTCCTTTGTTGTAATCCAGTTTGTTGTAGGACATATGATGCTGTGACTCCTACTGAGAATTTATAATCTCACCCGTTGTTGTTTCCCCCTTTCAGGAGTAGTACAAGAGCCGTAGACGACATTTGAAGTGTGCTTGTTTCCTACGACACGGCTGGACTATCGCACTTACACGTTTTACACAGTTTTTCCCACTTCTGGCATTTCCGGTTTGACTTGTTTGACGTTTGACTCACTTTACCATTTTAGACATTTATTTTCCTACCGGATGCACTGTTTTTACGTATTGGGCTTTAAGCCCATTTCGTGACTTTGGGCTTTGACTGTTTAGATCCGTTTTCGTTTATGGTATTTCATTTCCAGTAAAGAAAGTCTTCCGCTGTATATTTCATTTACTCCGTTTTATGCCAGATGTCAGTTTTCAATTTGTCATGCTCCAATGTGTAAAAATTAAATGCTATTGTTTTTGGGAATCGTGTTTGAAAAGTCGTATAAGCCTTGTGGGATTCGGATTGGTCCACGTGTTGGGTCTATCCGGGTTTCACGGCGGTAAGGGCCCGGTTTCCGGGTTTGGGTCCTTACAGCTACTCTTCCCGGTGATCAAATGCCTCTGATTTTCCAGACGGTGATGACCATCTGAGACCTTTTTGCTTTCAATTGTCATCAGAATATATGCTATTATTCTAATTGTTGGATAAAAATTTATAATTTATACAGAATTGTTATGTTAATTTGTTTGCTTATCTAGTCTCAAATTTTTTAAGAATTTCATACTCAAAATCAAATTTTAACATTTAATTAAAGATGAATAAGTTTTACCACTCAATCATATCTCTAATAATATATATAACTATCACAACAAAAAAAAGAGGTTCTGTAAAACTAGAGTAATTAAAATTCATCCTGATTTAGATGGAGGAGGTCATATACTTTTTTGGTAGAAACAAATTTCTTTTTATGCAAAGAGAATCTAATTCTGAGATTTTCATTGATCAGTTACAGATTTTAAGTTAATGTCACGGTCCATATCGCATTTTGAACCTTTTCTTTGCCTATAAAAATATAAGTGAGATTGGATCGTGGAAGCAAAGAAAAAATATTGGTCTGACTGAGATATTCTTTATTTATATATTTATTATCAATTATTAATATTTTATAAATATTTTATTTTACTATTACACATCCCTAGGACCCTAACTACGTAAATGTCCCAATGCCATATATTTAATGATATATACAAGTTGATTAGCCAAAACCACCTCACACGGTATGACATGATTCTTGGTGGGTAATTAAATTGATAACTATACTATTTTATGATAAAGATTTAATCTGTTATTTTTTATTTTAAAATATCTTATTTCCATCTATAACGCCGTTGGCCCATCCTCGTAGCAAACGAAATAAACCCCTGTTGAGGCATAATACTGTAAATATTATTTTAAAAATATAAACTTAACCGACGTTATTTCTGTAACATTACCGCAGTCCCGCTTGACACATAACCAAAGTATAAAACCCATAAATAGACAGAAGCCGGAAATCGCTTTCCCCTACTCGGCGTCCACTATTTTCAGCAGGGCAGGGCTCTTCTAGGTGGCCACCGCTTGGTTCCCTCCTCGGCGTCTCTCTATCACAAAAAATTTCGTATTCTCTCTTCAGTGTGAGTGCGAAAGCACTACTTGATAGAGGTTTTTGCTTTGAAGTTTGACTCTTTAGTTCGGCGTCTCTCTATCACAAAACGCAATTTTCATATTCTTTCTTCAGTGTCAGTGCAAGTCACTACTTTATTTCCGTCTATTTTATTATTGCTCTTGTGCCCGACGGTTTTAGATGATTGCTTTGGATTAGTGGGTTCTCATTTTTTTTTTTTAGATTCTTCTTCGTTTTGGAAGTAGGGTTTTAAGTATGACTCATTCATTGTGCGATTGTCTTGGTCAAGTTTGTGTCTCAATTTGGAATACCCGCGGTGAATTTGTTGATAGTACTTGTAGACGCAGCTGGCGATTGTATGGATGAAGTTAGTTGGTTCATGTGTATCAATTTGATTTTGCTGCATTAAGTTCCTATTTTCTTGATAGGTTTTGATTAATGGCGTTCTGTTTCAAAGTGGGGGTTGTACTCGTCCTCCTATATAAACAAGACCTTGCATTCACACAGACAATAGTTGGTGGTTGCCTTAGTTTTAGAAATAGAATTTGGAAAACTTTTGCCGCGTCTTAAGGTTTGTTTTGAATTACCCTTGAAAAAGGGTGTAAGTTTCATTGACAGTGCAACATATGAGTTATGCAAATTTATGTCGATATTCTGTTGGTTTTCATTTGTAGATTTTAATTGAACGTTTGACATTTAAAGAAAAGACATACACTAAGTTATCGACTTACATTTTTCTTCGCTATATAGTTCCACCCCTGAAAGTTCAAATATGTCAGAAGAGAAAGAAGAAGTAGTGAAGACATTCAAAGAACTTGGAGTCTGTGAGCAGCTAGTGGAAGCTTGTGACAGATTAGGATGGACAAACCCTACTAAAATCCAAGTTGAAGCCTTACCTTACGCCTTTGAAGGTCATCTTCACTTCCTTTCCCATCAACTAATTTTGCATGCTCTCATTAATGAAACTTATGATTACTATCTGCTAAAGCTATGACTTTGTGTTGTTTTAGGCAAAGATTTGATCGGTCTTGCACAGACAGGATCGGGAAAAACTGCAGCTTTTGCGATACCTATACTGCAGGCACTGCTTGAAGCTACTCAGAAACATGTGCAGGCATTTTTTGCTTGTGTGCTGTCACCTACAAGGTATGATATCTCTTTGTTTCCACTGTGTGATTTTTTCTGTATTGATGTTGATTTTGTTTTGAATCGGACCAGGGAGTTGGCAATTCAGATAGCTGAGCAGTTTGAAGCTTTGGGGTCTGACATTGGTGTAAGATGTGGAGTGGTGAGATGACAGCGTAATTGACAAGATACTATAGCTCTTGAATTCATCTCTTGTTGATTTTTCCCCCTCAATTTTTTTGGACTGCGGTGAAGTCATGCTTTTATTGTTTCTCATGTTGATTAGCTTGTTGGAGGGGTGGGTATGGTACAACAGACCATTGTACTTGGGAAGCGACCTCACATTATTGTAAGTGTTTAATTTGCTACTTCTATTATTTTTCAGTCGCTCTCATGATCTTGCCAGCTGCTAGAGTATCATTTTGTATTTGCTTATTTATGTTTATTTATGCTGATTTATGCTTATGAATTAGGATAAGTAGACACTTTTTCCCATGTAGGTTGCAACACCTGGACGCCTAGTGGATCATCTTACAAACACGAAAGGATTTTCTCTCCGCACACTGAAGTACTTGGTATGTTTACACTTAGTTCTGGTGCCAGTCATTAGACTTTTGATGATTTTTCCATTTTACTTCCTCTTATGTTGATTTGTTTTAGTTGGTATTCTTTCCTGGAGTCTTATTTTTTCCTGACCATCCATGTTGAGCAGGTCTTAGATGAGGCTGACAGGTTACTGAATGAGGACTTTGAGAAATCTCTGGACGAGATTTTAAATGTTATTCCACATGACCGGAAAACGTATTTGTTTTCTGCTACTATGACCAAAAAGGTATGTAAAATAAGTATTGGGACAATGGTTCAATTCTATTATTCTTATCCACTGCTGCCTTTATCTATTTTGGACTGAAATGAATTTTAAGTTTAGATTGCATTTTGCAACACATATATATCATTTCTCTTTTGGATTATCTAAAGACAAAGAAAGGAAAAGTAGTCAAGTCTTAGTGATGATCAGATTGTGAGTGAAATAAGAGGAAAAATTGCTTTAGTGTTATCTTTTTAAGAATTTTTTTTTCAGGATATCGCCATTTTGAGAAATAGAGAGACAAGTAAGACTGAGATATTGATCAAATTCATTTTGCAGGTGCAGAAGCTCCAGAGGGCTTGTTTGAGAAATCCAGTCAAGGTATGATGTGAATAATTTTAATCTACAGTTGTTTCATCAGTTGTAACGTGGCAACTTTCTGTACTTTCAGATAGAAGCAGCATCTAAATATTCCACAGTGGACACGTTGAAGCAGCAATATCACTTTGTTCCTGCTAAGCACAAGGTTTTTACCTTTTTTTAGCGTTGCATTAAATCTTTTTGTTTGTTGAAAGTTTTTCAAAAACAGCCATGTGTTTATGGTTAATATTGAAATTAAAAATTAGTGAATAACTAATCATTCGGTGAATTATTCATATTCACCTTTTCTTATCATAGAAGGATCCTTCGAAAGTTTGTTTATTTGAGGTTTTCAAATAAGCCAGAACATATGTCTTCAAATTCAGTGTAGAACTTGTGATGAGAAGTTACTTCTGGCAAACCTTTTTCAAGCAAAGGTTCCTTTTTAGTCATTTTATCGAGTTCTGTTGATAGAATAAGGTCAGTTCATGTGGAAAAGTAACCTGCTGGTTCTGTCCTACAAGTTTCTGGAGTTGGAAATCAGTAGGTAGACAACACTGACAGTTGTAGTCTTTAATTGGGTCCTTTAGTGCTGAAAGGTAACCCTAGAATCGAGTATCTTTTTCTTAATGTGATGTATGATATTTCAAATGTCTCAAAGTGTCAGAGAAACATGCATGCTTTATGTAATAGTTTATGGCTTATAACGCTCCATGCATCTAGAAGTGCTTGACACTGTGAGCCATGGGTATTGTTGAGCTGACAATTATTGGTGTCCAAACTTAGTTCAACCAGAAGCAATACTCAATTATGTGAAGTGAATTTTGCTGCTGTCTACCTATTCCTGAGTTAATTGCATATTCTGTCCTCGGCACTTGATGCCTCCGTTAAGCTCATTTCCACTATTTATGCTTACAGGAGTGCTATCTCGTTTACATTCTGTTTGAGAAGTCTGGAAGTACTTCTATGGTATTCACTCGAACATGTGAAGCAACTAGATTTTTGGCTTTGCTTCTTCGGAATCTTGGTCTAAGGGCCATTCCAATAAATGGTCACATGAGTCAGGTATGATTCATTGATGGCTGTTTTTCTGCTGTTTGTTCCATACTTTAAGATTTGCTTTGTTATCCCTGTTGTTTTTGGCTTAAGTTTCATTTTAATGACAAATTCACTTTGACTTTGTTCCTGAAATATTAAACAGTCAAAACGACTTGGAGCCTTGGATAAATTTAAGGCCGGAGACTGTAATATTCTTATATGCACCGATGTGGCAAGTAGAGGGCTTGATATTCCGTCTGTTGATATGGTAATCAACTACGATATCCCCATAAATTCTAAGGTTAGAACTTCTTCTTGAATACAAACAGAACTCAATATCCCATGTTTTAGAGATTGTTTCTTCCTTGCCATAGTCATAATCTTTGACCTTTCAGTGATTGTCTATTCATGCTGATAAACTAATAAAGTTCAACCTATATATGTTTCGTTAAACAACTGGTTTCCATTAGAATAATTATTATTTCAGTATTAGAACCTAAGGAGGGGAAAAACGAATATGAGCATGTGTTTATGTGGGTATATAAGTAGCGATATACACCGTATATAGAACATTTAGACCTCCATTATGAGGTCTAGTTGAGTTTTCCACAGCTTTAAGTGAAATACTGAACTTGAGAGACAAAATGCATTAATCTGACTCAAAACCAAAGAGAGCAGCAGAACATGATTCTACCTATCAGTTTCAATTTGTTTACTGCTTTCTTAACTGTGAATTGAATAAACATCCAATGGCTAACAATACGAGAAATAGGACTACTTTTTTAAGGAAATGATATACTGTGGAGACATTATGACTGTACCACTACACTCGAGAATTTGTCTTTTTATGATTCGTTGTGTAGTTTTTTTTTCAATCTAGTCACTTTATGTTCTCAATCGAAGGAACTTGTAAGGATATACACAACAATTTGGAGTTTCGGCTTAAATACTGAAAGCGATATTTTGCTTGTACTTTGGTTTTTTATCTTGTTTCTACTAGCTCTTCCCTTTTGGTAGAGTACAATAATTGTTATATGAATTTTGTCTGCTTATGTTGTAACCACCAGATTAAGAGCTATTTGTATATATATGTATGTAGATACAAGTATCAAAGTTTTTTTACTGCAGAGGAAGTGAAGTTTTACTCTGTTTCTAATTTCAAATTTATTTTAGGATTATATCCATCGTGTTGGGAGAACTGCTCGTGCAGGACGATCTGGGGTTGCAATTTCACTACCCAATCAGTACGAAATCGAGTGGTATTTGCAGATAGAGAAACTGATTGGTGCGTTTAAAAAATGTTATATTATTGCTGGAGAAAATTTTGACAAGTGAATTGTTTTGTAGACTAAACATCTGACCTATGCTGCAGGTAAAAAGCTACCTGAGTTCCCTGCTCAGGAAGAAGAGGTTTTGTTATATTTGGATCGAGTTTCTGAAGCCAAAAGAATGGCCCGTATGGTATGACGGTTGCTTTTCTTGTATTAGTTTGTGGATTGTGCTTCCTTATGTTCCTATAAGGATCGTGGTTGCAGTTTATTTTTTACTTGGGGTCTCAGATCGAGCTTCCAAAAGCTGAAAGCTTCTTATTCTCTGTAGGATTTTGTTTTTAGATCTATTTTGTTGTCTTCCTCATCCTTGTTGTGAAAGTTATTGTTACTCTTTTTAACATCATTGGTTATTAGGTTGTCATTAAGCTAGTTGTTGGCAATGTCTTCAATACAAATGTTAATTGCAAATCTTACCTACTGTGGTTTCAAATTTTGTAGAAACTTAAAGAAAGTGGAGGCATCAAGAAGAGAAAGCATGAAGAAGATGAAGAGGATGATATCGAAAAGTACTTGGGTCTAAAGGGTAAGAGGAACTATAAAAAGTCTAAAAACTAAGACTATCCAGAGAAGTTCACAAATACTTTTGGCCATATAGGTTTGCAAGTTTTGTATCTTGTATCACTTTTCAACTATGGGCTAAGGTTGAGATATGTTCAGAAATGCTGGGGGGGGGGGGGTTTGCTTACTAGTAGAGTTTCGTGGGAATCTTTGAGAAACGGGTATTTGTAGGTATTTGGTTGATTTATAGATTAGAATTGAGATTGGGATTAGAAAAAGTTATAGATTAAAAATTGATTAGATTTGTTATTACTTTCTATTACTTTGGTAAAAATAAAGGAACTATTAAGATATTCTCAAATTTGTCTTTTTTCCTTTTTTCTTATCCTACTTTTTCTCTATTATCACTTCTTCTACTTTCCTTTTTCATTTTCTCTTTTACCCCATAGTACTCCCGAAAGTTTCAGTAATGAGCGAATCAGCGGTATTTCACCATCAGAAACATCTTTTGCAGGATTCATTCTCCTTTTTTTGTATATATTGTAAAAATAAATATTATAAATAAAATCTAGTATACTTGGAGAGGGAGAGATTATATCAAAATCAATACAATTTTTGTCTGCAAGGAGGAAAGGCAAAGAAGAAAGTTGATGGAAGGAAAAACAGTTGGAAAGTGAAAAAGAAAGAAAGAATAATTATTAGCATCACCAATCTATTGTAAAAGTAATTTTTTAAAAACAAACTTAAAAATTTGTCAAATCATTTAGTATTATTGTTCTAATCTTTATTCAATTGCCTAACTAAACATGGTATTATCGGTAGGTTACTAGGAAAACACTAATCTATGAGATATGAATATTTTCAAATTGGTGGCTTTTTTCCTAAATTAAAGTGATATCTAATCGGTTGATAATAATGATTAATTTTTAAGTAAATATTAATTATGGATAAGTGAATTTATTTAGTCCAAAATTTTATAGTGTTCTTTACCCGTGCTATTATTTAAATATTTATATTTGTGTTTAGTCTAATCATTTTATTATTGAATAAATTTATATTTTTCTGGTTATAAGATTTTGTTTATAATTCTATATAAATGTAAGGATTTGAATACAAGTATAAAATATAATAATTCAGTATTTTATTAAGAGAATACTTGTCGTTAGTGTTGATAATACATTTCTTTTTAACTTAAACAGTTTATGTATTCAGGCATCATATAATATTTTTAATTTTCCAATATTTTATTTATATCTTTGTTAAAAATATTTATTTATTTTAAAAATTTATATCATTTTTAATGATTCTGGAATATATTAATAACAAATCTAACCCTCATACTGTTATCCGGTATAATGCCATCGGCTCGTCGGCTCATCTGTCCATCTGCTCATTGGCTCATAGGCTCATTGGCCTATTGGCCCATCCTCAAAGAAACAAGCCCGTCAGATAAAACTAAAACGACATCATTTCATTTCAAGAACACTAGCGTAGTGAGGCGCACAGACACATAGGAAAACCCATAAACGGAACAGAAATTTCTTCTCCGTCCGTATCTGACACGGCCTCGCATCTTTTCCTATGGTCTCTGAGTGAGAAATGGCAGCCACTATTTTCACCAGGGCTCTTGGAGGTGGCCACCGCTTGGTTCACTCCTCGGCGTCTCTTTATCACAAAACGAAATTTCCCTCTTCTTTCTTCAGTGTGAGTGCGAAGATACTACTGTATATAGCTTTTTGCTTCTAAGTTTTGACTCCTGATGTGGTGATTTTGTCTCTTTTAGTGTGGCCCTTGTGCCCGACGGTTTTAGATGATTGCTTTGGATTAGTGAGTTCTCATTTTTCTTTCCAGATTAAAGTAGGGTTTTAAGTATGACTCATTCGTTGAGCGATTGTTTTGATTAAGTTTGTTTCTCTCCTTGCAATACCCGCGGTGAATTTGTTGATAGCACTTGTCGGTGCAGCTGGTGATTGTATGGATGAAGTTGGTTGGTTCATGTGTATGGGTTGGATTTTGTTGCAACATATCAGCTATGGATATGGTTAAATTTTGTTAGTTCCTAGTTGAACAATTGGTTTGCATGATTTTTATCTGCTTGAAGCTTTCTTTCTTATGTAACTGCGCTATTTTTCACGTTTCTTTCAGAAGAGGTCATTTCACTTACGAGCTGACCCTGTGCATAAATCATATAGCACATCTGTTGGGGTTCCTTGTATCATGGCTTCCTCGGTTATCGGAACCAAAGCTAATTTTTCAACTCAGTTTTTATCTACCAGTGAACCAGTAGTTTCTGCCGGTATAATTGAATGTGCAATAAATTTTCTGTGGGAATTTTTCAGGTTAAAAGAAACAATGAAGACAAGACTTACCAACTGATAGATGCTCGCTCAAATGCCAGGTATGCTTTTGCTGTGTTATGATATCCGCTTTCAAAGACATTAATGAAAAACCATTAATTTGTATCAGGGCTTTTAGGAGTTAAAGCCAGCACATTTCCAATTGAAATTTCGTCACATGTAAGATCATTTAGAAATATGTCCATTTTTACTTTCGTTGATAGCTAGTTACTCAAGATGGTGCTACTTGATTTACAACCTTCTGGATTTACCTGGTGTTAGTGAAATCCTATCTAGTGTGAGCCAAGCCGAATTTAATTTATGGAGGTGATGTGTTAGTCCAAATTCCTGGTCAGGGAAGAATGCAAGGAAGCTCAACAGGAAATGTAGTGACACTTGCTGAGCGCTTCTATCTTTTTTGTGCTGGAATATTAAAATCTGAAGATTTTAGATGATCAACACTTAAGTCAATCCCTCCATAAGTGAGAAATGAAGTGACAGAAATATGATGGTCATGAGGACGGATTAATGATAGGACTCATTTGCAATTCAGATGATGAAACAGTAAATGAAAGAAGCACTCATAGAATGGTAACTCATGTACTGTAATGAAAATATGGAGCAATGGATGTACATGTAGAGACAGAAATCTGAATGCATATCAGATCAACCAGTAAAAATAAATATGTGACACCAATGAACAAAAATTTTCCATTATGTACAATTTAGGTATATTTCTAATAAAATAAATCGAAAGGGTTAGGGATTTTCATCTATCATCTAAGTAGGAGAAAGATCACTGGCTATATATTTCAGCAATACATTTTGTGTTGAAGCATTTGTATGACAAGAACCTCCAGGTCTGCTGGATTTATTTTGCGTTTTAATAAAGATTACTTTTTTTTACAGGTTTGATGGCACTGCCCCGGAACCTATAAAAGGAATAAGAAGTGGCCATGTACCTGGAAGCAAATGCATTCCATTTGCCCAGGTAATGTTGGATTTTGCATTAGGGGAAGTACTGGATCTTTTACTCTGTCTGTTTGCAGTTGAATAGAGCATAATATTTTTCATTTATTTGCCTTCTATTTCTGTCAGATGTTAGATGCTTCCCAGACACTAACGTCAGCACATGAACTCAATAAACGATTTGATAAAGTAGGTGAGAATATTTGTCTTTTATAGCTTGTTTTTCATTGTTTTAAAGATTATTATTTCTTATATAGTGCTATGACATAATTTTAAATGAAATCATTTGAAGACTCTTTCCAGTTTGTGGCTGCATGAATCATCTGATTAGTTTTTATCAGCGGAAGGCATGTTGAAGAACTTCAAACTGCAGATGCACTCCATAACCACTTCATCATGAAATGAGTGGGAAACATGCAGGAATGATGTTGGGCGTTTTATTTGGCACATACACATTTTTCGGAAGGAAATAGTTGTGTATCATTGTGCTATAACGTTAGCATATGGACATATTGGCATCTTCCTTTTGAATTGCTTGCTTATAGGTGGCCATCCAGTTTGGTGGCTTATACATCAGTTGAATAAATCTCACCTTGAGTTGATCTTACTTGAGAACATAAACGCCCACCACCCATCCATATGCACATATTATCTACTTTAAATAAATGGTTTGATTTGTTTGATCAATGTTTTGGAGTTCTAGAGCGCTGATGGAACTTTTATATGTTGAACCTCCAATCTATGATCCAATGCTTTATGAAAACATATCATCCTTATTGTGTTTTCACTTACTCCCAAGGAGGCTTTACTTTTCTTCAATAAGATTCCATTTAAGATATCATGTGGTTGAAAAAGTTGTCGAAAACTAAAGAAACCAAAAGATGTCATTCAGCATAGAAAAATTCTTATTACCACGATGTCCCAGTGGATGGCAATGTTGTGGTATGCCCTTTTACATGTGAAGCCAGATTGTAGAATAAGTGTCACCCTAATGTGATGATGCCTATTGATGTAAGTTCAGTAAGGTAAACTGCATTTTAGTTTGTTAGTTAAATTCTTGAAAATGCATTCTTGTTTGTTGAAGTTATACATGAGCCTTACCTCTAAAAGTTTGCATTATTTGTCTGATAGTGAGCTATGTTCCCTTTGGCCTATCAATTGCAATCATCATAAATGTTTTTAGTCATCCTATCTCTTGAAGCACTCACATTGCATTTGGTTGGGGGCATTATTGGAACTATTATTAGTTTGGCAATAGACTGGATTAAAGTTGGACTGTTTTAGTGCTTCACTATAAATTATGTCGGGTGTGATTTTCAAAATCATATAGAAATACAGATGAGTTTGTCAAAAAATGTCTTTAGACCTAACAATTGTTCAAGTCAAGAAAAATGGAATAGTCACTTCAGGTGAATTCTCCCTAGATAACACATACATATTTTTAGGAAAAAAATATTAAAAAATGATTGCCTAATCCCTATCACTATACAAGTCCTAGATGAAGAAGGGGAAGAAGATAAATGGATAAGGTTGAAGTTGCACTGCATAGAGACAAGCTTTGTATGGCCAGAAATGCAACTCTTCCCTTGCCAAGTGGATTTACTCTTCTGAAACCATTATGAGATCCAAAACTAATTAGCTTATATTTTGCGAGACATCACCATACCAAACATGAGAACCAATGCCATCTAGTAGAATTGTAAAATCATTTCCAACAACTCCATTCTGAATGCAACCTTAGTCTGTCTTGTACAACTGTCTGTCTGCCTAATAGATGTTCTCCTCTCACGTGCTCTGTGGATGGTGCAGACTGTTATTTTTAACCGTGAAGTGATAAAATATGTGTGGAGATATATCTGAAAAAACAATCCTTTGTTGTATAGCATTTAACCAGTATTTATATGTTCCGGTGGGTTATCTCCAGTGTTTTGAGTGACCTGACAGTGTATTTTGCTGCAGGGATTTCTTTGGAAAGCCCTATTGTCACTTCATGCGGAACTGGTGTAACAGCTGCAATTCTTGCCTGGGTATTTTTCCTGTTCTTTCTATTATTTTATTGAATTGTGGTCTTTTGTGTTAGCTAGAGATTTCTGTGAATCTACTTCTCATTTCTGGTGCACGTTTAAATTTAAATAGAGTACATAGAGGACCAGCGATAAAGTTTTCCGATTTTTTTCATTATGGAAGTAGGGTTTTAAGTATGACTCGTTCATTGAGCAATTGTCTTGGTAAATTTTGTCTCTTTGGAACACCCGTGGTGAATTTGTCGATACAACTGGTAGATGCAGCTGGTGATTGTATGGATGAAGTTGGTTTGTTGGTTCATCTGTATCGACTGGATTTTGGTGCATCGAGTTCCTATTTTCTTGGTGGCTCTGTTTGAAAGTAGGGGTTGTTCTCCTTCTCTGACATAAACAAGACCATTGTCACGGGGTCATTACTCTCTTCCCAAAAGACGCACCTTGTAGGATGTGCAGCACTCACCGCTTATAAGCCCAACGATCACCCAGTTCCCATTCGATGTGGGATCAGCCACCCTGCCTACCCCTCTTGGGCCTACAGGCGTGACACCATGCATTCACACAGGACATAGTTGGTGGTTGTCTTAGTTTTAGAAAGACTATTTGGAAAACTTTTGCAGTTATGGACATAACTAAATTTTTATTAGTTCCTAGTGGGACAATTAGTTTGCATGATTTTATCTGCTTGAAGCTTTCTTTCTGATGTTACTACGCTATTTTTTCTTGTTTCTTTCAGAAGAGGTCATTTCACTTGCAAGCTGAAGTCGATGATGTGTCAGAGAAAGGTATTGAGCAGCCGGGGAGCTCGAAGGAAATTTTGAGGAATTTCGGTTGTGACGATAGTGATATAGCCAAACTGTTTGCTACGCGTCCAGCTCTTCGCAATGCTAATCTTAAACAACTTCAGTCCAAGCTGAATTTACTCAGGGTCCTGGGCATTTCGCCACCGGATCTTGTCAAGATTATAAGCTGCCGTCCAAGGTTTCTTAGTTGTCGGATCAACAATGCTTTTGAGGAGCGGATGAATTATTTTATGTCTTTTTTTGGATCAAGGGAAATGCTGCGGAAGGCGATTATCCGGAATCCCTCGCTATTGACCTATGATCTTCATGATCGGATTAAGTCTGTCATTGCATTATATGAAAGCATGGGTGTTAGTAGAGTTGATCTGGTGCCAATGCTTTTGTTACGGCCAACCTTGGTTTCCCGAACAACATTCGACGACGAGAAGAAAGAATACATATACAAAACTGGGATTTCCAAGGCTTCGAAGATGTACAAATATGTAGTTACATTGATTGGCATATCGCGGATTGAAACCATCCAAGAGAAGGTAGTGAACTTAGAGAGATTCGGGATGTCTGACGAAGAAATATGGACACTTTTCGGGCGCTCTCCGGTTGTTTTGACACTCTCAGTTGAGAAGGTTCAGAGGAATATGACGTTCATCACAGGCACGATAAGGCAACCTGCAAATGTAGTCCTGAAAAACCCGTTTTTGTTGTTCACTAATCTGGACGCCACATTGAAGCCCCGCGCACTTCTTGCTACGAAGATTGACGACATGGGTCTTTCTCCAAAGATCAAAGGACCTTTACTCTTGACGGCATTGAGGATGACAGAGAGACGATTCCTTAAGGCTTTTGTTTCATGTCACCCGGAGGACATTGCTGGAGATTTGATGAAATTCTATGCAACTGCAAAATGCTTCAAGCGTTTGGCTGAAGCTTCAAAGAAGACCGTGCGTAAAGGATTTCCATTCTGATAGTAGCCAAGGCCTCATGGTTTACTCCCATGTATTTTTGTAACATTGGATTCTATTGTTTTTCATACACCCAAGAAGAATCATTTCCTGAAGACTCTTCTGTTTTTGCTCAATTCCTTGTTCTTTTTTATGGTCAGGATCTGGTTCCCTTGCCATTTCCATATACGTAAGAAGAGTCAACAAGGGCGTTCTAGATTCTTATCCATGACTGGTATCATTTGGTGATACCTTGTAAAATCTTATCAAAAGCTTTTCTTCAGTAGTCATCACTCCTATATATTTTCACAAGAACTTAACCACAGACACAATCAATGTGTTTTAAGAGTAATTCTAACTTAAACCCAGAAGTCAAGATGATTGGGATTGTAATATATCTGCCTCTGTCAAGGTCCCTGAATGATCCACGTCAAGTTTTCTGAATCTCTCCATCACAAGTGAAATATCTTCCTGGCTGATCTTCCCCATTTCCTTCAACGTAAACACAATGAACTCCGAAGGGCTGAAGATGCACATCAAAAACAAGCACATGAGTTCTTGGAAAAGACAGTTTCCTGTAGCATCAAACTAAACTGCCAACTTGTCTTACCTAACGACTTTGTCGTGATCCAGATCTGCTGCCTCCAGATCCGAGCATGTCAGAACTCGAGATAGAACCCATTTAACCAATGACCTTTGCTTCTTTTCCGTGTACATCTCAGCAAGGTAGAGAAAGAATTGAGCTAGGCAAATGGTTCCGCTCAGTATCCAGAAAACAGCAAATATGCGACCAGCTCTGGTTGAAAAGCTTTGATCCCCGTACCCAAGTGTAGTGATGGTAGAACAAACGCAATAGAAAGCATCAACAAATCCAAAATCTTCAACCACACACAAGAAGATGGTTCCCACTGTCACAACCACCAAGAGAAAGGCAGCGGCCGAGAGAAACTTGTACTTGAGCTTATTAGTTTCGACTTCCTTAAGGATCTGAGGGGAATCTATCTTCTCACCGATGTGCATCGCTTTAACCAAAAGCATCTCCTGTTTTTCTACTATGTAGTCCGCTGCCTTGCTAAGGATCATCCCCACAATAGCCATGCCGGTGAAAACGTAAACACAGGCAAGAAGCTTGGCCAATGCACTGTGAGGCACCAAATCTCCATATCCTACCGTTGTCATCGTCACAACGCAGAAGTAAATGGCATCAAGAACCCTATTTGTTTTCTTCCCCTCAATCTGATGCATGATGAGGAAGAAACAAAGCGTGCCTACGCCTAGATAGGCGACTAGGACAATGAAAACTTGCTTGAAACTAATTCTTTGCTCCTCAAACAATGATTCAAGCCATTGTAGGCGACGGACACCATTTCCATTTGGAGATATCTCTGCGGCGCCATCTGCTAGAAGGGACTGTCGGGTTGTTTTTCTCCGAAGGGCTGGTTTCTGAATGGCATTATTTGGTGGAGGATCCTTCGCTTCTGACAGTAACGCCTGCCTAGCATCATCATCATCATCATTAGCCATCAATGTGCATGCATGCCTCAGATATGCATCCGTCTGTGTAATTCAAATGCAGACTTGTTTATGTTAGAAATGTGATTGGCTTTGTTGATATTTTTTTTTTCACATGCAATATTCTAAAACAGTAACTTCATTTCCAAAGAGTTAAATCGCTAAAATGACGATCAAATGTAGCTAGCCCATGGTTGCAAGTGCTTCAATTTCTTTTATATCACCAGAAAACAGGAAACAAGATAGGGAAATATGATTCTGGACGGAAATCCTCAAATTTGAAAGATTACGGGCAGAGTTATATGCAAAAAAAACATAAACGAAAGCTCTAGTCCTGATGATGTTAGGGCATAAATAGTTATTTGCATCTCATTGCATTGATCTGTCGGAAAACATTTATAAAACAACCAAGCCATTACTTTCACGGAAGAAGGATGGAGATGTTGAAAACGAATTTCTGTAGAGAGGAAATGGAAGGAAATGGTGGTGTGTCTTACTTAGAAAGGTAGATGGATCCAGGGTGATGGAGAACGGGTGGATCATAATCATCTTGCAGTAAAATTAATGCTTAGAAAACCATGAAAGATCGATCATAAGCGACCTTACGTTTTGTTTTTTAAATGTCAGGCTAATGTTTCCATGTGGATGAAATTCAAGCCCCAGATACCATTTAAAGGATGAAATTAAAAAAAGTTACAACAAAGAAGCGAGAATAGCAAAAGCCAAGAAGTGAATAAAATTAACCAGACTTTAATGATGAGTCAGTCAGCAGCTACTTTGGTCTCCATCCCAAGAATTTTCCTACCCCCACACACAGATTCACAGTCCAATAAGAAGTCATTATCACTTTGCTCTTCTAATACACAAATACACAATAGCACATCCCTATCATCTGCCAATATAAAACACTACTGCTTCTCTCCGTTTTCACTAGAGCTAGCTTTGAAGTGAGGTTCATCAATATTCGTATAACCACTTGAAAGATCCCCAAGTTTGATGATGATGATGACGACGACGAGAATGAGAAGAGCTTGTCTGCGGCAAAGGCTGAGCATGATTTCTGTGGCAACCATGTTCAGTTCTTTGACACTCATATTCATCGGTAACAAAAAAACTTTTCATCTGTTTCTGTCATTTACATGTGAAAATGCTGAATTACTTGTCCACCCTGTCCAAACCGAACGCACCCTTGCTCGCATTCTTTGTTTTAAAATCAATGTCAATGTTTCCTTCTCGGATTGTACAGAGGTTTGCTTCTTTGAAACTTAAGAGCATATGGCATAAAACAATTCCGACAACCATTCATCAAAAAGAAAAAAAAACATTTCTATGCATGTAGAATCTGTTAGAATAGCCCTGCATATTTCCGACAACTATGGCATGAATATATTTGTGAAATGCAGTGATTGAGTGGTCTCATGCGGGAGCTGTTGGTGAATCTGGCATGAAAACACTGGTTGTTTTCAGGGAAAACTGCCCCGCCTTTCCCAGGAGACTGCTTCAGACAGTTGGTAAAACACCTGGTAACACTCTATGTTTTCATTTATTCAATTATTTTCTGGCTATAAATAGGAAAAAAAACTACTAGTTGTAGTATTTTATGAACTATTTATATTTTTTTGTGTAACAATCAAACTTATTATTGCTAAACTGGATGCCCAAAAAATTGAAAGACGTATAATTAAGTCTTGTCATAAATTGACTTGGGGAAGCATGCACCGAATTTGGTGGCTTCGCATGGATCAAAACTTCAAATTCGTAGGGCGGGCATTTATTTTGGATGCCAAGTATGGGGCTGATTGTCCAGTGAGAAGCTTAGTCCGCACACCAATGAGATAGACTTCAATTCAGCTCCTGCCAATTACCGAAGCCAATTAGTTGAGGGTCACTTTAACCAAAGTCCGAGTTTGTGTTTGTGGTTCGATGACATCTCTTTCTGTTTTAAATTGAGGAGATTCTGATTTTGAGACAAAATGATAGTGTTGATTTAGATTATAAAAAGAAAAACATGGCAATGTTAAGAAAACATGGCACACTGCTTAAGGCCAGCTATTTCTGCCTTGTTGGTTTATCTTCGGCTTCACTAATCATGTTTATGCAATATTAAAAGCAGAAGATGGAGACCCAAATCGCATAGCAACAGCTTGCTCAAAAGATGATATAGAGATAGTGCAAGGCCAGACAGCCCCACTCCCCAATGGAATTCCTTCATACGGAGTTCAGATTCTGAATGCCTGTGTTTCAGGATGTAACATATCCAACATTCATGTCAATTGCGGATGGTTCAGCTCCACCCGACTGATAAATCCTAGAGTTTTCAGACGTATCTGCTACGATGACTGCCTCGTCAATGATGGGGAAGCTCTTGGCCCTGGAGAAGCTCTCTTCTTCCAGTATACCAACAGCTTCCAATACCCTTTATCAGTTTCTTCTGTTGCTTGTTGAAGCACCATGTGTGCGTCCTAGTGATGTCTCTGCATTTAAACCTTTGGTAATATAATGGTTTTCTTAATTCATGATCCTAAATGAGTGTAGGGTGAGTTTATATTAGCTCAAGTTATTACAGAGTTTCAAGTTTTAGGCATCCTCAAGGAAAGAAACCAGATCTCACAGAAAAACAAATCAAGTACCTTTGGCTTTTGGCAACAAAATTAAGGATACAAACAGAACATAGAATAAAAAATGAAAAGCCGCTCAATCTAATATGCATAATCGTAAGAAAAATCAGACACACCAACCATGGCTGAAACCACCTGAGAGATAAGGTAGATACCACCACCGAAAATGAGAATGATGAGAACAGCAGAAATAGGGTTTTTGAGCAATTCCACAATAGGCAGGAAGATGGTGTACAGAGCACCGGTACTTACTGTGACTGCATAAAGTGCATATCTCCTAACATTATCCCAAAACTCTTCCACGAGTGGCCCCTCGGGACCTAGCGCCAACGCCTTGTTGTTATCAATTATCATCAGAAACAACACAAATCCCATTGAAACAGCCCCAAACATCACAAACCTTGATGAATACACATCTGCAGGACCCTCAAGATACACTCTCTTTGAAGGGTGCTCGTCTCTGGCAGTAAATTCAGAGATGATGGGCACTTCCAGGTGCTTAGTTTTGAATTCAAGAGGCGTCTTTTCTGTCAGAAAATCAATTGTTTTGCTTGGAGAGAGTTTGCCTGCAGTAGGACATTTTAGAGCTGTTACGGGTTTGATGGAGATAAGGACTGTAGGAGTTGTGGTCGGGTTGCTGAGATTGGTGCTTCCTGGGAAGTAGAATTGGGATCCAAACGAAGCTGTAATCTTCATTTTTTTTCTTTTCTTTTCCTTTCCTTCCCGAAGCCTTTTCATTTTGTATGGGCTGTATTTATTGTTCACGCTTATCCGCTGCTTGCAAGAGAGACTGGAAATCGTAATATCGAGTACCGTTTTGACTTTCTTCCCAGAATTATCCAATTATCCAGAATTTTTTTTAATTCTCTAATGTTTTTTTTCAAACTATTTATATCTCGGGATCAATGATAAAACTCATTTAACTCAAATCGAGATTTTATGAATAATAACGAACCAAAAAGATTAAATTAGTGCCATTGCACAATAAATAACCTAGTCGGGAAATAATTTGATCTAACATCCTCCCGTCCTTATAAGTATTCTACTCTCGAGATTTACAAATTCGAACCAAACCAACTAGACTCATCTTTAATTGATACTTAAGCTAGTATCCTTACTTTTCGTAGGACTACTGAACCTTTTTTGTATATCTTTGTTAATATGATGAAGAGTAAGTATATATTTGCTTACAAAACAAAGGCAATGATGATTATATATAATTATGATCGCCTCAATTATACACCGCCCACCTCCTACAAAGTCTCATGAAATTCTTTTCCTGACAATATTATCCCCCGCACGATAGCAGCCCAAAAGGAGATGATGGTTTGTGCAGGACAAGGAATACATAGGGCTTCAAAGCTATCTTCAGGCCAGGAGGGAATCCCATCTGAATAATACGTCTCTTTCTCATTAGACATCATGGCTGGGCAATCCCTTTCCTGACAAGCATATCATATACCCTATCAACTTTACCAGCTTCAATCTGGAATAAGGGATGAGCATCAGACTTCTTAGTGACACTGCCGCAGAAGATCTCTTTTGTCATCACTTCTTGCATCTTAAGATACACGGGTGGGGGCAACCTCATCTCACAGCATAGGCGTTTCTCCTGATCAAATACACGACTTCATTACAAATCAAGCAGCTTAAGTAATAGGTGTAAAATGCAAAATGCAACAGAATGCAATGGAAATGATTCATAAGGTCCATATTTTTGGTCCCAATGCAAGGAAATTTAATCTCATGGTGGACTCTAGATAGTATATAGCAAGAGCAATCTCGTATCAGTATAGAAGACCTCTTGCTCAGGATGTAACAACCAGAAGCATCAGTTGTTTGTCCTCGGGGCACACGAACGAAGCAATCATGAGCACAATTTACATACAGAAAATGAAAATTCTAAATTAGGGATTCAGGACTCACTGCTTCAGAAAGTAACTGTGTTTCAAAGAAGTTTGTTATATCCAAACCATTGGTGTAGTTTGATGCACCCTGCGCTGAAGGTCTTGAAGTTGATTCCTTCCCAATAGACTCTGAAGCCATCAAAGAACTTGGGGCCCCTCGATTGCTTGGACCCCCCTGGGAATTTTCCTTGGCTCTCTCTACACTTTCTTCGGCTTCCTTTTTCCTTTTATGCTCAAGGTACCCATCTGCCTCAGCTGCTGTACGGCAACCAGCATCTCGGGCTTCCTGAAAAAGTAGATATGTTGAAGTGCATGAGATGAAGGCATAATTTGGGCAACCATAGGAGGCATATTGTACATATCAAAGGCAATATCACCATTTATCTTTCGAATATTAGACTGAAGGAAAACAAACACTATCAAATTAAAATCAAGGTGCCTCAGATTTCTAAATATTTGGAAACGCATTTCCATCAGAATAAAGAAACAAAGCAACAATATAATTCCCCAAAGTAAAGAAAGTAATCTAAAGAGTTGTACCTTAAGTTCTTTAATCCTTCTCAGTGTTCGATGCTCCGCTATAACAGTCCGAAGTAAATCTTCATGCTCTTCCTTTGAATGAAATCGCATAAAGACATCATATCGCCGGCATAATGTCCTCTCTTCATGAGACAAATCCTTCTCGAAAGGATTTGGATGTAGCAAATTCCTTTCTAGAATGAAATCCTTTCTACGCTTCCTCTCATCAAGCCTGCCAATGTCCCCATTAAGCTTTTCAAATTTACACACAAATGAAATTACCAAAACTACTGACAAGTCAAGATACAATCAGCCAACTTGATAATCATTAAGGAACAAAAGCTGACGTTGGCTGATAAACTATCTATTCAATAGTGACTGTTCTGTAGTTGTGTGCTTTTTCATCTTTTATAGGTTTTCAATAATGCTCAGAAATCCTGAAACATAGGTAAATTCTCCTATATGAGTAAATAGGTGGATCAATTTATGCTCAGACCGCAAATATAAAAAAGAAGAATACTGAGTTATGGACTCACTACCTCTTGGCATAGATATGCAGAATGCGGAGTTTAATCTCGCGCTCCTCCTCAGTGTCTGTGTCTTTAAATTCCATTTCAGCCAGCAATTTCTCAGCATCATTGTCATATTCGGGATCAAACTCCAGCCTTTTGGAATTATAACCACTAAGCTCCATTAAGGATGGACCGTCATTTCCTGAAGCAATGGGTTTCTTCCCTTTAAAACTTCTGTCCATGTGAGGATCTGCATAAGAACAAATCCATTATAAGAAAATATTAGTATGTGTCACAATCTGATTGGATCATGTCTCTGCCAAGTGGTTTTCATAATGTCTGAACTAGGAGATGGTAGCAGAGAAACTGGAGTCGCATAAGTTAACAACAAAACATTAACAGTTAATGATATCCAAGGTTAAACACCATTCATGTGGTTTAGATTCTTGTTTAACTAGCTTATGAAACATGGCCTCTAAATATTCAGAGAGAAAACATGACTATCAGTTGGAATAGAACTTTCAAATCTTTCATCCAATTTGAGAGCTGTAGGTCATGTTCAGGAAACAACTAACTAAGTTCAAAATTAGAACTACAGCACACTAATATTCTCATTCAATCAACCATCCGCAGAAAAATAACTACTGCATAGGAACATTGTTAATTACAACAGAAAAAGAAGAAGAAGAGAGAATAGGAATAACAATTGCAAATTCATAGCAATCCGAATAGCATATATTATTATGGACCTTCTACTTTGACAACACCATGGCCATCTTTAACCCGGACCACAGTGGATGCCTTCTTAACAGCAGCTGTAGCTGCCAGATTTGTACTGTTAGGACGGTTTCCGGATTCTACCTCTGAAGCAGCAGAAAACAACACCGGATATTGATGAAAAACATGAGATATTTCTGGATTCATTTTCACAAAATATCAATATCTATTCACAAGTATATTACAACTCACCAGATTTTAATGCAGATAGTAAACGTCCAGAGGGACCACTTTTATGCATGTCTTCAATTCTGAATTAATCAAAAAGTTTCCGTAAGATATTTTGATAGGGAAAGAGAAATAATAGATGTAAAGGTGAAGAATGAAACCCGTACTTGACTCTTGAAGGAGAAAACGGAGATTCTTCTTTCAAAGTATGCTCTCCGAGCAAGGAAGATGATGATACTACAATTCATACAAAACTTCTGATAAGAAACTTTATCCACAAACAGCACAACACCAAGATGAGTATAATCACTTATGGGGGCAACAGCACGAGAAATGGGCTGTTAAGCACAAAAGAAGGTTTCTTTCCTATCCAGCAGAAAATTTACTATCCTTTTATTATAAAACAAACATTTGACACCAAGGGTCATAAGGACATGCTACACCCTTAACATCAAGGCCATAGTTCACATCACAACAGTATAAGCAAGATTTAACCACATGACCACAAACCATTACTTTAGCCATATTTTAGGCTAGAAACTTTAGTACCTTTTTTTTCCTCACTGAGCCCTTTGGCCATGGCTAGAAGCTCTTTTCTATTTTTTCCAACAGCAAGAGACATGTCCTACAAAGAAACAAAATGGACACAATCATACTATGTGAAGAAACTTATCCCAGAAAAGAACTCAGTTCTTCTATGTCACAAACCGGGAGAGGGAAGAATGGTGAGTTCATATAAACATTCTGATAGTGCTCGATACATTTTTCTTTGTTTTTGGTCCCGACATGCTCTGCAACTTCTGTCCAGTTTCCTAATCCATACATTTCAATTCCCTGAATTCAAAACATAGTAAGGGATACAAAATATTAGATATAAAAGTACAGTTTTCAGCATTTTGGATTCTGCTCCTCTTTTTTCTTGGAAACATAAATTGAAGAATATTAAAGTAAAATACCTCCAGGAGCAGTATTTCATCATCTGCATTCCAGTCGGGTGTAATAAATGGAAAAGACAAATTATCCTGTCAAAGAAGAAGAAACATATAAGCCTCATATATTGTCAGCATTTCAATGCTTGTAGACAGACAAAAGAACGGGGATAACATGAATAACTCAACAAATTATGTTAAGCAATAGTTCAAGCACAGAGAGTTATCAAATCATAAAGACAAACAATTCAGGGGTCGGAAAACCAACACAAAAACCAATTCCATCCAGAAATTTCTAACTTTTAGCTTCAATAATTGATGTTAAAACTAATTCAGTTTTCATATTTTGATAACAAAATCATGCACCACTACAGCCAGGAACACCACTAACCATAACCCTGTAAGGATGATTGCTTTTGTGAGGTGTAACCTCAGCACCAACAGAGAAGCACTCTACACATAAGTCAAAATCAGAGCACATGGCACACTTGATGCGGATCTTCCCTGTTATATCTTTGTTGCAGTAATTGCAATGGTATAGAGCCCTCTTCCCTTCATTGCTTCCTTGACCTGATTGCAGAATAGGCCAATAACAAAAAGGCCAAAGATCAGAAAGAAGGAAATATAAATAAAGCCATGGAGACAGAATCAATAAACGAAGATGCTGGTTAAAGAATAATGGAACGGAGATACAAGGAACTGGCTAAATGAGCAAAACCAATTCAGAACATGTTCCAGAAAAAAATATTTTACACAATGCGAATAACAATATATCCCCAACTTTCCAAACTCTTTTGGCAAATATTAGATTCAAGCCTATTTGAACCGGGGGAAAAAAAAGATTTCTAGAATATGAAGTTGTAGTGCGTTTTTCGTCGCTAGGCATGGCAAGTGATTCTCAGGTAAGTAATGGATGACAATTCAGAGCTAAAGTTGAATACTTGGCAGCTTCCAACAACCATGCCTGACTATGACGAAGTAGTACCTGATGATGACGATTCTAAATTTTCTCCACTGGAAGCACTCTTCTTTCTCCTTGATCTGCATTCCCAAATACAAGCATTCAGGAAAATTAATCTCCAGTAACCCAAAAGGAAAGGAAAGGAAAGAAGACGAGACAGAACTAGGTAGGCTGAAGCTCCATTTGGCTTCTGACAGAAATGATACAGTTAAATTTCATATCCCAGCGGTTAAGTTTCATAAAAGAATAAAAAACAATAACAAAGAGCTGTAGACCCACAATTCATAAGTCATTTCCACATGCCAGCCAAGAAAACAAACGAAACTGCCAATGACATTCCAAAATAGGACATAACACAAGCAGCAAGCAGCAGAAGTATACAAGAATAGAAAAGGGGCCGGCGGTAAACTCGAGAGAAAGGAAACCTCTGAGTTGGATCTTCATCGGAGTGAAAATTGCCTCGAGAACGTCCCATTCCTTGTTGAAGCTAAGGTAAGATAGTTGCCGAAGCTTACGATTTATCGACCTCAATCAGAGGCAACGAACAAGAAGTGGAAAGTCGGCGTTAAGAGAGTTCTAACAGTGAAGTGAATCCTCGCAATAGATTTCTTCGGATGATTAGTTTTTAATTAAAACATTATATCTAATAACACCTTCCAAAACCCACAACGGGTAAAACGGGAGATGGAAGAGAGGCTTAGGGAGATTAAACCGATGCTCGATTAGTTCAGGATGAATCAATCTTTCTTTTTCTTTTTTTTCAGACCAAATTTCATTTTATATTTATCTTAATAAAAGAATTCATTTTAGATATTATTTTATTATTTTGTAGAAATTACTCTTGCAACAAAATAAATATATCAAATGGTTATTAAAACTCCCTAATCTTTTGAGTATTCACTCTTCCGTACCTAACGCTCTTGGTAATTGACTGATCCGGCACGAATATGATAGGATCCTTTCGGGTGATAAGTTATCATTCAGAAATTTAACGCTGCTGCATTCCCAAGATAAACTCCCTAATCATTTATCATGCAAACAAAATTTTATTAATTTATCTGATAATCTATTTTCAAGATTTGTTTTGAATTTTAAATCATTTTTATTATTTATTTTCTGTATTTTTTTTATTTTGATTTTGATTTTGATTTTGATTTTGATTTTTTTCCAATAAATGTTTACTTCATTAGGATTTGCTTTTCACAGATTTTTATGAGGAAAAAAAAAAGAAGAGAATAGCAAGAGGTATTTTTAGGTTATTTAATCTGGAGACCCCTCCCTATTCAGAAGATGAAAAACTCGAGGCCTTCAATAATTACGATTATTATTGAATATCGAATATTAACATATCCTATGTGATCTATACTGGTACATATAATAAATCTTAGACCAACATCTTACATTCTAGCTTATATCGTAATTTTAAAACCTTTTGCGATGTATTTTATAAATATGCCCTCTTAGAAACTTTAATCTAGTTATGGAAGTTGAATGTCCCGAGGCTATGAAGCTTGTATTTCTTTTCCGTAAATCATTCTTTTTGTTTATCTTACCTTTTACAAAACTTCATAGAACCCTAACCTATAGTTTATGATCTCTTACCTTTATAGTTTAAAGATTCTTGATATAGGTCGGCAAAATATTTTGGTGTACGACAAATACGTTGCCAATGACTTTGCATTCCACATCGATGACAGTTACTAATTGTAATTTTTTTCTTTATGTCACTCATTATTTTTTCAGGTCCTTTATTCTTTATAATTTTCTGATTTTGGAAGATAAATTTATTTGATTGACCACCACCATGACAAAATTTATTATAACCTCGTCCTCGTCCGCGACCTCGACTACGACCACGACTATGGTTATGAGATATCATCACATTCACTTCAAGGAATGAAGCAGAACTAGTAGGACGAGATATTGTTGTTGTAAAAGCATATTTGAAGCATGAAAAATATAGAATATTTTTTCAAGCATATCAACATCAGTGATATTTTCTCCACGTAATTTTAATTGTGAACTGATTTTAAATAATACCGAATTATATTCACTCACAGATTTAAAATTTTGTAAACGAAGATGCATCCAATCATAAAGAGCTTTTGCAAGTATCACTATTTTCTGGTGATCATACATTTCGTTTCAAATTTTCCAAAGATCTGCATGATCTTTTACTGTGAGATATTCAGATTTCAATCCCTCATGGAGATGATGGCGAAGAAAAATCATAGTCTTTGCCTTATCTTGATTCGATGCTTCATTTGGTGTTTTGATTGTCTCTTCAAGCCCTTTGGCATCTAAATGAATTTCAGTATTCAATATCCATTATAAATAATTTTTTCCACTAATATCAAGAGCTTCAAATTCAAGCTTTGTAATATTTGTCATTATAAAACTATAAAATATTAAAAATACATAAAATTAATCACATAATAAGATAAGAAATAAATTTTTAAATTTAAACATAACAAATAATCTATAAAAATAATATTTAATGATGGTAATATTATGATAATATAATATTAAAAATTTAGATTTTATTATTTATTTCTTTTAAGATTGTATTAGAGTAATGATTATATTATAAAATTGATATAAATTATTTTTTAATATAACATGTATTTAAACAAATAAAACAATCATGAACTTAAATTTCTAAAAAAAAATATAGGAAAATAATATTTAAGAACATGCAATATAAAACAATAATATTACAACATGATTATATCTAAATAATTATAAAAATATACTCACCCAAATATACCTTTGTAGAAACTAAGATTCTTGTTTGTTCTTTGTGAAGAACTCTTGTAAGACTCTTGATTATCTTTTTGTTTATAAGAGTATCGTGCTGATAGCGTGTTATAGAATATAAAATAAGAAAAATTGAGGAGAAATAATATAAACTTTTAAGAGAGAATAACAATAGAAATATAAGAGAGTATAATATCCTTATCAAGTACTCAAACAAGTGTAAAAAAAAATAGTGTTACGTCCTATTTATAGGTAACATGATAAGGTACATGAAGAGATATTGAGAGATTAAGAATATTGTAGTTACAAAATATTCATTACATAATTGAATAGACATAATAAAATTTATCTTTTCAATCTCAAAAACTTTGATATTCATAATATATATTTTATTTTTAAAATTTTAATAATATATATATTTTAAAAAATATTTAATTATTAAAATATTTGAAGTTTGTAACCAGGATGAATTTCGGAAAACCAACAGACTGTGTCGACGGGTTAACAATCACGACAAAAACCTAGATTTTTTTTATTTTGGATGGATAGTTATTTCACATATAAAAAAATTATATATTAATAAAAAATAAATTTAATTAAAAAATATTTTATTAATAATAAACTTAAAATAAATCAATAAAATAAAAAAATTATTTTTCATTTTCATTCATAATTTCAATAATTTTAATTAAAATAATTCTTCATATTATTAAACAAGTGTTAGAAAACAACTTAAGGCTTAAAAAGGACAACCAAATGGTTGGGTATTTTGACAATATTTTTAAAAAAATTTAGAGTTTTTAATTTTTTTATATATAATAGTCACATTATAATTTTTTAAAAATCTATATTATTATTATTATTTATATAATATGATTAATGAAGACCGTTATTTAGTATAGCTATGAAGAGGAGGACAAATTTTATTATTTTTATTTATTTTTTATTTTTAAAAATCCTAAAGAAAAAAAAAATAGAGAGATTTTGAATTCTGCTGCATATCAATTTTTTAATCGGGCTGATGCCCGTCCATCATGCAATCGGAAGTGAAAATCTGTCCATCTGTCACATCGATAGTTTTATGGTACATCTTGTGCATCACATCAAATTATATTGTCCAGAAATAAATATTAAAAAATAATTTTTATTTATCAAAATATAAATTAATTATTTAAGAATGATAGAAAACTAATCAATTTTATTTTAAAAATATTTTTAATTTTATAATACTAAAATAACTTTAAATTAATTATTAAATTAATTATTTTAAAATACCAAAATCGATATTTCCATGCACCAAACATCCTAGGTTTTTTGTTAAATATAGCGAAGTATTATTACTTAAACACCTCGGGTTTTTAATGTTAGATATTAGTTTTACTTTCAAGTTCAATTTTGATAATTCAAACGGGACAAGAGTAAAATGGACAGGGAAATTAAAATTCTTTCTTTTCATAAAAAAGACATCTAGCAGATATATAATAGAGATCGGGCCATGCTCGAAGAACAACAGTACCCTTGGAATTTTAAAATCCATCTTAGCTAAGCTGTCAGCAGAGAAATTACAACAATAACTCATGGAAACTAGAGATGTTGTGTGGATTATTAATGAAACGAAACCAAATTCTGATGACAATAAACAAGAAGGTGCTCGCAACCATGCCAATCAAGCACTGGAGCAATCAGTTGGCGTGAAGGAATGAGATCTGCCGTCAATGTCATATCTTATCAAGAAGGTTAGACTCTGTAATGTTATTCAAGATAGTCGTTGATGAATTGACAACAAATGTAAAACCCCGTTCTTTTTGTTTGCCGAGTCAGTTTGTTTTTGCCTAGTTAGTGTCGTTTATTGGTCCACGTGTCCGTTTAATAACTTTGACTATATCAGAAATTGAGGGAGTAAAAAATTACAATTTCGTCCCTGTTAGACCCGAACGTATTTTGGGCTCATTTTGAGTAGCTGAGTGTTTTTCGAGTCGTCGGCCTTCGGGCCGGTTCTATTCTGTTTGGGCCATTTATTATTTCCAGCTCATTCGTTCTTAGGTTCATTGGGTATCTCCAGGCATTTGAGGTCACAGGAGTGCAACTACCTAACCCAGGATTTGGAGCTAGCTGCCGTCGTGTTTGCACTAAAGATTTGGTGCCATTATTTGTATGGAGAGACGTGCCAAGTCTTCATAGACTACAAGAGTCTTAAGTATCTCCTAACCCAGAAGGAGCTTAACTTGAGACAAAAGAGATAACATGAATTGATAAAAGATTACGATCTTGTAATCGATTATCATCCCGGTAAAGCAAATGTAGTCGCTGATATCTTGAGTAGAAAGACTTCATATTGCGGAAATGAAAAGACATATTGCGGAGTTCACAGCTCATTGCCTCGTATGCCAACAGGTCAAGGTAGAGCACTAGAAACTCGCAGGTTTGTTACAATCGCTTCCGATTCCCGAGTGGAAATGGGAGCATATCACGATGAATTTTGTAGTAGGTTTGCTGAGGAGTCAGTGTGGTTTCGATGCAGTTTGGGTGATCGTGGATAGAGTGACCAAGTTTGCTCATTTTCGTCCCGTTCAAGTTACGAATATGCCTGAGAAGTTAGCTTCTCATTATATGGACAAGATTGTGAGGTTGCATGGAGTTCTAGTGTCCATAGTATCTGACCGAGATCTGAAGTTTAATTTCTGGTTTTGGGGAAAGCTTCATAGTGCCTTGAGTTCCCAGTTGAAATTTAGCATGGCTTTTCATCTACAGTCATATGGTCAATCTGAGAGGACGATTTTGATGTTAGAGAATATGTTACAAGCGTGTACGATCGATAGACAGACTACATGGGATAGGTGTCTACCATTGGTAGAGTTCACCTACAACAATAGTTTCCAAGTCTGTATCAGGATGGCACTATATGAGGCATTGTGTGTTAGGTATTTTAAGACACTGCTTTGTTAGGATGAGGTAAGTGAGAGATTCCTGGACAGTCTTGAGTTAATTGATTAGGCGACTGAGCAGTAAGCATTGATCAGACAGAGATTGAGGATGGCTTAGGACAGATAGAAGAACTACTCGGATAATCACATATGTGAGCTCGAGTTTGAGGTTAGTGATAAGGTGTTCCTGAAAGTCGTGCCATGGAAAGACGTGCTTCGGTTTCCAGCAGCAGGGCAAGTTAGCACCGTGTTATATCGGCTCATATGAGATTATCGAGTCGATTGGGCCATTGGCATATGGGTTGGTGTTGCCACCGCTTTAGAGAGGATCTACAGTGTTTTCCATGTATTGATGTAGCGAAAAAATGTTTGGGATCTATCACATATGTTAAAGACGTCTTCTGTCGAGATTGCCAGTGATTTGTCATATCCCACGTAGAAGTTGAAATAGTCGATCGAGCCGTCAGACAGCTCCATAGACATAGTGTTTTGATGGTCCGAGTTTTGTGGCATACTGGTCAGATCGAGGAGTTTTAGTGGGAGACCAAGGAGTCGATGCAGGAGTGATATCTTTATCTTTTCGAGTAGCACAATACGTAAAATTTCGAGGATGAAATTTTTATAAGAAGGGGAGGATGTGAAACCCAGTCCTTTTTGTTTTCCCAGTTAGCTTGTTTTTTGCCTAGTCAGTGTCATTTTAGTGGTCCATATATCCGTTTGACAATTTGACCTTATCAGAAATTGAGAAAATGAAAATTTACCGTTTCACCCCTATTGGAGCCGAACGTGCCATGGGCTCGTTTTGAGTAGCGAGGTGTTTTTCGGGTCATAGGACTTTGGGCCGGTTCTGTTATGTTTGGGCCATTTATTGTTTCCATCCCATTCATTCTTTCTCGAGTCCGTTGGGTATACCTGAGCCGTATTTGTTTATTACCGAGCCCACTTGATTGCTTCCTGGTCAGACTCATTTTTCCGAACCCATTCACTAAGGCTTCAGACTCGGGCTAGATAAATGCTCAGTAGCCAGTCTTTTAGCCATAACTGCCCCATTTTTCTTTCTTGTTTCTCCACTTTCCTATTTTCCCTCAAGCCAGCCATTTTCTTTGATTTTTTTTTAAAAAATCTGTCGTTCTTTCCCTGATTCTCCCAAGACAAGAATCTGATCATTAAATTCCTTGATCCCAATGCCGACTTCTTCCTTTTCCCCGATTCTATGCACCAGTTCTTTGGTTCTAGCTCAATTGAGCACGTTAAGAGGATATACGTATTGTAATCTATCATGTTTTTCCTGATCATCTTGTTCCTCTCAAACCTTTCTTCTCTTTCCCTCCAGTAATCTTCCACAGCACTTGCCTGTCCGTAGTTGTTAAGTGAGGGTTGTGGGTATTGGTATATCAGTGTGGAGCCGATAGGGTTGTGTTCCCTTTTTGATTTCTTTTGTTTTGATTATATGTTACTCAACATTCTTGTGATTTAGGTGGTTCTGGATCACGCGATAAAGGCAAAGGAACTGCCACCCGTTCTTCTACATGTAAGGTAAGATCTATACCTCATTGGTTTCATTGGTTACTATTTTATGTTTTTGATTTGATTGTGTTGTTGTGTATTTGAATCGAGGCATATACATGTGTTTAATTATATGTTTGTTGATTTCTATTGAGCATTGAGGTTGTTTAAAGGTGTTTTATCAATATGGAACTATGGAATTCGAAGTTACGAAGCTAGGTTTTACATTCTGTGTTTTGAAAAACAAAATTTTGAGAGAAAACATATTAGAACCGTCGGACTTTAGAAGCGGTCAGATAGGTAGTCCGACCGGTCGGACTTGGGAGTCTAACTAGTTGGTGTAGGAAAATCTGATCGATCGGACTTTTGTGTCTGACTGGTAAAGGTCAAAATTTTTGACTGGTCAGAACCCATCTGATCGGTCTAATCCCATGTCCAACCGGTCATATTAAAACATGTTGACTGGCCATGTTTCCTTCTTCGTGTTGTCCTATTCTTTGGTCCATTTTACTCCAGTTTGCTCCTTCGTTCACCTATGAAGATAGCTGTAAGATTTGTGCTTGTTGTGTGAGCCTTGTATATGTTACAATGTGAACTTTGTAAGCCTAAGTTTGGTAAACCCAAAATCATAAAGTAATAAAAGATATATATACCCTATGGATTTCATAAAATAGTATTTTTTATTTCTACTATTTTAAAAAAGTACTTTGGGTTATAAATGTACATATATATATGAGTACAGTATGGTTACACAGTTACAAATATTCGCTTGGCCAATGCGAGGTGAATATACAGAATCCCAGTGTTAGGAGAGAGTTACTTACTTATTCGAGAGTCGTATGAGTGATGTTTCAGTTCGCCTATCACGTTCTTCTCAGGTTGGTTGTATTGAGAGTGCTATGTCATATTTTTGGTTTTTCTCGGTCTTGCCTCAAACAATGCTAGTAGTAGGGGATACGTATACATATTGGTTTTCAAAATATAATACTAACACTGCTAGTGGGCTTCCAATATCCCTTTAACGAGGGATTAATTGTAAAATATTTTGTAAAGTCCTCCCTAATAGGTTTTTGTTGGGCACTATTAGCCACGTTATGTTATTGGCATTATGTTATAACCTATTGGGTTGGATCTATGTTTTCATTCTTCAAAATCAAATGCTTTCTATGGTGTTCCGTGTTTTAAATAAATGTTTTCAACCTATGTTTTGTATATCCCTTTATTCCCCATGAGACTTATGATATTGTGACCCTATTGAGATTTTATAATCTCACTCATTGTTGTTTTCCCCCTTTTAAGAGTATATTGTGATCAATAGATAGTATTTGTCGAGGTGTGAGTTTCTGGATGACATTGTTGGACTATAGCACATACACGTCACCTTTTGTTACGATTTTTCTGACATTTCTTATTTGAATTTACTTTATATTTTGATTTGCACATTTTGATTATGGTTTATACTTCGGACTCAGTATGTTTACATTTTGGGCTTGAGGCTAGGTTTGGATTTGGACTTGTGTGTTATAGATCCTGTAAGGACCCAAACCCAACCTATTAGGAACTTTACCGTCGTGAAACCCAAATAAGTCATCGCAAGGTCCTATTTGAATCCCACAAGGCTCAAGTCACCTAATTGTCAATTTTATTGGTTGATTTATATGTAATTTAAAGGTTGGAGCATGTTCATACATTAATAAATTTCTAGATTATACGGAGTGAAAGAAAACATCAGCGGAAGACTTATATTAATACTCAAAACAAATGGAAACATAACACACAAGTCTCATAAGAATCTCAAAACATCAACCAGTAGTATCATGTATATTTCGGAAGCAACAAAAAAAGAAAAGGGATTGGAAAGTCATAATGCAAAACTACTACAATTTCAAAGACATGACATGCGCATTCAATAGAAAAGGAGTGCAAATTCGTCCAGCCATGCAGTCTTGATCTCACACCTTTGGTACCAGTAACAAAGCACACACCTAAGCCTGCAAAGGGGAAGAAAAGAAGGGATGAGATTACAAGAATCTCAGTAGGGTCACAACATCATAAGTCTTAGGGATTCCCAATCAAACACCTCCCAATAACCAAAAGATCAACACCTAAAACTAGCTAAGATATCTAATTAAAACTGTAAGCATCAAACACACATATTAGGGGCTGAAATCATTACAAGCACATACAATGAAAGGATACGCTAAAATTGGTAGAAAACAAGGGGAAAGACTGAAAATACTTCTTTTTTCAGAAGTTTTTCAGAAGCACACAGGCAGCCTATACATAATCTGATTTTCAAAACCAATGTTTGTCCCCATCTACCCATATTGTCCAAGGCTATACTGCAAAAAGGGTAAAACAGTTAGACAAGCAATATTACAGCAAGCCTTTTAATTGTCTCTGACATCCAGACTCGAACTGGCCTAGGAGCACTCTTGCAGCAGCGCATACAAGTCATCCTGTCACTCTCAAATAGGGCATCCTAATGTCCAGACTCTAACTGGCCTATAGGGATTCTTAATGTCCAGACTCGAACTCGCCTACAAGGCTTCCTGACGTCCGGAGTTGAACCAGCCTACAAGGCATCCAGTGAGCTCTTGATGGGAATAACCACCCATAAACCTCCTGGTTCGGTAAGCATCTCCCCTCTCCTTAGGAGCAACAATACTTACCTCGCATGGCCAACGATAAAAGAATCCTTCAAACAAAGCACAAACAAGGCACATGCACGCATACACACACAGTACATGCATACACAAATCACAACAAAGGATCCTCAATCAAGTCACAATACAAATCAAAGATCAATCCTCAAAGTCATAACCGAATCAGGTAACCTATTTTCCTATTAACTTTCAAGATTCTCTATCATCATAATCACACATTCCACAAGCTTATAACCAAGAAAGGAAATCGAATTCAATCATATTCAAACAATCAAACAATAGGGTAACCAAAGGAACCGATGAGGTATGGATCCTACCTCTCACGTGTCTGAATCAGATGCAAGCCTTGTCCTTTCCAATAAAATCAGAATCTCCTAACCAATTACAAGGCAAAGACCACACAATACTAAACCACAAGACTACTTAATTAAAAACCAGAAGCATTGGGAATCCTTACCAATTAACCTACCAAAATCCAGCGATTTGGATGCAGCAATATCTTTCCCCTGAATGCGTGATGTGATGGCAAAAAATTCAGTAAGAATCAACTTGATTATTCACCCTAATTCAATATACAAATTTCGGCAACACCTTAAGGTTTATAGGGCAACTTGGATTTCAACATTAGAGAGGTTAGGGGTTGTGATTTCATGAAATTTAAAAAGGAATAGATGTTTATAACATGTACAATCGAAAGAAACAATATCAAAATCCTACAGGTTAATCAATTGATCAAGATAGGCATCAATAGGGAAAAGGTAGGGCATGCTGATTTCATGAATAGGGAAGATTCAAAGGATTAATTCATGATTTTACATTATGAATGGATGCTAAACAATTATATAATCTTGAAACCTAATCCCGCCGAATTATAACCTAAATTATGAAAAACAAAACCTCTAGAAAAAAACCCAAGATAGCTAGATAGAGAACGAAAAGAATTTCCAACAAGCTATTATTTGCAAGAATCCGATAAACGATGTAAGAGTTATGCTATTTTGAAATTCAAGCAGATTTTAGCAATTCCGCCAAATTACGATTTAACTTTTGACAAAGAAAAAATAACCTTCTGATAAAAATCCCAAGATGGTTGGAAAGAGGACAGAAATAGCTTTCCAATAAGCTATTATTTATAGAAATCTGATAAAGGATGAGAGAGTTATACTAAGATGAAGATCAAGGAGTTTCGGCTAGGGTTTAGGCAAAAATCGGAATTTGAGAGGAATGGAATAAATTACGAAATTTCTAGGTGGGTTTTGGTATGTTTAGATGGAATAGGCTGGCCACTCTTTTATATATGTCTAAGAAGGTTTAGCTAAGAGATAATTCCTTACTTTTACGAAATTTCTAGATGGGTTTTGGTATGTTTAGATGGGATAGGCTGGCTACTCTTTTATAGGTGACTAAGTAGGTTTAGTTAAGAGATAATTCCTTATTTTTAAACTTAAAATGATAATTGAAGAATAATTCTATTAGAAAGATAATTCTATTTAAAACGATAATTCTATTAAAAAAGATATTCTATTTAAAAAGAAGAATTATCTAATATCTTAGATAATAAGGGATAAAACTAAGGATAATTAATATAAAAATATCAGAATTAAAATAGAAAATATCTGGCAATAACCATTTTAGGCCATCACACACTCATTTCTTCAGGGTTAAAATAGTCATTTCAGCTGCATTAGTTTCTGGACTTCCTGGACATCTAAACTAGGAAGGATTGGGGTCTCATAGATCCGTTCGGGTTTCATTTTCATTTTTAATAAAAGTCTTATGTTGTTGTTTATTACTCAGGTTTGCCATGTCAGATGTTTGAATATAATTTATTCATGCTCCTTTTCAATTAAATTAAATATTTTATTTTGGAAAGTATGTTTGAAAAGTCTACAAAGTCTTATGGGATTTGGATTGATCTACGTGTTGGACCTGTATAGGTTTCACAGCGATAAGGGCCTAGGTTTCTGGTTTGGTTCCTTACAAAGAAGGCGAAGCATACAACACCATTGGCGACTTGAACGAATGTGTTTACAGGATTGAACTGTACATCTTCTTTCGTGAAATGGGTAGTGATTACCATAATTCAAAGGTCAAAACTATCTTTGTAGCAAAGACTTAAAACCCCATGTGGGTCCTGCACTTTCAGCCATCAACAGACCAAAGTCATTTGGTGGAGAGAATCCGAGGGGTATGGAGAATAAGCCCCAAGTTCAAGCTTTTGCAGAACAAGTGAAGCAAGGCAAGTCTCGCAGAGTTTAGCTTGCAAATGGGTTGCTTTTCATCAAAGGCAATCACATTTATATCCCTAGACATGACAAGCTCCAGAAAGAGGTGATAAAGGAATGTCATGATTCGGGATGGGCTGGACACCTAGGTATTTTTCGAATACTTATATTTTTAGAAGATGGATATTATTGGCCTAACATACGAGATGATATATAATGATATATGAAAACTTATCTAGTTTGCCAATAAGACAAGGTTGAGCAACAAAAGCAACCAAGATTGTTAAAGTCATTGGCTATACCAGAAAGTCTTTGGGAGAGTATTTCCATGGATTATATCACAAGTCTCCTAAAGTCTGATAACTTCCGAACCATATTTGTGATGGTAGATAATTTTTCAAATATAAAATGTTTATCCCAGCCACAAAGGCATGCACGACAGAGGAGACATGCCATTTTTTCTTCAAACATGAGATGAAGTATTGGGGTATTCCGAAATCCATCGTGAGTGATCGAGACCCTCGATTCACAGGGAGATTATAGATTGAGTTATTCAAGCTGATGGGTCAGAATTCACAAGTTTTCATCCTCAGACTGATGGACAGACATAGAGGATGAATGCTTTATTGAAGCTCTACCTCAGGTAGTATGTGAGTGCCAACCAGAACGATTGAACGAATTTACTTGATATGGTCCAATTTTCATACAACTTACAGAGGAGTGAATCGATAAGTATAAATCCTTTTCAGATTGTTAGTGGACAACAACCTTACATTCCTAGAGAGATTATCATAGGTTACACGGGGACTAATCCATCTGCCTACCGCATTGCCAAGGAGTGGGATGAGCAACAGGACTTTGCAAGATTTCAACTGTCCAAAATAGCAAAGAGGATGAAGAAGAGACCCTTGGAGTTTGAAGGAGATCTTGTGTTGGTGAAGTTGATGCCTAACCAAAGCCGAGTATTTGCCAAGTTGCACCAGGGGCTTATGTGATAATACAAGGACCCTTTCAAGGTGTTGAAGAGGATTGGCAAGATGTCATACAAGCTCGAGTTGGTACCAAGGTTGGAGTTCTATCCTGTCTTCCGCATAAGTTTTCTGAAACCATTACAAGAAGACATGGATGGTCTAGAGAGAGGGAAGGCGAACAGGGCTTCCATAGTCGTGACCAATGCCCATAACAAGAAGCTCGATGAGATTCTATCAAGGCATATGATGTAAAAGAGTGGGAAGCATATAAACCATGTGGAGTATTTAGTTTGTTAAAAAGGCAATCTTCCTAGTGAGACTAGTTAGGAGAAAGATTTCGATTTCTGGCAATACCAAGATGAGATCGACAAGTTCTTGAGGCAATACACAATAAGGACATTGTCGAGTTTGGTGGGGGAGAATGTTATCATCCAAAGTCAAACTATACATTATTCGACTTCGTATATGACATGTCTCTCACAAGATAACATCATGGGGATTGGTGATCCATCATCAAAGCTTATCATACGAGAACCCCAATCAAAAGCAATCAAGACATATATTGAAAATCAATCATAGACAATCTATATATTCAATGGAAATCCAGTTTTACCATATAGGAGACCTGATTTGGGGAATCAATATAATCAAAGATTACCATAAATGGGACAATCAGCCATTAGTGCTTACCACGTATGTAGTTTGTACAGATACCATTAGATCAGTTAATTTGATCTCCATCACTCATTGGGAACTACAAAGACTATATAAGAGATGTCTTCCCTCATTTGTAATAATTATCATTTTTGCAATTCTTGAGTATAGAGCATTTTTCTCCATCTTCTTCGTATCTCTCTTTTTTGTAATAATTTAAGAATGCACGGAGAGTAGTTTTATTCCGTAAACTCTAGTTATGTGGCAGTGAGAATTCCTGACGTCGAATGAAAATCATATTTTAATATTTGTCTCTGGATAATATAATACTTACGTCACCATAATGCTATCCCTGGCAAATACATTACTTAGTTCAGGGATAAATATTTTATTTACGATACTCCAAAACCTATAATTAATATATTATTTTTAAAATCTCATAAGATTAAGAAATAAAATGATAACAATAAAATACATTTATTATTTATTGTAAGCATTGATTGCAGTCTTATTTACTGGGAAACACCGCAAACAAAAGCACATTTCTTCACCATCCTCCTCCGGTCAAGTATATCAAAACTACCAACAAGTTAAGACAGCCCTGATGATAATGAGCAGCAAAAGCCTACCACCTCGCACCACCTCCCATACTTTTATCACCGCCATACAAACGGAAGAGGCTGAAAGCAGAGACACAAGACAGGCCTACCATGCTCACCGCAACCAGTAGTCCACTTGCTATTCCTTCTCCAACTTGGTTACAAAATTTCCCATACATGTCGCAAATCTTCATCCATTGTAGATCATCCTCTCCAAACTTTGCAAACACTGCGGATTGCGCAGCTGCAGCTACTGCTGCTACTGTTAGGTATGCCATCGCCTGCACAACCATTTCTTAATTATTACATGAATATAACAACCTATTCATGACACAATACCACTAAGAAAAACAACGTAATAAAAGGAAAACTTCAAGACTCACAAACACTTGACCGATTTGTATCCCCCAAGTCCTTAAATAGAGTGTTGAGAATATCTACTCCGCACAATCAATATACGAAATACTAAGTATATAACATAGAGGAAATGCATGCGACTTCAAGATATATATATATTTAATTAAAGTATATCCATCGTAAATAATAATGACTAATTGTTGTTTGTTGTGCACTGCGGGTAGGTAAATTTGTTTCCCGATCAGACCCGTAGCTCGGTCGGTCGGAAAACGAAAAGAATATCTGTCAGGAAAAAAATCGGAAAAATTTTCTTTTGGGAAGCTTTTAAGTGCAAAATATCTGCCAAATAAACACAACATCATCTAGTCACGATTTTACATTAGGTTAGTTTCCAAATCCTTCTGAAGGTTCTATAATAAAAGATTGAAGTTTTTACTTATTACTTCTTCTAATAATCGTTGAAGTAGATTCAATTATCATGATCACAGTCAGTTCATAGTGAGTGAATCCGTCAAGTAGATTTCTGTGAGGACCCAAACCCGGTAATTGGGCCCCTCATCACCGTACAACCCCAAATGGCATAATTTGTGGCCTAATCAGAACCACAAAAGGCTTAACCTGAAAATTCTTTTCCTAAAATAGATAAAAATGCATATAAATTTGAAACTTAAAAATGGAGTATGTAACTTTCATAAATCTCGGCATAACATAACCTGTCACGGAGTACAATCACAAATAGCGAAAGTCTTAATTTCATACACAACAGGCCAAACGGCCCCAATCATGCATAATCACAAGAAGTATATCAATCTCAAGCCAAAAAATAACAAAATATGCCCAAGGCACCATGCTCATCTGATATATCAAATCCAAAAGCAGTATACATAGTAGCAAAACAAGTAATCAACATAACCCACAAAAGATTCACAATAAATAATGGGCAAATGTGTAACACAAAAAACAAGCAAACATATCACTATTCAAAATACAAAAGAAAAAGTCGAGTTTTCAAACATGCAGTAGTCCACCTCCATGACAAACATAGAACCTCGACCTTAAAAGAAACCTGAAACATGAACACTTGGACCTAATCCTAAAAAACAACAACAACAAGGGGTGAGATCTCGTGGACCTCAGTAAGAGTCACCATATCATAGACAATAGTGGGAGAATATGGGCAATTCACTAAAACCATTTGAAAAGAAATAGTTAGCAATAAATATCAAGTAAGCTTATGCTAGCTAAACGTATATCCAATCCTCACAGGCAGTACAATCCAATGCAAATGCATGATCTCTATATGAAAAAGTCTATAAAATCGGGTCCAATCCCCAAATTGGCTCACAAACCAAAACTTAGAATTTTCACGAGTAATATACACCCAAAACATATTCGGGACAAACCTCTAAAACCACTCCACTAAGCACCCAAGCCAAAGGGCAATCGCAGCCCACCGATGGTAAATTGAAATACAAGTTGAAATTATAACACCTACCACTAGTATTGTCCTTAGAATATATAGAGAAAACACACTATCATAGGTGTTCTATACACACCACAACTTAAAAAGCCCAAAAAACATATGTAGCCTATCACATCAACATACTCATATAAGGCACACACAATCCATCCAAACTCCTAGGAAAGAGACACATCCTTTTATCTAAGGATACACATCCACTTACCTTTGCATTAACCAAGCATAGTTTGTTAATGCAAGTGCTGCCTCTACTCAAACCAAGCATTTACCCAAGTTTTAAATTAACAAAACAAACATAATTTTGCATATATAAATGAGACTTAGACTATCACCTCTTGGTCATGCAGATGACTTGCTAACGGGAACATCCTTGCCCTTCTCGTGAGCTGAAACACCACTTAAGAACAAAAACCGAAATGAAAATAAATAATCAAAACGACTCAAAATCAAAAATAGAACTTAAGACCACATCTATTCCACTCTCTAACACTCTACTAATTATAAAACCACTTAACCTAATAAAAAATAACCACTAAAGAATCAAAAGCAGTGGTTCTCGAGACACAACTAACCTCACCTAAAATTACACTAGCCAAATCTAATCACCAGTAAGCATATATTCACATCCAAAAAAATCAAAAGGATCAATCTCAGCCAACAACAACATCAATTTCTCACATGGGCCTAAAATCCCCAAAATCATACATGAAGTCAATCCACAAATGCTCACACACCTTGCAAAACTCAAGGAAAATCAAAACAAACCATTCAAGCATGCTAGACAACTCCAAATCAAGCTAAAGCATGCAAAAATTGACAGTAAAAGGGAGGAAAATCGGATCATCACCTCAAAATCAGAATTTACCCTAAAACACCCAAATCCGACTAAAATTGCCACTAACCAAGCATATACTAGTGGAAATCTATGGAGAGGATAGCAGAATTTAGGTTGTTTACCCAAGTGTTAATTTTGAGAGGAAAAATATTTGTGAAAAAAATTGTGTTTTGGGGCCATACTTGCATGAGAGAAGAACAAGGGAGGGGGTGGGTCTTTACTGCTTGTCTTTTAAAATTTAATTGGGCTCGGTGAATAGAAATCGAGCCCACTAAAAGTAAATTGGCTCAAAGGTTTTCGGCCACTCAAAACAGATCTCGAAAACTCATACTTGGATCAAGGGAATAGAAACGGATATTTCGACTGAACTCAGGCCTCGAACAACACACATATCAAACTAACTACTCTAATACATGCTAAAACTCTGAAAACAACATATCATGTAAAACTATCGCCACTCTACCAACGACATTACACTCTAGACGTCCTAGACTCGACACCTAGGCTCTATGACTATGTATAGGTCACTCGGTCAATGGGTCAGCTCTCAGTCCACTATCTAACTGGCTAGTCAAACGGATCAACTATGACTGGTCAATTGGTCAAACCCACTCAAATTGACCAATCTGGATAATCTGACTATATCCGAGTGATGACATCTCGATCGAGTGCTCACAAGCAGCTCCATATAACATCTCATGCTTTATTTGTGATGATCCCAATTCTCTGTGGATTTGACCCTACTATCTATACTATTGTATAACCACTATAATAGGACTTTATCTTTGAGTGTTTTGATAGCACATCAAATATATCCGATGTTGTAGAAAATATGTACATGGATTGTGAGACACATCCCATGTTACATAGGGTGTGGTACACATCCTATGTTATATGGGATGCCTCCCATGTTACATAGGGTGTGTATACATGAATGGTGGTGCACTCCCTATGTTATAGAGTGTACATAGGTTGTGGTACACACGCTACGTTACAAGGGGTGGTGTGTACATGGCTTGTGGTTCACACACTACATCATAGGGGTGTGTATACGTGGTGCGGGTATGTTTCAGGAAATATGTAGACACCCTATGTTAGAGGAGATATATACACATCCTTTATTACAGCACATTTCCAATGTTACAGGAGGTGCATACACATCCTAAGTTAAAGGAGGTGTGTACACATCCTATGTTAAGGAGGTATATACAGATTCTTTGTTACAGGAGGTGTGTACATTTCCTTTGGTATAATACACATCCTATATTATGTTGGTCTTTACAGGAATTGTATATAGAGGATGTGTACACAAGTTATGATATATATACTGGGTAACAAAAAGGTTTGCACTACAAACCATATACACACTTACAAAAAAACAGAGTGTGTCATAATTTAAAAATGGTAATGGAAGATGAAAGAGAAACGCAATCAAATACGTCAGAATAACAAAGTAAGGGAGATAAGAAGGAAGTAACTAAAGATGCAAATATATCCGCATTTGTGAGAAAGAGAGTAGAGGGGTAATAAGGTAATATAACATATCTTATCACAATAAAAAAAGCCCATCCGAATCTTCTCTAGTTTATCTGTTACGTCTCTGTTGAGATAAAGAAAAAAAAACAATATAGACTGAGAAAAAACGGTAAAAATATCTTGCACCTACTTAGGAAACAAAATCATTAGCTGCAGAGGCTATTGTTGAGGGATGAAGACTATGCAACCACAGAAATCAATTGCTCCCCCAATAGCCAACACCTGGCAGACTGGTGCACCACAAACTTAGCTTCACTCCTTCTTAGCTGTAGGTATACGGAGCTTTTTTCTGTTTGAAGTTTCTCTCGAGACAATTCTAACCCTCCACCCAAACCAGGATTAAAGGCTGCTAGCAACCATCACCCTTCTACCCCATTAGTGTTTGATAATTAAAACTATAACTTAAAAGCAATTTACGAATCTTTTTCCATGTGATTACCATCTGAAAACAATATATATGTATAACAAATTACGGGATTGTTTATTCAAGTCTGGCAAGCACGTAAAAGCCCAAATCGGTAAATCTTTGTGTAAAAAGCGAAAGGAAACATCTACAAAACTGCATTTCTTCTTCACGTTGAACAAACTATACCAAACAGAGTACTCCAAAAGGATTAAACCGCACAAAGTGGTGGTGGCAAGAAGACATGAAGAAGTGTGAGCTGTGCACGTTCCCTGCAAGAACCTACTGCGAGTCAGACCAAGCTTTCCTCTGTTGGGACTGCGATGCCGAAGTACATGGAGCCAACTTTCTCGTGGCTCGACACTGGCGTTCTCTCCTTTGCCACACATGTCAGTCACTCACTCCATTGATGATCTTCGGCTCTAAGGTTGGTTGGATTATGTCTGTATGCGAATCTTGCATAAAGCATCCGAGAAATTTTAGCCGAGGAGTGGGCGAACATGTTCGGGAACATGAAGGCTACGGCGATAGCGCGAGTGGTTGCGATTCAAATGATGGTGTAGAAGATGACGACGACGTCCAGGTGGTTCCATGGTCGTCCATGACTGCACCGCCCGCCGCATGCATGACTTCGTTTAGCTCTTCTACCGACAAAGGCTACCGCGGGGGGTCAAGTTTTACATCTTTCGGAAAACTCCATCGCTGTTCCGGCTCTGTCTCTTCTTATCAGGTCGATTAATTTTCCTTTTCTTTTTTATTTTCTTCCTGCAAGGCAGGAGCACAAGTTTCTTTATTATCTACCTATTCATCATTAGACTGTGAGGATTGATTGATTATGGTGCAACAGATTGACAAGGACCACCTATCATCTCAGGCAGGAGCTGACGATAACAAGGATGGAGGAATTGAAGATAGCACGACCGACTCCTGCTGTTCAAGGCGGCGACGGAAGAAGCGGAGAATCTCCCGCACCGGGCTGCCCAGTCCACAAGGGCCGGCTTGAGATCTGCGGTGGGGAGAATTTGCTTCTAGAATAAGTGATAGTAGAAAAGTTGATGAGCGAAGTATCTGAGAGTGTTGATGTGGATTGGTTTGGTTGGTGATGGTGGCCCAAGATATTAGGAATATTTTTTTGGGTTTGACACTTTCTAACCCGTACAAGAATAGTCTTAGATGATCACTGATTGACTGTTAGTTATATGATCTCTTCCTCCTTTGTACTCCTACTGCTTCATCTATAATTGTGATTCTATTTTCCTAGACTGTCAGGATTTTAGGGTTCAGCTTAGGTAACTCAAATGTCTAGTTTGGTTTGGTTTGGTTTGGAGTTGTGTCATTGTCATTTTGGAAATTTTAATGGTGATGGTAAGAATATTCATTTCAAATCTTTTTCTTTCTACCCTTTTTGTTATACTTCACAAGAAAGATTAATTTTTTATATCTCATCTATCATTAATAGACAATGTATTTGATCAACAATCTTTTCTATATCCCATCAATGGTTTTCCCTTTGAAATGGGTCCTTGCACAGAAGCTAGCAGTTTGGCAGCCTTGATGATGATATATGTGTGAGGAGAGAAAAGCTGGTGTGGTACAGCATGTTTTGAGGCTTTATTCACCGTTAACCATCGTAAAAATCTGGTGCAGCATAGTGGGATGGAGTCCTGATGGTCTCTACCCACCACATGGAAAGAAAAATATCAGTTGTCAGATAATGCCATGGCCAAGCTTATGGCACGTCAGATGAGAGGAAAGGACTGTCAGGAATCCTAACCCATGTCTGCGATCCGCTATTATAGATACCTTAACCCATCACTCGGCAGGAACTCAGCGAGAAATTATCCCCTGGTATTGAAAATCTTGAAAATCTGCCATCACAGCAGCAAACCAACTCAGTTGGCTTTTATTTTGGGTTATTAATTGTTTTCTGTAGGTAATGTCTGAGGGCTGTGGCCTTGATCACATGTAAAACCAAGATTAGTATATCACCTTAAAGGTACATGGCAGGCCATCACATCAAGGTGGGACAGGGTTCTATATAAGAAACGCAACCTCTGCAGGAATTGAAAATTAGAACTAACGTATATGAGGCAATCTAACCCGTTTAAGACATCGTTGTTGAGAGAGATTCCAACATGTTCACATGCTCTAATCAACCCATTTTAGAGAAAAGTTTGATTTTTTTTGGAGAAGCTTCTGTGAAATATACTGCGGAATTATTTAAGACACAAGAAAAGTATCAATCGGCTTGGGCTTGGGCTTCTGGTGGCAGTGATGCATTCAGTATTTTCGAGGGAAGGACCCAAAGGAGTATTTTATGTGGTGATGGTTCTGCTTTGCCGCACGTGAAGATTTTCTATGCAAGTGGATGAATATTATTATGTGGTCTGTTTCTTTTACTCATCTTTGAAGGATTCTGCTGACCATTACCTGATGATCTGTGAGAGTAACCCAAGAATAGGTTCATGGTGTTTTGACCAGAAATGTGCCTGTTCTTAGTGCTACGTGCTTGTAAGATATTCTACAAAAATGGCTAGCGAATCAACTGGACAAAAGTAAAAACAACCCATCATTTTTTGTCAAGGAACGAGAATGGCCACCACTGTTGAGATTTCGTTTCAGGAGAACTCTCACTATAATTGGCCCTGAAGAAAATTTATTTGGACTATCGGCCTCATTTCCATCAGTTCAAACACCTTTCGTGAACCTATTACCTTTCGTCTCGTCACTTGAGTGGTCGTTACTCAGAGTCCACTAAGTCAAGTCAAGTTTGTTTTGCTTACTGGTTCCGTTTTCCCCCAGGGAGACGCCAGGGGTAGGAAGCTGAATTTTCTGCCAGGTCGCAAGAGAGGACACCCAGAGAAAATGATAAAGTATTAGTATACCGCATAATGAATTTGAAAATGAATGAAAGTATGTGGAATAGTTGATCAGAAGACTACTATATTTTTAAAGAGCAAGAAAGCTCTATATATATATGGAATACAAAAGAACGTTCTAGAAATCTGCAGAAAAATTTGGTAACTAACCAGTAAACAAACAAAGCTAATTTAACTCATAACTATAAGGAGACTTATTCAATAACATTAACGAAAAATACTAAATGACAGCAATCTAAAACACGTGATTTTAACACTCCTCCTTGTTTAGATGCTGCAAACTCCAAGCTTTTTCCTAAAATCTTCAAACTTGCTAAGTGGCAGAGGTTTGGTAAGGACATCTGCAATTTGATTTTCAGCTTTGCAGTAGCAAAGAGTCACATCACCACTCTTTTGAACTTCTCGAACAAAGAATAACTTGATGTTGAAATGCTTGGTTTTTCCATGGAAAACTGGATTATTGGAGATCGCAATAGCAGCTTGGTTATCAACTAGTATCTCAGTGCTTTGTTTTTGCTCCAAGTTTAGATCAATGAGAATTTTCCTTAACCAGAGAGCTTGATTAACTGCAGCTGTTGCAGCTATAAATTCTGCCTTGGCAGTCAATTGAGCTACAGTTTCTTGCTTTCTTGAGCTCCAAGAGAACATACCTGATCTAAAACTAAAACAGTAACCAGATGTACTCTTCATGTCATCAATTGAGCCACCCCAATCACTGTCAGAGAAACCAATTAGCTTCATTTCTTTGTGCTTTAAGAACTTCACTCCATAATTCCAGTTCCCCTTGATGTATCTGACAACTCTCTTTGCTGCTTTCATGTGAGTCTCATTGGGACAATGCATGAATCTTGAAAGAATACTTACAGCATTTAAGATATCCGGTCTGGTTGCTGTTAAGTACATCAGATAACCTACTAAACTCCTGAACTCAGCTTCAATAACTTTGACAGAACCATCATCTTTGATCAGCTTCTCCTTTTGATTCATAGGAGTATTCATTGGTTTGCAATCTTCCAACTGAAATTTTTTAAGTATCTCCTTTGCATACTTTCTTTGACATATGAACACTTCATCTTGGCTCTGCTTGATCTCAATGCAAGGAAATATGACATCAGACCAAGGTCTGTCATTTCGAAGACCTTTTTCATTTCCAATTTTAACTGGCTAATATGCTCAAGATTGCTTCCTGTAATTAATAAGTCATCCACATAAAGAGAAATGACTAAAGTATCTGTACCTTCCATGCTTGACATACAGTGTAAGTTCAGATTGACTTTTCTGAAAGCCAAGACCTACCAAATGATCATCAATGTTACTGTACCAAGCTCGCGGAGCCTGTTTCAGATCCGTATAGAGCCCTTCTCAGCAACGTAGACTTTTATCTTCATTGCCTCTGCTTACAAAACCTTCAGGTTGCTCCACAAAAATTTCTTCTTGCAAGACTCCATTTAAGAATGCAGATTTAACATCTAACTGGAACACTTTCCAATTCTTTTGAAGCAGTAAGAGCAAGCAACATTCTTACTGTGTCAAGCCTGGCAACAGGTTGCAAATGTTTCTGAATAGTCAACTCCAAAAACTTGTGCATATCCCTTCACAACAAGTCTCGCTTTGTATTTGTTTACTGAACCATCAGGATTAAGTTTTGTTCTAAACACCCATCTTACTCCAATTATCTTTCTGTAAGGCAGGTCGATCAACCAACTCCCAGGTTTTGTTTTTTTTTGATCATCGAAAGCTCCTCCTGCATTGCAGTCCATCCAATGTTGACTGCTTTTTTGCATCATGGAACCCTGTAGGCTCACAAACAGCTATATTACACCTTTGATAAATATCAGACAACAACCTTGTACCTCTGACAGGCGCAGCATCAACCAAAGCATCTTGGTCTTTATCTTCAGGTTTCTTCGACATGCTTCCAATGATTGAATCATTTGGTGCATTAGAAATCTGGTTCACCTTGGTCAAGTCTTTCCAATTCCATTGCTCATTTTCAACAAAATGAACATCTCGGCTCACAATAACACCGACCAGTGTGTGGTTGAAAAACTCTGTAAGCTTTGGATACAGTACTATACCCAACAAAATGCCCTGCTTCTGCCTTTTTATCAAGCTTATCACGCTTGATCTGTGGAATGTAAGTGAAACAAAGGCACCCAAAACACTCTAAGAAAGTTTAAAGAAGGTTTGTAACCATACCAAGCTTCAAATGGTGTCAGGTCCTTCACGGCATTTTGTTGAAATACGATTTTGTAAGTACACAGCAGTGTTTGCTGCTTCTCCCCAAAAACCTTTTGGAAGATTCTTTTCATGAAGCATGCATCTCGTCATCTCCATTATGAATCTATTCCTCCTTTCACTGACGCCATTCTGTTGAGGAGTGTATGGTGCTGTTAATTGATGTTCAATTCCAGCCTCTTCACAAAACCTGTTAAAAGTTTCTGAAGTGTACTCCTTGCCATTATCAGATCTTATAGTCTGAATCCAGCATCCACTTTCATTCTCAACTCTGGCTTTGAATTTCCAGAATACACTAGCTACTTCTGACTTTTGCTTCAACAAGAAAATCCAACACATTCTTGTTAGGTCATCAATGAAAATAATGTAATAAAGATTATCATTTAATGATGGTGTTCGCTGAGGACCACAAAGATCAGTATGAACCAGCTGCAGCTTTTTCGAGGCTCTCCATGCTTGTTTAGGAAAGGGTTGCCTATGTTGCTTCCCAAAATTACAGGTACGACAAAAAGGCATGTCATTATCCATGTCAGCAAGTCCTTCAACCAGCTTCTTTGACTGCATCTGAAGCAATCCTCGAAGATGACAGTGCCCAAGTCTTTTGTGCCAAATTTCAGTAGCAATAGCTCTATATTTAAAGGCCATTTGCTCTTTTTCTATTGGATTTAGAGCAAAGCTTTTTCCCTTCATTTTGACATTGAACAAGTCTTTGCCAGTTGCATCTCTAATCAAGCAATGCTTATTCTCAAATAAGACTTTATAGCCTTTATTGAGTAACTGACCAACACTTAAGAGATTTTGATCAATTTTGGGTACAAATAAAACATCTGAAATAAACTTTGTACCTTCATAGCTCGTTATAGCTACTGTGCCTTTTCCTTTGACTTCTAAGTGTTCACCATTTCCAATCCTCACTCTCTTGACTTCTGTGTTCCGTAATTCCTCAAAGAGCTCCTTGTCAAACGTCATATGATTTGTGCACCCACTGTCAATTAACCAGCTCTCACTTGATTCTCTACTTGTGAAACAAGTGACCACGAACAAATGATCTTCTTCTTGATCAGCTACTTGTGCATCAACTTCTTGCAGCTGACCTTTGATTTTGCAGATCACTACTTCATGTCCAAGTTGATTACATTTGGAGCATTTGGCGTCAGGTCTTCTCCAACACTTGTATGGTGGATGACCTTTCTTCTCACAGTGACAGCAAGGTGGGTAGGATTTTTTCTCTCCTCCTCCCTTTATCTTTTGATAATTGCAAGAAGAATCTCCACTCGTCGAATGTTTTTTGAAATTTTTCTTCTTTTTGTACCTGCTGTTGTCTTGATGCGTGACAGTTAAAGCTCCTTCAATCACCCCTTCTTGCCTCATAGACCTTCTTTGCTCTTGAGCTTGTAAAGCATTCAAGAGTTCTGTAAGGGAGATCTTTGACAGGTCTTTGGTGTTCTCCAAAGTAGTAATGGTAGCTTCAAACTTTTCTGGAACAGTGACCAGCAGCTTTTCAACAATCCTGGAGTCATTTAACACAGAACCAAGCAATCTCACCTTGTTGGCAATGCTAAGAAGTCTGTCAGAGTACTCTTTCACTGACTCGGACTCCTTCATCTTCTGCAACTCGAAGTCTCGAATCAAATTCAGGACTTTCATTCCACGAATCCTCTCATCTCCTGCATATTCACCCTTGAGGTAATCCCAGATTTCCTTTGCTGTTTTGAAGGACATTATTCGTGTGAAGATCAATTGAGATACAACAGCAAATAGGCAAGCTTTTGCCTTTGATTTTCTTGTCCTCTTTTCCTTCCTGGCTTTGATTTGTGCCACAGTAGGATTCGCTGGAAGTAGAGGAACCTCGTAATCTACTTCTACTGCTTCCCAAAGATCCAAAGCCTCCAGATAAGTCTCCATACGAACTGCCCACATTTGATAATTGTCTCCATCGAAGACTGGTGGCGCAACAGCTGAAAAACTTGATTCTCCTTCCATATTAATCTCACAGATCCCTTAAGAAGAGAGCTCCGCTACCAATTGAAAGTGAATGAAAGTATGTAGAATAGTTTATCAGAAGACTTCATTTTTTAAAGAACAAGAAAGCTCTCTATATACATGGAATACAAAAGAACGTTCTAGAAATCTGCAGAAAAATTTGGTAACAAACCAGTAAACAAACAAAGCTAATTTAAATCCTAACTATAAGGAGACTTATTCAATAACATTAACGGAAAAAATACTAAATAACAGCAATCTAAAACACGTGATTTTTAACATATCCAATGAAACTTGGAATATTACCTCCGAACTTGTTGTTGCTCAATTTTAGATATGCCAAGGATGACCAATTCCTCTGAACTGGAGACGGCATATCGCCGCCAGGTTTGATTCAGTACTAGCATCTATTCTTTCGAGTCTTCCTACTTGACACATTAGATGTTGGATAGTTTTCCTTATTCGTTTTCACAAGCTGTTAAAGTTGGTCAGAGCTGGACACTGGACATGTTTCTATATATCACTTCATCATGATATTCTTTTCTTTTTCATCAACCTTGGCTAGGTTTGGCGTAGGAAAACATTTCAACCATCTGGACTTTTTGCTGCTCGTGTTGATTTGAACGGTTTTACCCTGGTATTTATTTTATTTGGTTACTGCAAAGGGGAAGATATCAGTCTTTTCATTCTTTTTTCTTTCCAGTTCATGAGTGTTATCATCAACCATGACAGGGACTTCATGCTCTCTTTACCGGAGAAGATGATACTTGGGGGCTTGGCTCAACACTGATGCTTCTGGGCTTTCTGGTTTCCTTAACTTGAGTGGAAATGGAATCAAGTTAAGGCATGGTTATTCTGTGCCTCAATCAGCAAAACCAACTCAGGTTTCTCCTTCTTCCATTTGGTGGTAGCTGTTTCTATTGTTTAAAAAACACATGCCTGATTTACAGTATTATGTGCTTGAGTTGACTCTCTTAGTTCATCATTTATTTATTTATTAGAGCCTTACTTCACTGGATGAACCTTTGTACTGAATGTTTTAGTCATTAGACATCTGCTTTTTACTTCACTGAATGTTTTAGTCATTAGCCACCACCCAAGTCATGTAGATTTTTGCATATTATTATTTTGCATTTCTTGCTGAAATGGAAAATTTGCGTCTTTGCTTCAATGATTTGATACCTCATATGTCTATCATTATAGGTAAGATGAATAGCTTGTGTTTCATGTGGTTGAATGAAGTTAACAAATTTTCTGTTCTTTAACATCTTTCATTCCAACAATTATTTTGTTTTATTTAGGATAAACTACGACAGAGGAGGGAGGAAGAAATGGATGATTACTGTTCACAGGTATGCTGTTTGATTCTATTTGCTTTATTGAAAATTCAGTTTGGTTGCCATATATGACTACTATCTTGTGTATGCTTGATTTGAACCAAGTAGTTGTACTGCTTTTCGAGCATGTTTATCATATCTACATATTTTGAACATTAGTTTTAGGCTGGTGGGTACTTATTCTTTCTCTGAAAACCTTAAATTTTACAAAATTTTACATGGAAGGCATCAAGGATGCTGTATCTTTCAAGATAAGTCCACAGAAAAACAGCTTTACAAAGACAGTTTTAAAATCATCTTACATGAAAGATGCTAGAAAATGCTACACTCTCAAGTTAGGGTATACCCTTTCATGTCCATGCATTTTTTTTTTCAGCCATCACTGTCATCTTGCATCATTAGGCAGTAGCCATTACTGAATGAAATCTCCCACTACTTTATATTCCAAATATTTTGAAAGTTAGGTGTGCATCAATCTGGTCTTAGATGTCTGCTACTAAATTTCTAGTCAGATGATGTTTAGTGTTTGCACTTAATGATTTTGCATGATAAAATATATGTTAGTAAATGACAAATTTAAATATAATCTGTATCTGAGACACCATGATTAAATTGGTTGATGGTTTATTAGTTACTTCAACTGGGAGAAGATAGCTTTTGATTGATCTTGCCAAACATTATATAATGTTATAATAATTACAAAAAATTTCAAATTCGATAATAATTATAATTTTGTCTGTAATTAAGCTCACACGTATGTATCATTATATAACTCTCTAAGTAGATCTATCACTAGTACGTTTATGATAATATAGAATGTCCTCCATATTATTTCTGATCTACCAAATTGTCTGAGACATTATTTTATGAAAAACCTTGGTTGACCACCTTTTATGGGTACATAGGTAAAATATGAGGATCCTTCCTTGAAGTAACTACTCAATTTACATCTGAATATATTGTTTGGACAAAAATCTACAGATTCCCGGCCCAATAAACCTGTTCAATCCACTATATATTGTTCCTCTAAGATATTGCATGACGCTTGTTACCAATTCCTGTACATTGATTGCTAGTTAAGCAATTTCAACAATATCAAATTGCCCATTCCTGTACATTGATTGCTCTGCATGGCAGAGATGCTGCTAAAGTGCGATTCCGCTGAACTGTAGCGGTGTGGCAGGTGCTACTTTCAAAGAAACAAGATAATGCTCGAGAGATGTCTAAAGTGAAACGAATTTTATTATATCAAGTAGTACAATTTACAGGCAGCACCGGACTAGAGCCTAGTAGGGTGACTACAAAATAAAGAACAACAAACAAAGAATTTAATTTATTTGGCTCAGCTCCCTGAAGGGACAGGCATATATATATATATATATAGTGGATTTTCAAGAAACTTGAGACCGGAGGGATGCTTTCCAATTTCCAGAATGAAGCTCATTTGCACTCAGCAGGGAAACCTTGAGGGAAACGTTTCCAGTCAGTGCAGTAGTTGTAAATCATATAGTATTTCTGAACCCACCTAAGTCTTCTCCGGCTAGGAGCATCAAGTTCATTGCTTTGCCATTCACTATCAGAGAAGGAAGTGGGTGTCCAGGCCTTGACATTGAAATTTCTGTAGTATGCAGTAAAGGGTGCCTTTGCCCAGTCAGTTTTCACCAATCCTCCTCTTGTAGCCCAGTCATCGGCATTCCAAAGGCTAGAGTAGATCCTCATAGGCTGGTTCTTGGGGAAAGCAACACCCTTGGACTCGGCATTTTTGAACACCCTGATGGGGACATTGTCCACCAAGAAGCTGATAATACATAGGAGCAGACAATCACATGTTAGAAATATAACTAGTGTCCCTAGCCTAGCTATCATGGATTCTTTCACCAGAATACAAATTTTTCACTTACATGATGTGCTGGGGTTTCCATATAATGGAGTAGGTGTGGAAGTTTCTGGTGGGGTCAAACCAGAGATAGAACTGTTGCTCTCTGTTTCCCTTGCCCTGAGTGAACACATTGGTGTGCAATATGTAAGGGTCACCGCTAACATTTCCCAAGAACTCGAAGTCGATCTCGTCATGCGTTGGCCCTTGTGAAGACAACTGCAAAAAAGGGTTTTGTAAATAACTTGTAAATTCCTACAATACCACAAGTAAATCACTTGCTGCATGCTAGACTGCATCATTCATTGCTTTCCATCCAAGAATCACCCTTTCTCGTGATCTCTTGTGACCTTTTAGAAGCGATTAATTAATTTCATTCTAAGTTGAAAAATGAGCAGGAGTCAAAGGCCTGAAAACCAGACCCATTTGTACTTGTAGGGCTAAAACAGAGGTATACTAATACGTACGTAGTAGGCAGTGACAGTGCCAGCAGAGTTGCCAGCGACAAGTTTGAGCTGCATGTCAATCCTCCCAAACAGATACTCTTTCTTGGACTGAAACCCAGATCCAGAAACCCGGTCCAGAGAAAGAGAAAGGAGCTGGCCGCCGCCGAATATCTTAGCACGTTGGCCGCCCCATGTCAAATCAAAATCCTGGAAGAAGTTACCAGCCGAGGCAAGTACCGCCATGGAAGCTATAGCCAGAACAAGAACAGGAAGCAGATTCCAGCGGAATCCCATTATTTATTGACAGTATTAACTCTCGAGCAAAAGAAAGAAAGACTTAATTCAAAGAAGCAAGAAGAGATAGTGCGAGTGGTGATGGGGTTTCGTATGAGCAGGCTATATATATACATGTGGTGGAGCAGGGGAAGAAGGGAAAAAAGAATGGTTATTTTACGTACGGAGAAGGGTGGGAGACGCGTGAGCAATAACTGGAGGAGCCAGGTCCGAGAGCTGGTGCCAGCTTGGCACTCAAGCAAAGCTGGATGCTTTTGTTTGGGCATCGGTGATGAGGTGGGGTTTCTTAACTTTTTGTAGGGGCTTAGGTTTGGTTTCTCTTGGATTTTAGTTGGGGAACTAAGTGGATAGTGCCCTTGAAGTTGAAGGCTGGATAGGGAGGGAGTGACGGTGTGTTTTAAGGGTGGGGTCCATACGGTATGATTAGAAAAGACGGGTGGTGGATGACAACCGGGTCATGGTATGGGAGAATAAAGGTGCACCAGTTCTTGGTCTGGACCACCAATGATGTGCATCCTCACTTGCCCATTCTGTATTTGCCACCTGGATTCTTCTGATTCTGTTCTTTTTTAAAAAAAACAATGAAGAGTATTTCATTTGAAATTTTCTCAAAATATAATATTGTATTTATTTATATATAAGATCACTCATAAAGGCATCTTTATATAGTTTTTAAAATTATATAAAGATGCCTTTATGAGTGCGACCTCATCATGAATTCTTCGATTTAATTATAATTTTTTAAAATTATATATTACTTTTTAGAATAGAATAATTATTTACATTACGAGTGGAAGCAATATGAGGAACAATGAAAGTAATAAAAAGGAGAAAAGATAGCTTGAACGACATGTCCCACAAAGGCATCCAGATGCAGGGCTGGCAGGAGAGCGGCGGGCCATCGCAGTGGTTGATGAAGAAGGCCGTTCCTGGCTTTCTGCATTGCATTGGAATCCTACCACATTTATAATATCCCGCTTCAATTATTTTTTCTATTTTGTATTTATTTTATAATCATAAATGAATGGTTAGTTGCAATAAACTAACTAACTAAGCGAGGCGGTGACAGCTGTATTCCTGATTGGTTGCGCACCCGAAAAGAATTCCCTTGTTTGTAATTGGAATGTCACATAATACGCGTGACTTCTCTTTATGATTACGGTCCCTGTTTGGTTATCGGAATTAAAATTAAAATTAAGTATTAATATTTTTAAAATTATTAAATTATTTTTACAATAATAATATTAAATTAATATTTTTAATATTAATTTATAATATTTAAAAATAAATTATTTTTTTCAGGACAACCAAATAGGTCCTAGCCTAAAACAAATCGAAATAGCATCAATCATTATTCCCGCTCGTACCTACCATAACAAAACAAGAGGAAACTATAGTTTTGAATGGTTGTTTTGACCACCTCCAACCTCTTTGTCATGCACCAAAAAAAAAATATATCCTATGAACCTACGAAATAAAAATCAATGTCACTCTTGTTGTTTTTCTAGAGCTGTTATGATTTTGATATGCTGACACCTTTTGGTTACCAAATAATAGCATTTCCATGGAATTTAATTAAAATGTAATCTATCTATCATGAAATCACTTAAGGTAATTCGGACTGCAACTGTGACACCACTTATTACGTACGGACCTGAACAGTTTAGGAACAGAACAGATGAAGTAAACAAACAAGACAATACTATTTTGCATTTACTTTTTGCCTTCGATTTATCATCACCATCTTGGGTCAAGTTTGGAGGATAGTATTTGTTTGATTCTTGTAATGTTCCCATACCGTCATTTTGATGTTAGCCCACTCCCAAAGAGCATGCATGCAAAATGCATGCATGCTCCCATCCTATATTCTATTGCACTTCTGACAAGGGTTAATTATCTGCATTTGGCACAAACATCCAAGCAAGGGAAGTCTTGGTTTCCTAGGTTTTAGTCAGTCCCCAAACAAGGGTCCGTGGAGGCTATGGTTCTTCTATTCCAGTTGCTCGTGACCACCTACTCTATACCCAACCTCCTTCTGGTTTGCACTAATGTATTATCAAAATTATATGAACCACTAATCATTTGAAATTCGGTCTACACGCAAGGAAACAATGGTCTTCACAACTTGGGCCCACTGGCACATCAAGGAATCTTTTACATATATATCAATTAATTCTTTTGGTTATCGTAAATAATTATTAGAAATAGGTTTAATTAATTTGAAATTTTTAAAATATTTTATATTTAAAACAGAAATATAAATTATAAATTTTTTATTAAAAATAGATTAATATTACCAAGATTTTATTATTTGACATGGACACAAACCTCCCCAATACAATGGCTTTCAGAGTTTTAGATAAAGAGGGGACTTATACCTGACCACCATCTGGGGCCATGCATGATGTGACAGGATTCCTTGTAGAATTGGGTGAGAGGAGCTGGATGGATAAAATCAATGTCAGAACTTTATGTCTATTTCTTCAGGACGAGATGATACAATTTCTAAATTAAGTTAATGTTTTACGACAAGAGGGAGTTGCCGTACGGGTATGTCCCCACTTCATTTTATTTTTAAGTTTTGCCGTTATCGTGTTTTCACTTCTTTTCTTCTGATGCTCAAAGAAGAGAGGTGTGAAAATGGTCTTGAGAAATAGAAAAATTTTCTAGGTTTTGCGACAGTTTTACGACAGTTGTTCTCTTGTGATAACTAAATTTAAATTTTGAGAAAAAAGCTAATTTATTATACAAGTAGAGATGTAAATAAACAGAGTTGAATCACTGACTCTAAGATGCAGAAAAATGAAACACAATCACTCCAAATGCTTACAAATTCAGAAAAAAAAAAAAAAAAAAAAAAAAAACATATCCATTGAATATCTCCCTATCCTCCCCAACCCAAATCATAGCTAATGGCTAATAGCAACCCAATACAGGAAACTTGAATTTTACCAAAATATCTAACTTGTTAAAATCATTTTTAGTTTGCAGATGAGCAACACACAAATTGCGCCCAGTATGGCTTTCCTTTGACTTTCCTCTTCTCTCTCTTCACTTCTGCTGGATATCTTGCAGGAGAGTTCCATTCTTTGTCTTCCACAACAGTAGTCCTCGTTGCAGTCACAGTACCACCATTGTTCTTTATGCTTTCAGCTTCCTGAGCCACCCCAGATGAATTTTCCTTGCCATTTGGTGACTTGGGTTTAGTTTCAACGGCTGCCTCGCCCAAAATACTCTTGATGGGGATGTGTTGTTTCCCGGCGCTCCAGTTTGTGACCTTGGCGATGATTTCTTCATTTTTCTTTCTTCCTTGTGTTTCATTCACAACGTGATTGACAGAAGGAAACCAACCAGCTTGAAGGGAACTAGCCGCTTGAGGATTTTCTACCTTGTGGATTTCAGAGGCAGCAGTATTTTGCCCACCTACACCTTTTGGTTCGACCAATGTCATGAAGGACGGCGGCTCAAACAAATCTGATTTGTCAGAATCTGATTTTGGCTTGCTCAGGCTCACTTTCTTTGATGTTTCCGCTGTTCCATTTGCTGGCAGAGACTCAGAAACAGCAAAGGCTGGATATTCCGATTGGGTAGAATGAACTGCTCCACGCATCAAAAACAAGATACCATATCTAAATAAATTTAAATAAATAGAGCATATGACAACATTCACGAGCAACGGATAAACAAGTATAAATGCACACAGAAAGACCTCTATCATTTTTGGTCCCAAATTTCCTCCCCATCAACTGCATATGCAGAAAGTGCACAAAAGAACAAAAGGCCAAATGCAAACGGGTTGGGGAAAACATATGCCATGCATACTATGGAAGAAAATTTCCAAATTTACCTGAAATTTTCCACATTTACCTGAAATTGACCCACAATGTCCTTCCATGCTATCAGTTTGACTGCTTGAATCAACTGAAAGATCAGCTGCAGAAGCTCCAACTTGCTGTCTACCTGGGTTCTGACCACTCTCACTGAGCACATGCTCTGCTGCACTCCTGGATGCAACCTCAACCAAATTCTTGCCATGGTCGTCTTCAAAAGTGGTGGCAGCAGCATTATGAAGTGAAGATGAAATATCGGAAGGAGAAATTACAGGCTTGCTAGCCATCTCGTTGTTAATAGGCTTCTTTGTCAGTTCAACAGCACCAACACTAGACTGAGCAACCACACTAACATCACCAACGTGTGCTATTTGTACTTTGTCATTATCACAGCTTTCATGTTCTTTAAATCCTTCCTTGGCATCTGAAATGATATCTGAACTTGTATATTCCTGTTCAGGACATTTATCCTTTGAAGCACCAATTTCATTATTTGAGGAAACATAAAGTTCACTAGCAGATTCAGAAGATGTTTTAGACTCCTTTGAAGGAATTGCATCCACCGTACCTAATACAGATTCATCTTTCCCGGTTTCACTTCCAGACTCTTCATATCTTTTCATTTTATCTTCTCTGTCGGCAGCACATTCATCTACAAGTAAGTTGGTGCCGGTGGGAATTAAAGAATGAATACTAGCAGGTTCAGAATGGGATATTTTGTCTTCACAGGAACCTTTTCCTGTGGCTTGTTCATCATAATTTCTAGATAAATCATCATCAGCATCATCCTTCCCAAGGGTTGTCTGTCCAACTTCACCACCATTTTGTGTAACCACAGGATCCACATCAGATGTTATAGCATGTTGTGGAGATACAACATTATGGCTTTTCTCCATCTCAGTAGCCCCATTGCTTTCACATGCTATTGATTCTTCTGATATTTTGTCTGAATTGACTGCGTAGTTACTTTGAAGTGTAGCACTTTCTCCTCCACCAGAAAATTGTTCAAAAACAAGTTCATTGCTTTCACCTTTTAATTCATCATAAGCATGCAAAACATGCATTTCTGATGCAGAAACCATAGAACCTTCCTCCAATGTTCTTGTCAAGCTAGAAGAGCCATTATCATCAGGGACAGAAGCCTGCACATCATTAACTATCTCAAATGAATCTGCATCAACGAATCCTGGAAGATTTCCTTTTACATGGTCTTTAAATCCTTTAATTATGATCTCAGCATTATCCACTGCAGGCAACTCATCAGGAACTGAAAGCACATGCATAGCTTCCTTTACTTCATTTCCATTGTGATCATCAGTTGAATTTCCAGAACCATCCGCATCTTGCACTTTCGTATTGCCCACTGTGATTTGAGCAGAATCAATACAAGCAGTCATATTTTTTATAATTTAAATTTTGTAAGAGAGATCATATAAATAGACCAACTCACCAGTGCCTTCTTCATTTGATTGAACAACTTCATCAACAGGCACAGGACCTGGAGTAATGTCATCTGACTTCCCTAACTCACACACTACCTCGGAAGTTTTGTTTGCATGGCCAACAGGTAAAGCCACAACACCCACCCGCTGGTCTAAACTTCTCCCCTCATTTACCTGTCCATCACTGTTTGCCAAATCCTTGCCAGCATTTTCCTCCTTACTCTCTAATAATGCATCTGGCTGAGCTTCAAGTTTGAGAGGACTAGTTCCAGGTGCAGATTTTCCTGTTAAACCATCTACAAAAAATATTTCAGTTAAGTCATTATTTGAGATATGACATGAAGACCCTTGTGCACTCGCAGATAGATTACCACCTTGAACTTCAGTACTTTGAATGAGATTTCTCTCAGTTGACATGATTTGAGGAGTATTAATATCTGCAAATACACAAAATGTAGCAATTTTTACATTATATACTTTGTTCAATCAAATCTTTAAAAGTTCCTGCAAGTAATCCAGCATGGATAAAATAATAAGAGTCTAAAACTCTTTATAAATCCACATATAGCAGCAAGATGACAATCTAAAAGGCTCAAAAGGAATAAATGTTTCTACTATTTTACCCAAGCTTAGGCACATGCAAGCCGGATCAGTAAGTGATAATCGTCGTTTATTTTCATTGAGAAAGGCAACTATCACCAACTTAGAGCAGTGAACACACTGCTATCATAATTACTAAACCAAATAACAAAAGACATAATAAATTAAAATGAAGCATCAAACATCATCCACCTCTCATGAGAATCAGAATGGAAACTAAATATGAAACTGTAGACTCAAGTAAGATTTGTTGCCATCATTCAATAATATGCCGTGCTCATACTTTGACCCATCATGTTCGTGTAAAGCTGCTACTGTACCAAATCCTCTGTATCAACAGGATCAAATAACTATGAAGTTCCATTGTGTATGATGAAAGAAACCAGGATAAGCAAACTCCACAATAGCTTAAAATATCTATCCATATATTATTACCATAATGACGTAAATCAAAATACATTAATCACTTGAGTATCAGGTAACTTCTACAGCATTACAGCAGACAGATGCCCACAATTTCAGGCATATTTCTACAGAAAAGCTAGCCAGCTAGTCCTACATAAATAAAAGTCCCCCCATTTTAATGCAAAGAGAATGAACTAAAAATAAACAGGCTATATAAGGAGATTTAATGGTCTACAAAATGAGTATTGCAAATGGCATCTTATTGTGCAAAAATGCTAGAGTTAAACTGTATGCCTCAGCTTTTCGTTTTTGCTGAGACTAAAAAAGAAATATCACTAAAAGTTTTGGTTCTATGTAAAAAGCATACCAGCAACAGCATGATCTTCATCTAATAGACTGCTCTGTGCACTATCGTCAGAGAGCGTCTGCACTTTAGATGCAGGCTCCTTGCTGTCCTCCACCTGCTCTTCAATTCCATGACTAGATCCACTATCTACGAATTCTGCAACTGCATCAGAAAATACATCTTCTTCTGATCTATTTGATCTCTCCCCTGATCCAACCCTCAGCCCATTACCCTTACCATTGTCGCTTCTCTCCAAAGGTTTTGGACCTAGCAAAGCCAGGTTCACAATCATTAGAATGACGGCGAAATCCTTTTATTAATTACCAGCCGCGCATATACCTTTATGCTGTAAATAAGCTACATAAAGCCAGTAAGAGAGGAAACAAACCACTTATAAAATGCAAAATGAGAAAATAAGAAAGGTAAAAATGGTATATAGTTAGGTTAATCCTCACTAGGCGTTTTGGGATCTTCATCGGAGTGTTGCTCGCCATCAGAAACAACCAGATGGAGAGCCTCCTCCGAGCCAACCAGCTTGTACCCTTCAACTGTCCCACAGACCTTCTTGTGAGCACGCCTGTGTTTTGCACTGGGATGCGGGTTCGGAAAAGGCCATCCACATTTGTGACAGAGATAAACTTCATGTCCCTCGTTCCCTGCGAACAAATCCCACATGAACTCCCCACGAATTCATCACCCAACAAGCCAAATCCCAAGAAACCACAGAAAAGAAACAAGAAACCCGCTTCTAAATTCATGAAGAAATCAACTTGTTCAAGGAATGTGAACGAACGAAAACAACAAACCAAAAAAAAAAAAAAGAATTTTTCCCCCAAGAAACAACAAAACAAAAGCCGAAGATGGAAAACTCAAAAGAAGAGCATAGCAGGAACAGACCTGGGGGGCTGATCTTTCTGTGATCTTGGGCATCCATCATTCCAGTGGGTTAGAATTTTAGTCCTCTTCTCTTATACTAGAGACCAGAGACTACATGGGTCAGTCTAAGCGCTTAAGAAGTACGGAAGACCAAGATTAGCAATAACATTAATTTATAACCCAAAAAAGAAAAAATCCTTAAAATAGATAAAGATAGCCTTTTTATCTTCTTCGAAACTCAACTGTAGCGATGTGTGATCCAGTGGGAGCCGGTCGCAGCATTTGGTTCCAAAAGTAGTTAATCATGTATGTGTCCCTTCCCACCACCAATCGAAAGAGCGGAGCCCAGTAACGTGGCAGGCAATAATGCCCCGCCCTTTTCCAACATCGTAGCAGAACTGTGATGGTGTTATAAAGCGCCGGGCATGTGATCCCAGGTATGATTCTCTTTTGTCTTCCTAATAATTCCCCTCACCCATTTTCCTTAGTTTTTTCTCTTTTAATCTTACGGAAATTTTTGCATGAAAAAAACATATTTTAGTATTTTTTGCGTGAGATTTATTTTTCTATCAATCATGACGTATGTTAGCATGACAAAATAAAATGGATAAATTAAGGATAAACAAAGTTGAAATTACGAAAATGTCAAGAAGGAGAAAATATTTTCTTACACAAAATGATCAGGGAATCCACAGGAGAGAGACTTTCTCTCCTTTTCTATATAAGGATATCGCCTAAATTTCCCTTACATTGTAAGAGGAAATTTGACATTAATCATTCTATTGCTTTATCATATAAAGAAATAAGTTTGTAATATATTGATATTTTCAATCTTTAATCATTAGAAAATAAAATTATTTTTCTCTTCTTAAAGTAAAGATTTCAGCCACCCTTTGTACTAGAAATTTTCTCTCTTTTTATAAAGGAAAGATTTCGGTCATCCTCAAATAATTACATAGCCGAAATTTCCTTATTCCTAATAAAAATATTTTATCTGGTAGGTGGATTTATTTAATTCTTTAAATTATTTGGACTGTTAGATTAAGTAGGTATAAAGTTAATTTAATGAAGTTAATTTTTTTATTATCTATTTATTTATTATATGATCTTATCATATAATATAATAAATTATAGAATAAAATTATTATTATTATAATTATATTAAAATAACTTGTTAATTAATTGTATTCCATTTAGATACTTGTGTGTGATCCAAAGATTTTATTTTTTTTATATACTTATAAAGTATAAGCAGACTCTAACAATTTATTACACTACATAAATAAATATGGTTATGCCTATTTTGTACTTATCAATAACCAACACTAATTTCGTTGTAACCCCTTTATTCCAACATCTCTATTTAGGCTACAAGATATGGATCTAACATTCTTATATAGACGTAAACTTTGGTTTCTTGATCTATATTGAATTCAATAATTACCTTCATGTTCTGTATCTAATACTATCACAATTGAGCTCATCAAGTATTGCTTCTCATTTAATATATCAAAAGGACTGTTGAGTTATTTATTCTTATTAAATAGAAGTAATAAATACCATCCATTTCGTTCATCGTAAATTATGAACCCATAAATTTATAAGTACTTTCTTTGAATAAGAGTTCCAAATGTCATTAAAATACCCCCAAACTAATGAGATTCAATTATGATTTATATAACGATCCATACTATGTTCTCTTAACATAATCCATCTGATAGATTATTCACTAATAAAATATCTATGTGATGAAATTATATATATTCTTGATTTGTGAAATTTAGTTATCTATTATCCACATACAAATCCATATGTTATTGTCATTTGTTTTAATAATATGTTGGAGTTGGATCCGTTTATTTTCTTTTTTTATACATTTCAGAATTAATCGATAGACTTCTTTTATAATACTTGATAAATAGTAATTTAAAATAATAAATATTTTTATTAATTATTGGAATGCGATACAAAAATTACATAACATATTGATTGGACCTAGGTCATACTTTAATATCTTACAATCTCCCATATCTACAGGTTCAAATCCTTGATTTATCTCATATCCTTAGATTCAGTATACTTATCATGTTTCTTTTAGGATAACAGTTTTATAATTGTTTTCAAATTTGAATATATAACTATTAAGTAATGTTATGTCTTCCAAAATAAGTTGACTACTCTGTCCCTAGGAACGTGATGCTTAGGTGCGGGGTTGAGATGACGGAGGTGCTTGTGCACTTTGTGTACAAAAAGAATAATAATCTTACGTAATGTTAAAGTATTAAATATTTTTTCCATTTAAAACCTTTTATTGATATCAGACCAAACTAAATCTATTTTTTTTTATTGAAAGGAATAAAACATTACAACATTTTAGCCAGAGTAAAGTCTAACAGAAACTATACCCGCTTTGTCATTATCTAAACAATCCAGCAAAAAAACTGGAGACTGTGAAAAATTATTAAAAGATAGCAGTTGGCGACGAGTAAAAGTAGCCAATCCATCCGCACAAGCATTTGCCTCCTGTAAGACATGGTGAAAATCAACCATCCAATTCCTCTTCAACAAAGAACGGACACAGGCAACAAGACGAGAATGACGATGCGTTGGAGAGTGAGACCCCTGCAGCAGAGTAACAACTGCAGTACTATCAGTCTCCACCTTTATTCTTCGCAGTCCTAAATCCCAACTCAAAGAAAGCCCATGCCAAACCCCTAACAACTCAGTATGGAGAGCTGAAGAGGCAAAAGAAATTGGCACCGCAAAACCTGCGATCCAATCCCCATTTGAATTGCGTAGAAGACCGCTAGCACCAGCCTTCTGACCATCAACAAAAGACCCATCCGTGTTAAGTTTAACCCACTGATCAGGTAGTTTGGACCAACAAACATACTGCGGCGTCTCACAAGAACCAATCACCCGATCAAACTTCTTGTTTGCCTTCGTAACCTCTACCGCATATATCACAATGCGATCAGCTGACCAAGAAACATGATCACCCTCCCCCAAGACAAATTTATTTCGATAATTCCATAGGGACCAACACTTCACCCCAAACAAGGTATTCCACCCAACCTGTAAGTCAAAATACTTACCCACCCTAAGATTTTCACAAAACCAATAACGAAAATCAGCAACAAAGAAACGGTTACCCATGGACCTAGGAACTAACCGCCTCCATGCCATCCTTGCCAAAAAACAATCCCTTAATACATACATCAGATCTTCCTGATCTTGACCACACACCTTGCAAAAATCATCCACATCCAACTCACGCGCACACTTTACCTGATTAGTAAGGAGTTTATTGTGTAAAGTCAGCCATAAAAAGTACCTGATGCGCTCCGGTCCCTTCCACCTCTATGGTAACTTCCAACAATCTTCCGACACAAGCTACGCGAGGGTTGATTGCAGAGAGGATAGACCAAGCGAACCTCAAAGTCTCCTGAGGCCGAAAGACCCCAAAAAGGTCAATCAATAGAGTTATCAAAGCCAAACCAAAGGGCACCATCTATTCTCTATGAAACCATAGAAGGGAATAATATTCTCCAGATAGGTCGGCCTTGACGATCAACCAAAGCCACCATCTCTGACAATGAAAGCTCCAATCAAGCCCTCAAAACCTCAATAGTAGCATAATGGAAAAGGAGGAGGGGCAACTCCACCCACCTGTCTCGACAAAACCTACAACGTTTCCCATTGCCCACGCACCATTCAATCCCTGTGCACATCGCTGGCCATACCTTACAAATATTCTTCCATAAATTTGAATCCCCTACTTTATGCTGCATCTCCCGATTACGTCTAATTGTCAAGTATTTATGACTAAGAACTTGAACCATGCCACTGGCTCCCAATTAAAAAACCTCCATGCATGCTTCATCAACAAGGCTTTATTTTGGGCTTGCAAATTCTGAAAGCCCAAACCTCCATTAGCCTTCGGAGAGCATATGATATCCCACTTAACAAGATGGACTTTTTTGTTGGACGGTTCAGAACCCCACAAAAAGCGTCGACACTCCTTGTTAATGTCATCTTTCAAACCCCTTGGAAGATTAGTGACCTGCGTAGTATACGCAGGGATGGCTTGAATAACAGACCTTGCAAGAGTTGCCCGACTTGCTAGTGAAAGCTGCACCCCATTCCAACTTTGAATCTTGCACCTCACTTTCTCAAGGATAGGCACATGCTTAACTCGTGATGACCTTTGCCTCTGTATAGGAAATCCCAAATACTTCCCCAATGCCTCAGATTTTTTAAACCCAAATGCATTAGAAATAGCTACTGCCTGCAAAACCGTCACATTGGATGAGAAGGAGACCGAAGATTTAAGGGCATTAACCCTTAAACCACTTGAAGCAGCGAACACCTCCAGTACATGGCGAATAATAGCAACCTGATCCAAATTAGCCTTTGCAAATAATAACATATCATCCGCAAAAAATAAATGAGAAATCACAGGTGCTGTTGTAGATAATTTCCAGGGTAACCACAAACCTCGTTGGACATAAATATCGATTGTTTGTGCTAATCACTCGATACACAAGACAAACAAGTAAGGTGAAAGAGGATCACCTTGCTTCACTCCTCGGGAGGGGGAAAAGGATTCAGTTGGTTTTCCATTCCATAACAGTTTAGACCTCGTGGCATCTAAGCAAGACATAATTAAATCAATAATAGGATCAGGGAAGCCCACATCCTCCATCGTATCATAGATAAAAGACCATCTTAGACGATCATAGGCTTTCTCAAGATTCACCTTTATCACCATCCATCCCGAATTCTTTTGTTTCGGACCAAAAGAATGTATAATTTCATTGGCCAAAAGAATGTTATCTGTGATTTGTCTCCCTGAGATAAAACTCGATTGCAAAGGTGCTGTGAGAGGACTCATGAAAGGGCATAAATGATTCGCTAGTACTTTCGTCACCACCTTATAATTCACATTACAAAGGCTTATGGGCCTCAACTGATCCAGTGTCTTGGGTGGAGACACTTTAGGGATCAAAGAAATCAACGTATTGCAAAAGGAAGGTTCAATTCGGCCTCTAGCAAAAGCCCCCTTAACCATATTAACCAAAGAAACATCCGTCAAATGCCAACTATTTTGATAAAAGGTTGCTGGAGTGTCATCGGGACCCGAAGCTTTAAGAGGATACATGCCAAAAAGAGCATTTTTAACTTCGTCAACCGTTACTGGTGCTAAGAGAGCACCCTGAAAACCACAAGTGGTCAAAGGAAAAAGGCCACGAAATTCATATCGTGGGCGAACACCCACCTCCTCTTCGTACATACCTTAAAAAAAGCAAAAGCTTCAGACTCTAGCAAGGAAGCATCATAACACCACTCCTCACCAAGCTTTAAAGCCTCGATTTTGGCCTTGCGAAATTTAGCTTTAGTTTTCACATGAAAATAGGAAGTGTTACAATCCCCCAGATTCAAGAAATCACTCAGAGATTTTTGCCTCCAAAATATTTCCTCCTGTAGACAAATTTCTTCAAACTCTTGATTCAGTTCATCTTCAAGCGAGAGCAAAGAAGCAGACGAGTGAGATTCAAGAGCGCGCTAAACCCCTCCCAATCATGCTAAGACCCTTTTTTTCCTCTGAAAAATATGGCCGAAAATTTCTCTATTCCATGCTGGTGCTCGCTCCGACAAGCGAGATAAGTTAGTACTCAAAGAATCCCCTTCCTTCCATAAATCCGAGAGGAATCCTGACCACTGCTCATGAGCAAGCCAGGCTGCCATAAATCAGAAATGACTAGAGCCACGATCCAATATGCTCCTATCATTCTCACCCAGACAAATCAACAAAGGCCTGTGATCTGAGCCATAAAGAGGAAGATGGATAACTTTGGCTTTTGGAAACGCCTGCAAATAGAAACTATTACAGACTGCACGGTCTAATCTTTCCAATAGTAACCTCCTTCTCCATGTAAACTTCGGACCAGAGAAGCCTAAATCCGATAGCTCACAGTCTACAAGCCACCTTCTAAACTCCCTACACCCCACTCTACTACCAGACGACCCTCATGCTCTCTCTTCCGCTGAAAAGATTACATTAAAATCACTTGCCAACAGCCAAGGGTGATCAGATGTAGGGGAAGTACTACGCAGCCCATCCCATAACAACCTTCTTCTAGCCCCGTTTGAAGAGCTATAAACTGCAGTAAAATAACACCAATTGTTGTCACCTCCCTGAGTAGTCATGTGAATGAACTGCCTATGGTTTGACAAGATGCGAATGCACCAAGAGTCCCTCCACAGAATCCAAATGCCCCCAGAAAAAACCTGCTGCCTCCACTCTATGCGAATGGTCAAAAGCAAGAGCTTAGATAACACGATTAGCCTTTTTACCACTAATACGAGGCTCCAAGATCACAAACACCCCTGGCTTATGTAAGCTAATTAAAGTCCGACTCATGTGCAAAAAACTCTTGCCTGCGGCTCCTTGAACATTCCACACAATTATCTTCAAATTATCTAACATCATCATATAACTAGTATGAGAAAACATCCAAAACTGGGGCCGTCACAAATCATGGACATTTGAGCGTGCTGCGCTCGCCTCCTCCGGAACCACTATATTTGGCTCCAAGTTTTCCAATCCACTACCATAAGTAAATAGCATAGATTCTGCTAGCTTTTCAGTAGCTGCCCCAGAACCCTTCTTAAAAGAGGTTTTCATCTTTTTCTTGCCTGACAAGGTAGTAGTAGGCTTCGGTGTAAGCTTAGACAAACCCCCTAACCTTTGCACAAGAGTCAACGATAACAAGGACTGACCATTCGGGCCCTTTGGTAAACACTGTGACCCCGAAGGTGAGAATGGGCCTACCACAAAGTTCTTAGTCGAATCCAGTATAATGGGCACTGGGCCCAAGTTATCTAAATTAATCATTTCTCTATCCTAGTTAGGTTGGGAGTTAAACATAACCGAAGGCTCAGCATGCATACTCGGCGAAAGGCATTAACCGCCAATTGGAGCTGATTCGATGGCCCCAGATTGAGCTCCAGATGGCAATACCAAAGCACCTTCCTTTTGCACCTCCTTCTCACGTTGCCCACTTCTAGGAATATCCTGAGCCACGATCCCAATCATTGTCCTAGAATCTTGGAGTTGACCTTCCAAAACAGTCTCCTCCTCCTGCATGGTAGCTAGAACATCAAATCGGGATGAGCCCTTGATATGCAGGTCTGAAATTACTCCAAGATTACCGCTTCCCCCCTTATGGGAATCCTAAAAGATCTTTCTCTTTCCTTTCCTAGGAACCAACATCCATGGCCCCGGGTTTGATTGGGTTCCTTGAGTATCCGTCATGGCAGGCGGAGGAACAACTTCATCAGAATTGTCTTGCATCGGCCCATCATCACGAACTGTAGAAGCTGTCCGAGGACAATGATCCTTGTCGTGACCATATACACCGCAGGAAAAACAGATAAGGGAAAGATTTTCATACTGAACGGTTTGCTTCCTTCCATCAAACAAAATATGAGAAACAAGAGGACTATCCAGATTCAATTCCACCGCAACTCTGGCGAACTTCCCTCGATGAGCTTCCTCAGTATTAAAATCAACCTTGATAAACCGACCAACCAGATCCGCTAACACCCGTAAGACACTTCGATTATAATACTGAACAGTCAAGCCAGGAAACCTGATCCATGCAGTAATATAACAGATTTTCTCTTCATCCGGGTTAAAAGACGGAGACTATTGACTCACGGATAAATACCCTCCAGGAATAGTCCAGGGACCATCCAAGAGAGCCCTTTCATAATCCTCAATCGTATTCAACTTAACCATGAAAAAGTTGTTATCAAAGTCAATGAGCTTGATCAAACCAGTCGGCCTCCACATCATGTGCAACCTGTTATACTGCGTTTTGTAACCGATATTCCAACCCACAGCCTTGACAATGACAGCCAACTTCATAGATTCTTGCATTAATTGCTGCACTTTATCAGAGAAAGATAAAGCAGGCAAACCCCCATCCACAGTCCGTGTAAAATTTTCAGTATCAATAGCGAATCCATTGACCCCCATAGGATCAAGAGTTTGAACACCTTGACGTTCCTGAGTTTGAACACCTTGACGTTCCTGATTTTGGACCAACGCCTTGCGATACGAGTTCCGTTCCACCTCCATAACCATCCCATCAGGATCTAGTGGAGGACGTTCCTGATTTTGGACCAATGCCTTGCGATACGAGTTCCATTCCACCTCTACGACCGTCCCATCAGGATCTAGTGGAGGACGAGGGACGACTTGGGAGAGACAACCGTTGTCATGTTTTTTAGATTTCTAAGAAGTGCAAACTAAAATTAGATTTCTAAGAAGTACAAACTAAATCCATTTTAAATAGCCAATTGACTAATTATCAAGAAAGACTAATTATCAAGACATAGATTGTATAAGTTTAAGATACACACATATTTGTCTTATAATCTGATTTGATGGGATTTGTGGATATTAAGTGCGTTAATGACTTGATGTTGAAGTATTTGATATTCTCGTATTCTCATGTTATCATACTTTTCTTTTGTGAGATGATAAATTTAAAAATAAGAACTAGTTCTAAAAATTTCTTTTAATATATTTTAATAATATTATGAGAGAATCGAGCCTCATTGCAATTTGATTTTTTCAAATATTTGATAGATAATAGGAAGGCACATGAACCATATAGCACATCTAATAAAATATATATAGTGAAATTGAGTAAACAGAAACATCAAACCAGAATAGGATCTTCCAATGGAGCTAATGCATAATAAGATCCTAAAAGGCCTGAGCCTAAAACTTGCTTTGCAATATATAATAAGACCAGTCACAAAGCAAAGTGTTCATGACATTAACGAAAGACAAAAAGCAATTTAAAGGACACACGTCCTGACAACTCCCAGTAAACGAAAAACAAAAATTCCCAAACTAAACTGCTTCAGCATCTGTTAAAGACACACGACTTAGTCAACCTCCTCCATCTTGCTGCCTTCCGCATCGTCAGCACTCTCCAGAGGTGGCATGTCAGCGTCGGCTTCATCACCGGCACCATCTTCATCAATGCTCAGTCCCAGCTTGAGCATCCTGTGGATGCGGTTCCCGAAGGTGTTGGGTTCGTCAAGGCTGAAGCCAGAGGTAAGTAGGGCCGTCTCAAAGAGCAGTAGCACCAAATCCTTCACCGACTTGTCGTTCTTATCCGCGTCGGCTCTCTTCCTCAGTTCCTCCATGATAGGGTTCTCCGGATTGATCTCCATTGTCTTCTTGCTAGACATGTACCCGGCCATGCTGCTGTCCCTTAGTGCCTGTGCCTTCATGATTCTCTCCATGTTAGCTGTCCATCCGTACTCTCCCGTTACTAAGCAGCAGGGAGAGTCCACGACACGGTCCGAGACTACAACTTTCTCTACCTTGTCCCCAAGAACATCCTTGATCACCTTGCATAGGCCTTCAAATTTCTGCACCAATTCCTCTTTCTTCTTCTTCTCATCCTCGCTCTCATCAATCTTCAATCCCTCCTTGGTTGCGGAGACCAACTTCTTTCCTTCGAACTCCTTCAGTTGTCCAACTGCATATTCATCAATAGCATCCACCATGTACAAAACTTCATACCCCTTCTTCTTCAGCTTCTCCAGGAAAGGGGAGTTCTCGACTGCCTTCTTGCTCTCGCCAGTTATGTAATAGATATCGTTCTGCCCTTCCTTCATCCTTGTAACATAGTCCTTCAAGCTGGTCATTTCATCTCCGCTCTTGGTCGAGTGATATCGGAGCAACTCTGCAATCTTTGACTTATTCTGAGAATCCTCGTGGATGCCCAACTTCAAATTCTTCGAGAAAGCCTCGTAGAACTTGTTGTAGTCCTCTTTGTTTTCGGCAATCTCAAAGAAAAGCTCAACGCATTTCTTCACAAGGTTTTTGCGGATAACCTTGAGGATCTTGTTCTGCTGAAGCATCTCCCTCGAGATATTGAGTGGAAGGTCCTCAGAATCCACAATACCTTTAACAAAGCTCAGGTATTCAGGTATCAGCTCCTCACAATTGTCCATGATGAAGACTCGGCGGACATAGAGCTTGATGTTGTTCTGCTTTTTCTTGGTATCAAAAAGATCAAAGGGTGCTCTTTTGGGAACAAAGAGGACTGCCTTGAACTCCAACTGTCCCTCAACAGAGAAATGTTTCACTGCCAGGTGCTCTTCCCAGTCGTTGGTGAGGCTCTTGTAGAATGCAGCATACTCCTCTTTGGTTATCTCTTCAGGCTTCCTCATCCAGATGGGCTTCTGCTTGTTCACCAAGGACCATTCATGGGATACTTCCTTGATCTTCTTCTTCTTCTTCTCTTCCTTTTCCTTCTCCTCGTCGACCTCTTCAACCTTTCCTTCCTCGTCCTCCTTCTTCTCTTCTTCATCCTCATCGTCCGAAATCTCCTTCTCAGTAGTCTTCTCAATCCAAAGAGAGATCGGGTAGCTTATGAACTCGGAGTGCTTCTTGATGAGGTCCTTGAGACGGCGCTCCTCAAGGTATTCGAGCTGGTCTTCCTTGAGGAAGAGGGTGATTTTAGTTCCCCTGCCAAGGTTCTCACCAGAGGTATCCCTGGTGATAGTGAAAGAACCACCGGCCTGGGACTCCCAAACATACTGCTCATCATCGTTGTGTTTGGAAGTGACAATCACCTTTTCCGCCACAAGGTAAGCGGAGTAGAACCCAACACCAAACTGCCCAATCATGCTGACATCTGCGCCGGCAGCCAATGCTTCCATGAACTCTTTAGTGCCAGATCTGGCAATGGTACCAAGATTGTTGACCAGGTCTATCACAAAAGAAGGCACAAAAAAATATCAGCAACACGTACGATTACGGCCATCCAACAATAGCTAATGACTGATTGATTAATTTGAACCTAGAAGCATAATCGATAATGAAAAAGAATACAAGGAAAAGGAAAAGGGAACGCACCGGCCTTAGTCATGCCAACTCCACTGTCAATAATGGTGAGGGTGTTGTTAGCCTTGTCAGGTATAATGTGAATGAAGAGCTCAGGTTGGGCATCCAACTTGCTCTTATCAGTCAATCCCTCGAAACGGATTTTGTCCAGAGCCTTTCCACAACAAAGGGAAAACTCAATCAGATCAGAAAATCCAAGGGATCTAACATGCTTTTTATCGATTGAAATTTAGGCATAAACGAATAACCCAAAACATAAAACAACAAAGACAGATCAATAATGAACAGAGTACGATTCAAATCGACAGAAACGAAACAAGTAGATCAGATCTTAAAACTACGGTAGATAACAGTAGAGAATAAAGAAAAACATACATCGGACGCATTGCTGATGAGCTCGCGAAGGAAGATCTCCTTGTTACTATAGAAGGTGTTGATGATCAGACTAAGCAGCTGATTGATCTCGGCCTGGAAGGCGAAAGTCTCCGTCTCCGCCGCCATCAACACTACCAATCAAATTACAGCTACTGCACAATGGAATGACGATAGGGCACTGAGATAGGCAAGAGCAGAAATGAAGTACGCCAGTGATAGGGTTTGAAGCCTGCCTGTGTGTTTCTTTATAGAATTCTTTTTGGGGGTGTTTGAAAGGATTCTAGATCCTTCTGTGTTAAGTTGACGTAGCGGAAACTCTAGAATCTTCTTTTCCAATTTAGCAGGCCAAGTTACCAATACTCTTCCATCTTTCACACGATGCCCCTGGCTCCACACCACGCTTTACACTTATTTGCTCTTTTTTGTTTCTACATAAAAAACAGGGTTATTATGTGATACTATTTAATTAATATTGTAAAAAAAAATGAGGGAGGATAATGATTTCCCCGCCCGATTTGGGACACTATTTAATTTAAATAACTTGGATTTTTATCATGTTATTGTGAACTATGCCTGAGATAATTTTATTAACGGTCGAGACCCGTTTAATGACAATGTGCATAGCTTGCAATTTATATTTACAGAATATTAGTTGGCTGTCACGAGTTTGTTTCTTTTTTTTGTACTCTAGCTTTATATTTGCTCTTTAGTAGATTTTATTTCTTTCCAATATCACAAACATTGCAGCTAGACTGGACACGGATGTACAAATTGGATACCAATATGCGTATTACTCGAATTATGGCACGAACCATTTAATATTATCGAAGAAATGAGATATTTCTTTATTCTTAGAAATTTTTGTCTCTTTTTTCTTCTAATAAATATCAAATCATATTATACCTTAATTCTTTTTTTTATGACATTATACTTGAATTCTTAATTCTAAAAATTTTATCAAACTTTAGAAAGGAAAATCAAAATTAGAGATCAAGCTTACACCAAACGGATATGCCACTTTATTATGACAATAGTAGTAATAGTTATTGTAATAAAATAAATGGATAAGAAGTAGAAAGATAAGAAAAATAAAATGAACGAGAGAAAATACAAGAGAGATAATATTTTATATTATATAAAAGTATGTAATAGTGATTCCTGTATTTATAGAAAATAACATATTATAAGATGAGAAGAGCTGTTCTTTTACAATTCAGAATAAAATCAAATCCTATTTAAAACTGTATGCTTTCTACACAAAAATATAGATATTCACAGTAATAGTTTTTTTTTTTTTTCAACTAAAATAAAATGATATATATAATCTATTTGAAGATAAATAAGGGATAACTAAATTTAGTTAAAAAATAATATAAAAAAGTAAATACTTGGATGAGGACAAAAAGGATGCATGGATCTGTAAAGGTACAAAACCTCATCATTATATGGTACAATCTAACACGACATTGCAACGGTAATATTGATGATCCAAAATACAATTTACCTCATACCCATGTAACTGACGAAAAATATAATTCTGCTCTGCCTATCAAATATAGATGGATGCTCCGTTGACTGCTATGAGATCCCAAATCTGAATCCCATCTAAATAAAAAGGAAAATATCAGGACGACCCAACCATACAGGGGATCAACAGTCTATTCTCTTTCTCATTTTGTTTCTTTTGTATTTAATACAGTGGGAAGTACCTTGCACACCTCGAGTCAATTCCCACCAGGCATCGCTCCAAATCATTGGCATCAGATCTTCATCCAAAAAGGAAAAAAAGCAACGTCAAACAAGAAATAAAGTGGTCTGTCAAATCATCACCGGCTAAGAGTTACGGCCGAGTCCTAGGGTTTTTAGCTACAAATCAGTGAGCAGTTAATGTTGCATTTTAGTAGATTTAGAGTTGTTATTGACCGAGGACCATGCCATAAGTTAAAACAAATATCCAAATCACATCTTTTAAAACCATTTCAATTTGAGGATATGAAACCACTATAATATTTTTTTCATGAATTCAGTGAGATAAATGACAACAAAAATAGTAAACTTTGCAACGACGAGTCTCATACCTTTCAACATTCAGGGACCTTGTTGCTGAATAAACTTAGTGGTAGTATCCAGTTAAGTTGTTGGTCGTGTCATTGTAGATAAACCACGTCCCACAGGTATGACTCCCGGAAAACCATCCTCTATTTTTTCCTCTTCTAAGGATGCTGCACCAAAAGAAATAAATGGGAATTAGTGAACCAGAAACATCATGAGCAAGGTATTTCATTGAAATATGCAACTGAAATTTGTGCAAGTAAAATTGGGTTCTCCAAAGAGAGCACGTCCTTGGAATATAGCCAAGGACTATTAAGTATATCAAGTTGCCTTTTCGCTTACCTAGTCAGGTTCATTTTTATAAGAGAAAAGACAACACTAAAAAGCAAAATAAAATCTATGATGTACCAGTAACATCCTCCCCAGCCTGAGTCCCAGCAACCCCAATGCACGAGTATAGGGAATCTTCATCCACTTTCAACTGCTGATATGCAAGATATACATCTTCAATTGTGGCAATTTCATACAATAACGTGAGCTCTTTAATACATGAGATATCCTGAAATCAAAGGAGAAAAAGAAAAGGGCAAATGTTATCATCGTGCTGAAATGGCCTTTTACAGTAAGAGATAACAAAAGAACTGAATATTTTTTGCTCATCCTCAAATCAGAGCAAGAAAAAAGGCAGGGGTTATCTTTGTGCTGATATGACCTTTTCAGAAAAGGATATAAGAGAACTGAATGTATTTGCTTGTCTACATCAATTTAATATCTCTATATTTTGTCTAATCAAAACTAAAGATGCACAGGTAAAGATAGCATTTAAACCTTTCTTGGAACAGAAGAAGCTTGCAAATGAGCAAGCAATCCAAGCCAATACGCATTGGACTTAATCTCAGCTTCATGCCTCATTAAAAGGGTCCTTTTGGCCTGCGATTGCAAAATTTCACTGTATTTTACTTTCCCAGCACATCACAAGAGAAAAAAAAAGGAAAAGAAATGGAAGTGATGCATACACACACAATATATCACAAAGCAGCGGATGAAAATTACTAAAAATATACACATCATTAACAAATCACTACCTCTAATCCGTGAACAGAAAAAATTGAGAGCAGTTCACTATTATTTGTGGCTATGGAACTCAATAACAGGGTGCTTAGTACATGGAATTGTCGGTTTTGGTTTTGCAACAAGGCGCATCATTGTGAATGACTATTTTATCCTTAATAAAATAAGGTATTAATGATTAGTTTTGATGTATTGTCTCAATAAAGAACAATTTAGACATTAATGATTAATTTTACAAATGAAACTTTATCTATCGTCATTTGCAAAACCTAAAATAGAAAGATTTGCAAAACCAAAACTTAAGTAACAAGAACATGGTTATCACTTTAGGTTTGGTTTTGAAAAACCAAAACCAGCAAAATCACGATACCAAACACCCTGTAAATGTTTACAGCCAAAAAGAATATATATTTTTTAATAGTTATAAGACAACTAATTAATAATAATAAAAAGCTTATAAAAAAATAGGACAACTAACCCTGTCCAGCTCCCTTGGGGCTATCTGGTTGCTGTACAACCCTCTAAGCACACTCTTGCATGCATCAACAGCCTTGTATACCTACATTTTTTATTAGATACAATGCAAGAATAACTTAAGTGTCAAAGACCAACTGCTAAGATGTAGAGAAAAAAAAAATCCAGTCAAACAATACCTCACCTTGCCAGGAGTTGATGTCACAGATATCACGTACCATCCGAGCTTAAGCGTATCAAATAGGCTTACCTCAAATGATACATCATATGTCAATCCAAGAGAATCCCGGACTGTTGTAAAAAGCCTGCACAAGGAATTGAATCAACGGAGAAGAACAAATAATACACTAATTATAGGTACGATGACAACAGCATTTCATATTGGAAGAAACCAGTCAGGAGCCAGTAAAAGTTTGTTAAAAGAATCTCATAAATTTTCCAAATGAAAGAAACCTTCTGACCTATTCTGCTCCACATGATATAGACATCTCTCTGCTATTTCCAAAGTTCACATACTCATAATAATATCATAGTAATGCTATTGCCATGACACAGTATGACAGGAATGGTTTACCATTTTGATTATAAAAAGAACTACCTAGAGTTAATGATTTCAGCCAGTAGACCCATTGTAATGCCAAAGAAAAGGGGATGATGGCGAAGTTTTTCTTGAATACCCTTCTGGAGAACATCCCCCTCGATTAGTTGTGCCTCAGTTTTTGGCAGTGCATCTGCAAACGCCATTGCCAAGGTATAAGATTCAAATCCTACTATATTTGAAAAGTTACAATATATCAACTGTCAATTCAGGATCAAGTTACACATCCAGAAAGAAAGACAAAGGCAGTACAATTTGGGAATGGACAATAAAGTCAGTGAAGATAAGAAAGCTACTTATGGAACTTGACAAATGCCTCACAAAAGTCTTGCTTTCTACTTCCAGCTATACATTTTCTCAACATTTCGATTCTACCTAACATAATTCTCCAAAGATTTTAGCGACCAATCATTACCAAGAAAGTTCATCCATTTTCATTTTTTCTCTACTTCCTCTTAGATCCCTTAAAACCACAATAGTTCTTAAACAGTCTAAAGGAAAAAATCATAAATTAAGCTGCCAGTCCAGTTTATGCTGTTGGGTATGCAACAATAACGCCAAGATTATTACTGTCTCCAAAACAGTGAATTCCCTTTCTCATTTTCCAACTGAAAGCAACATAACTATGCCATTTGAAAAGAATAAAGCAAAGCACTTTTAGAGTTGGATATGAGCAAATTATACTTATTACAGTACCAAAGCACAAATGTAAGGCCCCAACGATTTGGTCTTACAAGGCTTTCGATGCATGAAAGAGTGTGCTTAGAAGGTTGCACAGATAAACCAGGAGAAGTTTGTGAAATGTTACCAGTTGACTTAAGTAGGTCATTTCCATCAACTGTAAGCCCCCAACGATTTGGCGCAGGACCTGCAATATAAGCACATGCTCTCTCATCCGTATCCTTCAAGAACACCTGCTTTCAAAACAAAAAAAAAATACCTACTTTGTCATTAATATTTAAAGTGGCAAGCAACCGAATATCAAAAGTGCAAGAAACAAATTCAAACAAGCAAGGGAAGCAAACTATAAGTGGATTGCCCACAGAATAGCATGATTTGTAGTAAGTATGTGAAGCTATGACTCTCCATAGTTCAAGCTGATAATTAAGGAATCTTAGCAATCGCAAACGCAGAGCTAAGCCACAACCCATCTAACAAGTTTCACTAGTAAACTTGAAGCAGAATATATCATTTTGATTATCTTCAGATGGCAACACCCATATCATGAATGGCCAACCAAACACCGAAGGAAAAGTTAAATTTTCATTTTAGTATTTCCCCAACATGCCATCTACAGTTTCAATGATTATGCCTCGAGAATAGATATCCAACTTTCTTCTCATTCCTAACTACCTGTGGTAGATAGCATAAATAATCAAATATCAAGATGACAATTTGAACATTTGAACATTAAACATACAACTAAAAGAAATTATCCTTCACTTGATGAATAATAATCATATAAAATACCAAAGAGAACATTAAACAAAATCAAACAAGTCAATAGAAGATACAAAAATTTAATATTTGTATAACTTTGAAAAGAGCCAAAGAGTAGAAAGAACAAGCTTCTATTTTGTTTTTTTTATTTTAATTGAGCACTCTCATGCATAAACACAGTTTTTTTCAGGCTCTGCCCAAAGTTGTTAGGTTCAGGCTCACTGATATGGTTCGCAAAATGGTTAGGTATATGCCACTGCCAAACTCAAATATTTGCAACCCATCAAATTTCTAATTAATACATTACCATAGTATTCAAATTTCTATAAGTGCAGATTTGCAATAAAAGTAGCTTCTGTTACCTGTTGAAATTGCAAGTCTGTGGGGGATGGCCGAAATACAACTGGAACAAAGCCTTTCTCTCTATGAGAACCTCTTCTTTCCCTAACCGTGCCAAGGTAATCAATAATGCAAGACTCAATCTCATTCTCCGAGAAGTCCCCAACAATATTTACCTGCAGAAAACACATGCACCCTCAGATGACATGATAAATTTTTCATCTAAATCTCAGAATCAGTGTCCCCGGGAAACAATTACCAACCTCCATATTACCACCTACAAACTGGTTCATCACTGCATCTCGGACGGTCTCCAACCTTAGGTTCTGTAATGACTGAGGTGTTGGCTCCACAAATCGCTCATCTCCATTCAACATTGCTGTCATGAGCTTATGAGCAGTTGCACGCTCCAAGCTTTTGGGAATGGACCGATAATAAGACAAGTATAACTGCCTTGCTCTATCAAATGCATCATCCAGCCAGACAGAATGCTGGGAAATAGCAGCACCAATATACAATTTAGTGAACCAAAGAATTAGTTCAGGTAGTCAACAACAGCAGACCAAACAAAAGAATTGAACACCTGAAATGGGTTCCAATATTTACAAATTGAAAGATATGGAGAATAAGTTTACCTCAAGAACCATATGGAGCAACTCAAAAGCAGCCTTCATCCCATTGTCACGCAGAGTGAAACGGAACTCCATGCAAATAAATTCCTCCGTTGACTCCAAAGAGCAGTTTACAAGGTGATTCACACAAAAAAGCTCTACCTGAGAAAGTAAATTACAGCTACACAATCAAACAAAAATTTTGACAAGACCCCAAATTTGAAAATGCAGTAACATTTTTATAACTCTATCATCTCCAAAAAATATTGGTTTCATCTAGTTAGACAAAAGAATTTGTCACAACTTACTCCTTTAGCTTTAGACATAGTTCTGCGAATTCTTTTTTTCTAAGGTCAAATACCTATTTGTTGATGCATGGTCTCCAGATAGTAAGAATCAATTTACATGCTTTGGGATCATAAAACTTCATAAATGAATTATTGGTAGAATGTCAGTAAGTTTGATCTCTACAAAACATAAATAACACCCAAAATTCTGTTATATCAGATAATTATTAAATAAATCTCCTCACATGGATTAAATCTCAGAGTCACATAAGATGCATAATGGGAGTTTCTTAACACACAATACCTTTACATTCATTGTCTGCAAAATTTTAAGATAATTATATACCAACATATTAAAGTGTTTGGTTGACTGGCAAGTTACAGATAGTTCAATCTGCTGTTTCAAAAAATTAGTAATTATTAATATAAAATACAAAGCTGAGCATGAATCTTGGCACATGTCAAAGAAATATAGAATATTAAATACATTCCATTCCCAACTATGATCCCAATTAGAAAGTGGTTCGAGGTAGAAGTTTTGGAGATAATTCAGTTATCACATATTTGCACGAAGTGGAGGCTCAAAGATCCCAAACCCACAAGTTGTGAACCCCAATACTTGCATATATTACAGCACAAAGACATCTTTCATCACTGGTATAGTGCTTTATTTTCAGTATCATGGATTCATAAGATAAGAACTTCTTTTCTATTTCCTTGTATATTTTATATGCTTTCAAGATGAAATCTCCAGGCATACACCTTTTTATGAAAGGATCCACATCAGTTATAATTGGCTATTACAGAGTAGATATGTCTCAAACAACCAACTTTTTACCTCCAAACAAAAAGAAAAAATATTTTAAATTCATTCCAAAGGTAAAACAATAATAGATTTATTCTTAATTCAACTATTAAAGTTATTAAACATTATTATATATTACTGTTCAACAAACAAACGGTTTGGATGTACAAGTCCTTGAAAAAAAAGAAAGAATTACAGTTTATTGGAATGTGACATGGATTCAATGTCCAGCAAAAGATAAATGAGAAAAGGATAGAGCTTCAGGTACCTGCTCCCTTGAAAAGTTACCAACACGACCTCCCTCACTAAGAGTTCGAACACCTACAACAACAGCTCCTTTTGCATCAGAGCTTTCAGCTGCTCGCCCTCCACCAACTATAAGTCGCATAACACCGCAACGAGACTCGGTATTGGAAATCTTTACAACAACAGAGTATGAGATACATATACAGATGACAGACAAAGATTAATGCCATTCTCATCAAATATCCATCAATATTAAAACATTAAAAAAGGTAAACCGAAAGCCAGAATATATTTTAAATTTGTGATGATGACAAAAATAAACTCGCTCATATCTCAAAACAAAAATTACAGGAAAAAAGCTCAATTATCATACCAGCTAACACCATGATTAGATATTAATTACCTAGAACGGAAATACAAGAAACAAGCTTCGTAGATAAGATTCAAAAGACTAAATTAAAATGTTGAGCCTTAAGAAATACTGAGCCTGAAAACATTGGAGTTCATTCTAATAGAAAAAATTTCAACTTCAGAAACAGAGAAAGACACATAAAAAAAACAGCACAAGAATAAGAAGAGGCAATATCTGAGCACACAACACAGCCAATGCCAGAATGACTAAAGACACAAATACGGTATACCTTGTAATTTACTGCAATTCCATTCGAAAGAAGACGTTGGGTGATCCCCGTTTCTTGGTCATGCAATTTGATCAAATTTGCATCTGAACGTAAAGGGATGAAGGTTGGTCTGCGTTCTAACCTCAACTCCTCTAGTTGAGATAAAGATATCAACTCTCTTGGAACTTCAAGCTAAAATAAGAGCAAAAATATGAATTCAGCAATGAATTTATCTTCACTAGTCAAACTTCAAATGAAATATCAGACAAGAGAGACTGAAAAAAAAACGTGAAGTTCAAAAACAAACCTCTGGCTCAGGCTCTATTGGTTCCTTCAATCCTGATTCTATGGCAGCTGTAATTTCATCCGAGGATATCTTAAACTCAGTTTCACCTAATCCATCAATGTGCACTAGCTTTGGAACACATGCGACAATTGCAGCAGGACGAGGTGCAGTTGGTTTCCCGAAGTCAGAGATATATTCTAACACTTTGGCACCAATTGAGTTTACCTATATCACAAAAGAGATCAAATTAGAAAATATCAAATAAATAATAATTGTGCAATATAAACATTTCCTAGAGGCAAAATAAAGAACAAAGAAAACTGGCTTTTTTCCCCAAAATGCTGACTTAAGAAGGTAGACTCATCCAAGCGAACAAGCCTATTTTTACATCAGATTCTATTCATGAAATATCTACAGAAACATTGAATTCGTTTCAAAGTACTTCCAAGACTGTCAAACAACTTGTCAGCAAATTTTAAAAAATGGCAGTTAAGTCCCAAATGCAGGAAAATTCTCTTTTCATTGGTGAATTTTGGCTCCATATAAACAGTGAAATTTTAGGTATCAGAATGCAAAGTTTCAGTAGTTGTATAATGCATAAGGATGTTCAACCTTCATGTAAGTTTTAAGTGGCAACTGTAAATTAAATCGAAGGTTCAGTCTAGTAACCAAGATAATCTCTTTACTTTTTCCATCACTTTTTTACCCTTCTACTTGGAGACCCATTTACTACTAAAGACTAGGTTTTTCCATGCACTTTAGGAACTTATTCCACGTCATCTTAGCAGGGAAAGGAAGGAAAATAACAGGAATGTAGATGTTTGCGGAACCACAATACGAGATAAGATGTAATACATCAAATAAGAAACACTTGAAATATGACATATAAAATCCAAAGAGCACAATGAATTTCTGGACCACAAAGATAGGAAAATTTAATGAGGATGATGCATCTGCCAGCTCAATGTTCAGATGCCAAAAAACTCACCTCTTCAAGAGTGACTGTCCCAGCAATAGACATCAAACTCTCATGACCTTGTATATGATCCATCACAGTGTGGCCCATAGCATCACTTTCCATAATATGTTCCAAATTCTCAACAGATGATATATTATCAACCATAGCTGCCGAATGTTCGCTGTCTTTTAGGAGTGCATCCATGTACCGAGTCATTTCACCCTTTGTGACGCCAAATTCCTTAAGCCTTCGAATCTGCAACTCATAAACAATAAACATAATGGCAATGAGAAAGGAAACGAAAGAGAGAAATACTTGGAATATCATTGACAAAAGTTAAAAGCCTCATTTGAGATGCAAAGCTTTTGTTCTAAAATAATATATTGCTTAATATTTACTTGTAGCTGCATTGCCTGTTTCATATTCAATGGAGTAACTTGCCAAATAAAATGCAAAAGTCATTTCCTATATTACAAGCTAAAAAAAGAGAAGTACAAAAGGGATACCTAGCTTATCACTTTACTATCTGCAACAAAGAACATCATATAACAAATCCACACAATAGAAAAGAGAAAGAACTTCTGTTAGTATGGCACTAGCAGTTATGCAGTTAGGAATTGACATAATGGCATAGTAGTTAGGAGTCTTGTTATTAATTGAAGAGTAGCTGTTGCAGATGTTATTGATCATTGAGAGTATTCGATTGACATGTAGCTTAGCCAGGAGAGCTAAGTCTTCTCTTGTAAACATTTACATTATGTCAAAAAAAGGAGAGATTCTTAATCTTTTTTGGTTCTTGATTTTTCTATTGTGTAAGTGTGCTTCCCAAGATCCTAACTCTATCAAATTCCCTACTGTTCAGCCAAACAAATTGGTCACATCAAAAGATTAGAACACTTACCCATTGAATTGACAATGGATATATATATTCAAATTTATACAAGAAAAGGTAGCAATAAGATAGCACAGTGGAGTATAAAGGAGCGCATTAGCTGTTATAGATCAAGGAACAGAATCTTTAAGCACAAACCTCTTGGACAGCAACTTTAATAGCATTTTTCCAATTCTTGGGTTCTGCAGTTACTGTAAGAGTTGTGACAGTGCAACCTTCACGTCCAGAATCACTATGATCCAATTCCACCGAGGTGAATGGAGGATTTGAACTCTGAAATTTCAAATGATCAGCAAAACCTTTGAAAGGACAAGGAAACTAAATGAAGATATTTCAAAAGCAAACAAGAAATGTCGATGTAGACTCTTAAGCACCGTCATCCTACCAAGCAGATAGCATAACTTCTAATGTTTGATTTTCACTTGTTGATGTAAATTACTAAGGTTTCCAAAGTAATCTTTTGCATTAATTAGAGACAATCATGCGAAACAGCAGGCAATACTATTGTGCATGAAAAAACAAAATTTTCATCATTGAACAAAGTACTAATTAGGGACAAACCCATGTCTAGTTTTGATGACATAATAGAATTGCAGCATCCCTAAAAGGACTAAGCAATCCAACAAATAGAACTCGAGTCTGGGAAAGTTGTAAAGATTATATAATGAAGGATGAGTCTGCACAAACAATGACAGCAAACCTGGTATCGTGTATTTATCCGAAAATGCAATGCAGAGAGAAATATTCTCTTCATCAGAACATTGTGCAAGTCACCGTACGTTCTGACCTTATTCACTGGAACCTGCAGAAGGAAAAATGTACATCACACTTTCCGCCAATCAAAACAAAAGACACTAAATCCAGTTGTTAACAGTTGACTACTTGTAGCTATAGCACAAGCACAATAACAAAGACAAGATAGATGCCAGTCTATCTTAAATATACAAAATCCATTATCCTAGTAGACACAGGAAAAATTCTAGGATGATTTGCAGTCAAGTTAGTCAAATAAACCAACTTGCTTCTGCCCATCTAACATGTTAGAGACTTGATTTCACTAGTTTTGCGCCATTGTTGTCTTGATACCCTCTTGGCTTTAGTTAATTTGATCATTAACACATCAAGAGAACAGCCTGCGAATTTGAATAGTCTGTTCTGTGCATCCAAGAAATGGACAATGCTACCCAGTTTTTCCATGCCAAAGCCACTTACAACAAAGGGAAGACATAATTTGTACATCATAACTATCCAGTATATTCATTTTATTTCCATTCTGACTTTTAGATGATACAATTCATCAATTCTTAATCATCATTTTCGATTTCCTTTCATGTTTGATATTCTTTATGCCAAAGGTCCCTCCCAAGTAACCAGATTGCTGACCACTTGTTTGGACTATAACCTCTTTGTCCCACAGATCCCTTTTTAAGTTTGAGGTAAGTAAACATTCCCCTGAAAAAACCTCAAATTCACATCAGTAAGCTCTTTGCAGACTCTGTACATGATGATGCATTATAAATTGGTGAAAGCAAGACAAGAAAACATGAATTTCAATGTACTATGAAAATTATACAACCACAGTAATCCATACCTTGCAGAACATATTAATTGAGAAATTTTGAAGCAACTCATGCTGAAATATCTGGGGTGGCTTTGTATCTGCATGGCATCCTGGTAAAGACCAATTATGCTGCACAGGTGGACGAACAGCATGCTTTTCCTTTTTCATGATTTTGGATTGATCTATGGGACCAGATGACTTTTCATCGGATGAACCTCCAGGAAGAGCTCCTGAGAGCTTAGGAACAAGAAAACTAGCCATAGCACCAAATGCAGTAGGAGGAGGACTGGGACCTGTCTCATTTTCAAGGCCAGTCTGTCCAAAGACGGTCTGCAAGGCAAAAGTAGTATTTTAGCTTCATGAGATACAAAAAGAAATAAAACCAGATATAAAAGGACCATAGTATATTTAAAATTAAGTATAGTTCGTGACAGACCTCAATCTGGTGAACAACTTTTGAAACATTATCGATGTCACCAACAATGTATAATGTAGCATTTCCAGGAAAGTACCAACGTTCATGGAATTTCCTGATTTTATCCACATCCCACTTCTTAATCTGCTCTTCCAATCCAATGGGGAACCGTTTGCTGAGCTTGTTTTCAGAATGAAGATGTTGTAGCAACTGCACTCAAGAAAAACCATTTCTGAGTCATGTTATTACCCCATTATATGACAAGTTTGACAAGACGCCACATAAAAAAACAACCTCAGTATATACCTGGCAATCAACACGATACTCTATAGTATTCATCATCTGCAGTTCTGAAAGAATAGCACGCCGTTCTTTTTCAACTCGAGAAGAAAGAAATTTTGGATGGAAAGCAATCTATCAACAAGAAACAGACAATTACAATTGACAGTAAACATCCTTTTATCTCAGATAATAAATTATTTTCCATACAAAGACCTCTACACACACCTCATCCAACGCATCTAGCACAGATGGTAGCAGATCCCCATCAGCATTCTGACAAGTGTATACACGTTTATTGTTAATAAACATCAGATTAGATAAAGCAATCATGCCAACATAAAAAAATTAGGGAAAAGGAAACAAATGCCTCCCCCACTCATTTATAATGAAATTTAAGACAACATGAAGAATGCTGCAGAGGCTCTCAAAATACAAAATACAAACAAAATAATAAAAACAAAAGGAAAACTTGATTTTCTGTTTCCATGTAAGCCAACTATTAATCTCTATATTTCAAAATCTATCCTCTATCTCCCTCCATCTCCTTCTCCCCCTCAATCAATTGATCGATTGCTCTGGAACACATATAGCATAGAAAGGCGACATGTTTTCCAATTTTCTGATCTGTAGTGAGAGAAGCAGTAATAAACTGAAACATGAAAGGAAAGATTTGAATCCAACAAAGATCTATCAAATTTCAAAGTGGCTTCCACTTTATAACTTGTTCAGAATTGGATATCTTGTTTGCTGCATATATTTAAGCCCAGTAGATAAGTATTGAAGTGGATACAACACACATTTCTTGGGGAACAAAAGGAACATAAAAATTCCCCCAGCTCAATATTTCAACTTCAAAAAGAAGCACATAGACATGCATTTATAGAATACATTATCTTCATGGAATAGAACAGCTATATTCATAATAAACAAAAACTGTTGACTACCTAAGCAAAAATGAAAATCTTACAAGATTATTTGTCGACTCACTATTTTCCATACAGTAATGCTTGAAATATTACATTTTAATGGAGAGGCACATTACAACACCATTTATTATATTTGATTCTACTGCATTGTTAACATTGTTATTTACTGTAGTAGACATAACAAAAGAAAATACAACATGCAGAATGGAAGTTAAAATAGGAGGCGAGTACATCAGGGGTACGCAATTGAAAAACATGCCATAAATTATGTGTTCAAAGGCAAACCTTCATGCTGGTTGGTGAATGGATGTGGAAGACTGTATGATTGAAATCAGTGTAAGCATTAGACCGGGCACCAGTCCCAAGAAGTTTCTCACGTTTCTTACTTCCAAGGAATGCAACATGTTCAATCATATGTGCAATTCCTTGCTCATCATCCTCCTCATCAATTGATCCTACATGAACTTCCATGTGTGCTTCAAACCTGTTATAACAAAAATATTTCTCCATAATGTAACATAGAAGTTATCTCATTTGTATGATACATCTGAAACCATTCAGGGAAATTTTTTGCATTCTTATTTTAAGTAGCTGCATGAAACATTGCACGCTTCTTCCTTCATTTATTTATTTAGTTATTTATCAGACAATCAGAACTCTTGTTGTCCAAGTATCAACTATTCAATATAAGCACCCACAGTACGCTTAAGTCACTGAAAAAAAAAAATTAATGATGACCTCAGAAAATTCCTTCGACATGATTATACACAATGGATGTTTTTGTTTTTCTTCTTTTTGTCTTCAGGTGTTATGTATTCATGAACTGACACTTACCATCACCTATGCCCAGTTCATAATGTTAATTTGTTCTAGTAATTCTGAAAGTTTGAGAACTGACATTGTATAAGTTTTCGTGGATTCATGTTAAACCAACTGCTATCTGTAATATTTAACTTTACACTTGTATATAAAAGCACTAAATACATTAAACATCACAAAGGTTCAAGTATTAAATTACAAATCAGCAGGACATAATTATCAACTTTAGGATTATTTCAAGAAGTTTGGACAAGCCTGATGCATCCATAGTGTAAAACATTCGGACAAAACCAACTCTTCAGAGAGAGAAGACAATAATGGATCCATTTCAAATATTAGGTTCAACATTGCATTTACAGGTATCATATGACAAATATATGTGTGGAAGTGCAGAAGGTCCTTCTATTATGAAAATGCAATTAGGGCTGCATCATTTCGCTTCATTTTCAGTCAAATTGATCCCATTAGAGATAAGCCCAATGCATCTTCTAAAGTGGTCTGTACATAAAACTTTACCAAACTGTTTGAAACGGAATTTAAAATAATCATAGAGTTGACAATGATACTGCAGATGAACCAACGTCAATCATCTGAATATCACTAGGTATCAGCCAATTTAATTAAAAGTAATTGTAACATGCCTGAAATCCTTGACATAAAACACCATGCAGAACAAAGTTCTGTGACAGCATACATGACCAACCCCTAGAAGCATAAAACAAGATACAAGCCAGAATCATACCTGTTTGGCGGAACTTTGTTAGGTAAAATAAGATAACGAAGCCCATTTTTCAGTTGCCCTCGAAACAATTTCGGATTATGAGGTAGTTCAGAAGTCAAAAACTCCGGTAATCCTGTTGTTCCTAAATCAAAAGAATGCATGTCTTGGCTCTCAAGAACACCATCTGGGCAGGCAGTACTTGCTGCATGTGGCTCATTTGGACCTACAGATGCACGGGGAACATGAATGTGCTTCACCTGAAAATTTATAGACACAATTAGATCTAGTGCAAGCATGAGCCAATGAATGATGAGTCAAATAAGCTCATACCACAGGAAACAAAAAGGTACATGAAGATTTATGAAGCCAAAAGTCAACATGAAAACAGATATCTTGCAGCAATCATCATGCTTTTCTTAGAAGAATGAGGTATGCATTCAAGGGTGCTAAAGTGCCAAACCAAGCCAAGATACCATTCTCAAGCTCAATTAAGTGGCTAAAGCTTTTAAAAGAAGCTTGAGCACAGAAAGAATCAGACCAAACAGGTCTCAGATCCAAAATATGTCTAATAATGTGCCTTACTTTATCCTTGGTTTTCTATTCAGAACTTAACGTGTCTAGTTTGCAAGACAAGCATGTAAATACATTTAAACTGTCAAAATTTAAGAGAAAAAAAAAATTGATCTGTAGTCCTGGAATTTGCATCAAACATATGCATGCAAAGTATTTTATCGCGGCATCCAGTACCATATTTGATCAGAGCACAAACTAAAAATAAAGAGAAATGTGTTTTGCAGTGCTGCAACAAAAACCAATCTGTACGAACAGGAAGTTGGCATGGTTAACTTACTGCATCGGTATCAAGCAAATGCGTAGACAAACTAAAAGAAGATTTATCCAGAAAGGCTCCTGATCTAAATCTTTTGCTAACAGAACGTCCTCTGCGGCGGTATAACGAGCAAGTAATGCAATTACGTTGTTCTGGAAGAGATGCTTCAGCCCCTCGCTCACCGAAAAAGGAACTACATCGTTTCAAAGCATTACTCTTCTTTTTACAAGAGCTCAACCCCCCATTATTGACATTATGTGTCAACCTTTAATCACAAAATAAAAAAAGTACAATTAATCAAGCGCCATAACAGTAAACAATATTAAATGATATTCGTGGAATTTACATCAACATGTGAGCTTAAATCATTTAATTAATCTGTGTAGAAAGTAGAAAAATTGTAATGCACTAGTTAAACAGTTGTGCAGTTGAACAGAAAACCATGTGGTTCGGACAAAAATATCGTTTCAGACTAAACCACACAGTTCATTTTCCAACAATTCTGAACACAGCTAAGAATAGTATTCACCTTTTAGAGGCAACTATGGATAGTGACCTAGACTGGAAACGCATGAGAGGAGTCCCAACCCTAGGGAAATGACGGGGCTGCAGAGGGCAAGCAACGCGGCGTCTCGGAAAAGCATCATCCTTATGACTCATGTAAGTAGCACGAGCTGCAGGCACACTCATCACAACCGAGCTGGAAGCTGCCGGACTTGCAGCCATAACTGCACCGAATTGAATCCAAACACGCAAATGAAAAGGAAAATCAAAACCAGAAGTTCATATCCTAGAGTTTTGAAGAATTCGAAGACGGATTTCACTATTTGTCATAGAAATATCAAACAAGAGTAACATAATAGATTGAATTGAATTGAAGGAAGTACCTGTAGGTCAGCGTTTTTTCTCGGGTTCTATTCTATCCCTTTGCTTTGGTTATTGAGAGGGTGCGTGTTTCTTGTTCTGTTGTGGACGGCTTTGGATTATTACGTTTTATATTGGTGGTTTCAAGTAAATATCAAAAGGTGTAGTACGTGCTACGAGAAGCGAGGCCAAGTTTGTGTGGCCAGTACCTGTTCCTCCGCTCTCTTCTTCGCACGGCTAACGATATTTTTCGGGTCGTATTCAAAGTTTTTAAAATAAATTATAATTGTAATTAAAAATAAATAAATTTTATTATTTAATCATTTTTTAAAATTTTCAGATCATAGTTATTTATTAAATGAACGATTTATTTAAATTCTATATTTAAAATATAATAATATTATAAAATTATAATAAAATATTGCTTCATAAATTTAAATATTTGAATGATAACTACTCACTTGACATTTGATATGAATGCTTTATTTGTTATAAAAAAAGATCATACACTCCCTAGCATGCCTAACATAACCAGTGGATAATTTGTCACGTGGCGTGAACGAAACTATGCTCTCTTCAAATTTTTATTTTTTGGTTAGGTTTCCTTGCATGTTGAAACAGACTTTAAATGTTATTTGAGATTTCGGTTTGTTTGTTGTTTGGACTTTGAGGGCCCTTTGTTGCTTGTTTTTAATAATGTTAGGGAAACGACCCTTCTGTGTTTATTTGTGTTTGTTGATTTGAATTTGGGGGGAGTACTTTATTTATTTTTAATGATTCGTTATTATAATTGATTTCATAGTGTAATCTCTTTGTTTGATTGGCAACTCTTGATCGGGAATGGAAGGGGATGAATAATCATGCTGAACCAGCTTTGTGAAGATGATATCCAACAACCGACCCGGTTCTCCTATAAAGACTCGGACAATTAGATGAAACAGGTTAACGACACGCCGTCCACAGATACATGGAACAATGTTTGTTTTCCTGCGAGCGTGAAAACATGTCGTGCGCTTTCAAACGTCGTTTTCTATTTTATTTTTTATTCTATAAATATATTTATTTTTTAACAACAGATTTAGATCATCATAAAATCAATGAATTATTTCTTTAAGTCTAAAAATTTTAAAATTATTACTATAAATCTGGAAAAATATGATCTTCCACATAGTAAAAGAGAATTTAAATTTTTACCAGTAATTATTTCTCTAAAAATAAAATGCTCTTTGGTTTAGTTAAAACTTTTATATACAAATTAGGAAACTAACCTCCAAAAAGACAGAGCTTCACAACTTATACATTGTGTAGAATATAATAAGGATCATATCTTTCACTATCATCATTTATAAGCATCGTTTAGATCACGCACGTAAGGATCCTAGATCACAAAATCTAATATATACTTTATAATTTATAGTATGATATTTTAGTGGGACTAAAATAATCATATTACATAATAGACATTAAAAAGTATATTATATTTATTCTATTATTTGTTATATATAATTGATATATGAATATAATATCAAATAATATTTATTTATTTAACATATAATCCCATAATAGTATGCTTCATCCAATACTCCTTCCCATTGCATACTTGGGGGATTCCTTCTTTGAACTTACTGAATGTGAATTCAAATATGCCGCTTCATTGCTCTTGTCGAGCTTCCGATGAAAATCCATTGTTATTGTTCTCAAAAAGAATAAAAAATCCCAACTTGAGCTAGACGACAATGGGAGACGCCATTAATGATCTTAGGATGAAGAATATAAAAATGAAAAGATTCTTCTCTTCCATCTACGAAGGAAAAGACAAATGAGCGGATCTTAGTATTCACCCTTTTTTGTGAAAGATTTGATTATAAAACTGCATAGTATGCAAGGAAAGAAAAATGTTGTCCCACAGATCAAAACTTCAGTCTGTAGCAGTCACTCAACTCTTAGAGGAGCAGCAATGGTCGCAAGCATTGCACCTGAGATACTATCAAGGGAGTTTGTCAAACCATCCTCTGAAACACCAAATCACAAAAGAACCCACAAACTGTCTTTCTTTGATCAGGTATCTCCTCGCGTTTACGTGCCCTTGGTTCTTTTCTACACCAACGTCGAGGCCAGCTGCGAAGCACTAGCCAATTCCCCTATGCCAGATCTGCTGAAACAATCTCTCTCACAAGCGCTATCCCTATATTACCCACTAGCAGGCAGGATCCAGGATGATGGTACTGTTATATGCAACGATGCGGGCGTTATGTTTCTGGAAGCAAGAACACCTTGCAAGATAGGTGAAATTCTTAAGCATCCTGCCGAGCAAAGTATTAGAGCCTTGTTCCCTGAGGATGTGATGTACCAAGATTCTATTAAGGGAGGTCGTCTGGTTGTTCAGATCACTTATTTTGACGGCGGTGGAATGACAATAGCCATTTGCATTTGTCATAAGACTATAGATGCTGCAAGTATGAGTTCTTTCATCATCAACTGGGCTGCCATGGCCCGAGGGAGTTTTTCAGCTGAGGGAGTGCTCCCTGAATTTGAAATAGCCTCTTTGTATCCACAGGTTGAGCTACCTACCCGCAATCATTTGTATTTTGAGCAAATCAAAACTGTTTCAAGGAGGCTTGTTTTTGATGCCTTAAACACAGCTAAGCTCAAGGCAATGGTGGCAGACAAAGTCCAAAATCCTACAAGGGTTGAAGTAGTGTCTGCGCTCATATACAAGTGTTCCATCTCCGCTGCCAGGAAAGTTTCAGGTTCTATAAATCCTACTATTATGAATCAAGCGGTGGATTTGCGCAAAAGGGTTTCTCCACCTTTACCAAAAGGTTATGAGGGGAACCTAGCCGGAGTTTTTGTAGTATCGACGGAGGATGGAGAGGAGATAGAGTTGGAGTGGTTGGTTGGAGAGATCAGGCGAGAAAAAACCAAGTACATGAATACATGCGCCAAGGAACAAAGCGCGGAAGAACTGTGCTCATTCGTTTTGGAAAGCTCCAAAGGGATGACGGAATCAAACAATGAGAAAAGGCAAGATGTGTACATCTGTAGCAGCTGGTGCAGATTCCCATTCTACGAAGCAGATTTTGGATGGGGAAAGCCTGTGTGGATAACTACTTGCGGCGAATGGAACAATGTTTTTGTTCTCATGGATGATAGAGGAGGAGATGGGATTGAAGCATTGGTCACTTTGTCTGAACCAGAAATGTTTCTACTCGAGCAGGACAAGGATGTACTTCAATTTGCCTGTATCAAACCTACAGTGTGAGAAACCTTTCGTAGCATAAATCCAGTCTTTAAATAGAATCATAATTCCTAATTTTTCGGAATTGAGATTAGAATTAAAATAAAAAAGAAATATTTATTTTTCTAATGATAAATTTTAATTTAATAATAAATTATGATATTGGATACTGGATAAATAATGAAACTATTTTCTATATGTCTCGAATTCCAATCGTCATTTTTCGTCCAATACACCCAATTGTTAATTTAATTCAAACTCTATTTTCTTGTATGTGGATGGTAATCGTCTAGAGACAAACATAGATAGTTATCGCACCCATGTAAATGTTTTAGAAACTAGGTTTGGGTGGTCGTATTATAAGTTTTTGAAAAAAATAAAAGTTTATTAGCCGACCAATCATAACACGTTACCAATTTTTCAACTCTAGGTCGATCACCTGAATATACAACCGGTCGCGGCCTACATTATTCACTGTTCCTATAACTTTTGACAAAACTCACTTCTCAGAAATTCACACAACCAAAATCGTTAGGATCCTTGACTGACCGATCGGAAACCTAGAACATGTCTTCCAGCAGTCAAACTCTACACAAACCTCTCTGATTCCTCCTCGAATCCAACAACTTCACATATGTAACACATCCTAAGGCTCAACAACAATGAGATCAATCTAATAACACATCAACACTCAATGCATATTATACAATCCAAGCATATATAGGAGATTCAAAATATAGGTTGATGCAACAAAAATATGTTAATTATACAAATATCTTATCATGCCATTTAATATAATTATATACACATATTTTCTAATCAAAACAATGTATTGTTCTAGTCTTATATTAAATAACCAAAACAAATCTTTGATTACAAATTAATCAAATAAAATCTTGAGCACATCTTTAAACAAAAACTCTTCAACAAGAATATCCTTTGTCGGTTGATGTTGTAGTGCCTAAACACTGAAACAATACAAAATGGGCACTTTGGTCAAACGACCAAAAGAATCAATCTAAACCAAAACTTAAAATATCAAGCTTACAATTAAGAAAATATAAACACGCTAAATAGGTCCAACAAGTTATCAACAACTCAAAATAAACTAAATAATTGTCTAAAAATCAAAATTCAAGTTTTAAATTTGTTCTACACATTCAGTTTTCAAATAGCACGAAAATTGTGATAAACCATAATATGTGAAAAAGTCATCAATTTATACATTGTCTATCGGGTTAGATCTTGACAAAGTGAATCTGAATAATAAAAATTAGTCTAATTGTCTATTGAAATATTCTTCATAATTTTAAAAAATATTCGCTAACACAATCGACCGAATAACATTGACAATAGCACACACAAATACTGGATTTTATAACTCAGTCTAAAGTTTTCAGCTAATATAAGAATCAACTTGATCAAATGAGTCAACCCTTAAAAGTCAATGATGCACAGGTTGTGACGGTTTTTTTCCTAATTAGGACAAATTTGAATGATTGAGTTTATTATTATTTGATAAATCTTTTTTTGAATTATGATTAATTGTGTCATAATTTAATCCAAAAATATTTGAATTAATTATTATTTATTAGTTAACAAAATAAAAATAGTGAAATAGTTTATACTGTATATATTTTGTAATTTTAAACAAATCATGCTATAATTTCATATAGTTTATTTTTACCAATTTAAGCAATGACAATAAAAGACCTGGGAATGTTGAAAATGCAAACGGACCACAAAATGTTCTCTCATCTCTGCGTCAACGTGGTTTCATCAGGGCCACCAAGTGACCGTAGTATAAGGAGAGGACTGGATAAGTTAGTGATCCATCGCCTCATCAAGGGGTGCTAAGTGATAAGCTAGTTATCCATTCCAATTCAATCCAACCTAATACCAAAATCATGTTGGCTTTCAGCGCCACCACACGCACAGCCTCCTCTCGTTTCTGTGCTCCCTTCACCTATGCCACCGATGCTCAATCTTGTTCCGTAGTTACTACTCCTACACGATCAAGACGCTACTGCTTCCCTGTTGCCTCAGGTTCTTCATTGCCCACTCTCCGCAGTCCCAATGGAGGCGTCACCGACGCTGCGGGAGTTGAGGAAGCCTCACCTGAGGCTGCTCGACGAGCCCGGGTGTGATTTCTATCATTTCTTCTTTCTTGTTTTGCTTTTGCCTTCAGTTGCATTGAGCTCGCATCCACGCACTAAGCACAGTTCTTTGTTTTGGAATTCCGAATGCACTAAGCGTGACAATTCATATATTCTGTAACAACATTAACTCCTGATTTGTTACTTTAAGACTTCTTGTTGTCTGCGAAAACAAGTAGACCAGTATTGAATAGAAATGGAATTCATTTCCTTTATAGCACTCATTCAGAACTAAACCTTGGTCTCATTGGAAACATCATTATAGTTTAAAGTTTCCCTGTAGGCACTGTCCATCCAGGTCTCTTGGACTGGATTTATTTGAAGTTTTTATCATGAGTATTTTGTGCCTCGGCTGGTGAAATTGAATTACGCCTACTCCATTTATTATTGAGTGAATGCTCTTAGGAGAGAGAGAATGATCTAACAAATGATTTCTGGAAAGAAGTAGAGATCAGCTGAGTGGAAGGCAGCAAGGGCCTATAATAGCAGTGGATCCATCTTTGAGGGTAGGGTTGAAGGATTCAATGAAGGAGGTTTATTGATTCGCTTTTATTCTCTCCTGGGTTTCCTTCCTTTTTCACAGTTGAGCTCATCACATAATTGCAAAGGTAGATACTGCACCTTTCCCCTTTTTCTTTTTTCCTTCATTCAAGTGTCAAAATTATTTTAGTTATCACTGTCTCTATATGTAACCTCATGATAGCTTTTCCAGAAACAAACTTCACTTTTACATGTGCACTTAGTTGAGTGCATCCTTTGCTTTCATTTTCTGCTAATTTTTACATTTCAAATAGATTTTTAGACTCAAATTTATCTTAGATGTATATGACAGTGGCTGTACCTATGACTGGCTGATCTTGTCTCATTTTTGCTTCTAACTTTTTAAAATATAAATACAATCTTTGGTGCCTGTGTGGACATCTGGAAGAGTCTCAAAATCATTGAATTCAATGATTTGATGTAAAGTCATATAGTTTCTTCATTCTAAATTCTATGATGGGACTTTAGGTGTGTTTGTTAGTAATTAAACATTCAAGATTGGTTGAAGATAATAGTTGCTCTGCGTGGTGCATTCTTTCTTTGTAACATGTAATTAGATTTTTCCCCTTTTAAGGTGGATTTCCTGTTAATGCGCATATTGAAACCGGGGCTCTTTTTCCCTCTATGCTAGACCCATTTGAAAAATTACATAGGTTAGAGCTTCATTTAATAAAACACCAAAATATGCCTGTGCTGTCCTTTGTCCTACTTAACTCTGCTCTTGCTATTTCAGGAATGATCAAATGTCTTTTCTCCTTGTCTCTGATGTGTGATATTTTACATAATGATAAAGTCGTTTTGTAGGATGTGTATATTATTGTTCTGGTGCAGAAAAATAAAATATGATTCATGTGTTGGAGCCATGGAATTTAGTCTGGCTTTTATGTTATGATAATTTATAGTGCGAACAAATTACCCCTTAGGCATTATGCCGTTATCAAGAAAGAAAAATCTAGGGGGATTTTAGGATTTTAAGTATTGCATGAAAATTAACTCTTAGTTCTGTCCAATGAATAGAAGATAATTTTGCTGCATCATCTGAACTAGATTCTATTAATTCTATTCTTGTGGCTCCTCTTTTAACCTTGGGTGATTGTGGATCTGAATGTTGAGCACTGCCTTACTCTGATAATATCTTTGATTCCATTAATGTAGAACCACAAAGATCAAACCAGCAAATTGCAAAGGATTTGATTGGATCGTTGCTTTCTGTTAAGGTGATGGATTTATTTCTCTGTTAAGTATCTCTAAATCTGTTCATTTTTAGATACCTCTCCATGAATGCATTAAATACTTTTTTGATTTTCCTAAACCCGTACTGCTTGTGACCTTTTTTTTGTCAGTCTTTTTTAAATTTATGGATTTCTCACATTTTTTGGGAACATCCTGAGGATTTTGATTCCATTTTCCTGTTCAACCTTTTGTTGGATGATATAACGAATGCATGCTTAATGAAGTCAGTCACCTTTTCCCTCCCTATTTCTTTCGACTGGTGACTGTAGTTAGTTAGGATATGTTGGAAAATGTGGCACTTTTTCATTCCCTTGGTTCCTTAACAATTGCTTGGTACAGGGCTTCAACGTGGTCCTTGATGAATTTGAGTCTTTATGCTCAACACAGAATCCATTAATGGAAAAATGCTCAATGGTGGAAATAATTTAACTTCCGTGTCTTATTGATTATAAGGTGTCTTTAAAGAGGCGATTATGGACTATGATTTTTTTTGGTAAAACTTGCATATTCTCTAGTAGCTACTTGAGGGATGTGACTCACTTTGAATGAATTTGGAACGCATATTTGTATTAAAGTGTTAATTTCAAGTCTACTGGATTTGGAGGTTATCACATGGTTACACATGGATTTGCAAATAGGGAAAAAATGCATGAGGTCAAATGTCCTGGGACACATATCCAACCTGGTGCATTGCCATTTAGGAGAACATCTATTTAGTTGACTGGTACCTAAGATGCAGAGTTATACATACACTTTGGTAAAGCATATTGCTATCAGTTCAGATCAACCATGTTGTTATTTAGGAATTTCTTTTGCATCCATTGTGAACTCTACTATCCTAAACATGCATTCCTCATTATCTCCAAGAAGATAGACATGCTTCATGTGGCAAGAAAATAAGTTAGAGTGCATAAGAAAATAATTGATTTGATATCATGGGACAAATACTAAGAAAACCTATCTGGCAGGCAATTAGTAGGATGAAATGATAATAAATCTTATACAAATCTCACTAATGAGAGAAATGACCGGAAATATTTATGATAAAACATCATACGGTCCAGAATTTGAAGAGGAAAAGAGAGGTAATGATTGTTGGTCCCCCCAAACCTATTCAGATGTTATTGATATTGTGTGTGTGTGTGTTTGTGTGTATATCTACTTCTGTTCTTTTTAATATGATTGTCCTCTAAAGATCTTACACATTTTAAGCTCCAAACTAATTTTTCTTCCAACATAGCTTAGGTAGTGTCAATGTTGACCATGCTTAATGATTGATACCAGATACACAATGGGTCCTAGCTTCCAGTTAAGTGGAATATTATAGGTTTATTAGTTGTATGACTGAATCTACATATTTAGCCATGTCTCTGATGTCAGGAAACTTCTCATTTTGTATCAGTTTGAGGGACTTCAGAGCACAAGAACTTGGTGGTCTATCATGGTTAAATGTTAACTTGAAGCGGGGAAAAATAAACTAATTGCTTTTGTTGATTACAAAACTTTTCCTATTTTTTATTAGTCTATAAGAAACTCATTCGCTCCAGTATAAAGGTTTCTCATGTTTTAGGTCAATCTCCTATTAATGTATTCATCCTTTTATACTTTTTCCTTTCTAAAAAGACTAACCTTAATTATTCACTTCACTGAAGCTAATCTACTGTTATTGTTATTGTAGGTAAAACAAGCAGAAGAAGAGAACAGGAGGCTGATATTCTCTGAAAAAGCAGCCATGTGGTTGCAGTTCTCTGAAACAATTAAATTAGGGGATATTTTTGCAGGCAGGGTGTCTTTTGTCGAGGACTATGGTGCTTTTGTTCACTTGCGCTGTTCTGACGGTACTGTGCTATCTTGGCTTGTATGTGATTCTAGTCTCCTAATGATATTTACATATTTGGCATGAAGTATGATGCTTTCCTCAAACTGTGAAACAGGTCTTTATCATCTCACTGGACTAGTGCATGTCTCTGAGATAGCATGGGATGTAGTTCGTGATGCCAGAGACATGCTTAGTCAGGGTCAAGAAGTGAGAGTCCAAGTTATTGCCATTGATCGGTGAGTTTATTTGGCTTCTATTTTTTTTTCTTGCTTTGACTGGATCTGCATGTTGGAAAAATCATGGAACGAGCCCTCGTAGAACTGTATTCAATGTGGACAGTACCCAAGGTCCATGTCTTATGGTAGTAAAAAGGTTAAAAAAGAAGAAATAAATTGCAGCTCCCAAATGTGTCATTACTTCAACAGTCCCAGCTTACAAAGCGTCATAGCTTTTTTACCTGAAAATCTTTCTCTAATGAGGAAAACAATAATAAATGGTCAAGTTAAGACAAAAAGCTTGCACCAATTGTTAAATATAGAATAATGAGATGAATAATCTTATACTTTTTACAAGTCTTTTTGAGAATTATAGAAAGGAGGTAGACATCTAGCATGATATGGGAAAAAGAGGAAAAGAAGAAATCACCATGTATGTGATAGACCCCAATCAAATTCCCATATCAAAGGAGGGTTATGAAGGTTGCATCGAGTGGATAGGCCTGATCCAGTACAACATTCTGTGTAGTTTTGGGGGGGACAGGAGAGACAAGAATCATGACAGAATGCATGGATAGATGGCGCACACGACTTCATAGCAGGAAGAATAAAGGAATAGAACAGACTGTAGAATAGGCAGGCAGAAATTGTACTAATTTTGTCATGGAGAGTTGCAGCCTTTTGAAGTGCTGTTAAGCCTAGTTCTTTGTTCTAAGCTCTATTTTCCATGCATTCAGTCCTCTCTGTTTTCCTTGCATTTGATTATCCTTATTGCTGGTTGTGATTGTCATCTGTTGGCTTAGTGATAGGGTTCCTATCAGTATGTTTTTGCTTTATGTTTTCCTATGTAGTCTACCGGGACAGTGAAGTCGGCTAAGAAAGTGCTATGATGACAACAAATTTGTTTGAAGAAAATGGCTTATGAATTGAGTTTTTATTTTGGTGGATATCTATTCTTAACTATGAAGAAGGTTAATCCTTAGGTTTCCCCTCCACTTGGTCTTTGTTGGGGAAGCTTAGAGAAACCACCATGTTGTCATAGTAAACTGCTTCTCTAAGTGTTGTAATCTATTGTTGTTGTCTTGGTACTCCTAGATCAAGGTTTCTGAAGCAGGTCCCGTTTGATAAAAGTCTAATAAGAACAAAAGGGAAGATGGGAGAGAAATTAATAGAAAATCTGTAGAACCCATCTACTATTACATCAAAATTTCCACCGTGGATCCTATGTAGTAGCAGTCTTCGGGAGAATTTTAAACCAAATTCTGGGAATTGACAACCAAAACTGGAAGGAAATACAAGTTTGCATGAACGTTATGAGGGATGAAGTGCCATAATGGCCCCAGGGTTTTTACAAGAAATCTGCATTACCATCCATGAAATTAATGCACTATTTAGCATTATTGCTTGAGGTATCTCACAAGTTGTAGTCTTCATGGACATGAGAATTATTTACTGTTTAGTGGATTACTGTGGATGAAATTTCTGTTAGATAATGCACTTTTCGCATTATTGCTTGAGGTATCTCACAACTTGTATTCTCCACAGAAATTAGAACTGTTCTGTATGTGGTTGGTGGTAACCCACCCTTGGTAAGACAATGCACTGATTTTTATTATTGCTAGAGAATCGGTATATCTGAGTTGTTCTTTTCTGTCAAAGAGGCTAAACAACAACAGATTGATGATTGGAGCTCAAATCTTCCTTTTTCCGTGATGATAAATCATTTCATTTTTGCCAAGGGTTTTTCCTCTTCTCCTGGCTTAAGCAGATCAGCAGATTACAAATTGACGTAGTATTTATAATTGATTGATTATTTTCCTTTTGAGCTTGGTGAATTCTTAAGATGTACGCCGCTGTCAGTTTTAAGTAGCAACCTTAGTTTCTTTTTTTCTTTTGTTGGAACTTTGAATCAATGCAGGATAAATTGTCGAATTAAACTGTCTATCAAACAGTTAGAGGAAGATCCTCTGCTTGAAACTTTAGACAAAGTTATTCCTCAGGTTTGCAGAATGATTATCTTCTTGGTCTTTGGATTTGTTGTGACCACATCTTGTATTGTAGAATTTGCAGTTGGTTAGATTTTTCTTCTTTTTTTTTTTTTTGTGCCACAGGGTGATAGTGCTGATTCCGATAAAATGAGCATGAGCTACAATGAGGCAGTTGAACCTCTTCCCGGACTTGAAGCAATTTTTCAAGAGCTACTGCGTGAAGATGGGTATGTTAACATTATATCTTCAAGCTGTGCTTATGAGGTTTTAAGATAAGGTAGTGGCTGAGAACGCGTCCTTTAAGATAAAGGTAGCACTTGAACAAATATCGATTTGACGCAAGGATAAATAAAGGAGAAACAGAGGAGTAAAATTCATCCTTTTTTCTTATATTAAAGGATATTATCTTCGGTAACAATAATTAATTTTTTAAAATGTATTGTAAACTCCTACCAAAGATTGATCTGAATTTTTCTAAATGTTCAATACCGAAAATAAAAATCAAATCATTAACATTTGGTTAATAATAGATAAATATTTTAAAAACTCATGTTATTATCTATTTTATTGTATCTTTTCTTTATTTCATTCCTCATCATTATGCATGAATAACCTCATTTGAAAATACATTTTTTAGAAGGTAGTTGGTTTTGTTCCCAATCATGGATAAACTCTGTTAATGTAGAGTTTCCTTTCAAAATAACTTTGGATTTTGATATGATCAAGAAAGGGACTTATTCTTCTTATTGCAATCATGTTGTCCAGCATAGATGATGTGAGAATCAGTAGACAAGGTTATGAGAAGCGTGTTGTTTCACAAGACCTTCAACTTTGGCTTTCAAACGTGAGTTGCTTTTTTTTCACATACCTACCATATCTGGCTTCATGTAGGCACTTGATTCGTCAAGTATTTTGACATGGGTTATCCTGCTTTTCCACAGGGACCACCAGTCAATGGGAAATTTACTCTGCTTGCTCGTGCTGGAAGGCAGGTAAGTAGATTTCTTGCCTCTCATTATTTGACTCTCCCCCTGTGAGATCACACCTCTCGCAAATTCATTGTTCGATGTGATCAATCCTTCAGGTGCAGGAAGTTCAACTAACAACATCACTTGATCAGCAAGGTGTAAAAAAGGCATTGCAGCATGTGTTGGAACGTGTACCCTGATGGTAAATAGTTAATACAAGCCAAACCAGGCTGATATCATCCGACTTCATTTCTTTTAAATTTGTATAGAAAGTTGCTGAGATACCAATTGTATTATGCATGCAAATTCGGTGACTAGCCGTACGAACATAATGCACAAAACATTATCAGCCGAACCAATCCTTAAACCGAGGAGATTATCAGAGGCAAGAAATAAACTCAGAAAACTTTTAACGAACATGGTAACACATCTAATATTAGCCAATCTAATTTCATATTCCTGTTTGTTGACATTGAGATGATGGTGTTGGTATCTGCTTGGTGACGTCAAATTCCATTTTGTAGTTTAGTTTTACACTGATACGTCCTTTGTTTACAATTTCAAATCCAACTATGTTAACTATAACAAAGACAAGATTATGAAAGTGATCTTACATTTTGAAACAGATATAAAACCACATCAATTATTATTCCAAAGGTAGTAAATTTAGACGGTCAAGCCAAGAAAAATATTATTAGTTTATTTATTAAAATATTCTTTATTATTTAAAATAAAAAACAAAGAAAAGATCATGGTTTTATTTTGTGGACGTGTTAGCTGACGTCTCTACCCCTCATTTGTGAGACTTGTGTCCTCTGTAGGACTTAGATATAGGATGTTGTCCTAAGATAGGAAGTTTAAAAGGAGATGTAAGAAAAAGAGAGCAAAATTGGGACAACAAAAAGCATCGGACCATAGATTATACAAATTAATGAAACATAAAAACTATAAATGCATTACAACGTCCACCATGCAAATTCCAGGACAACACTTTTAGTAATCAGCTATGTCTCCTTGACTTAATCCCTGAAGAAGAACATATTTTAAACCCTTTATTCGTTTCATTAAAACGTACCATGTTTTGGATGCACACACTAAAATTTCAGAACATAATTGTAAAAGCTGAAGTTTTGTATACTTTAATTTTGTAAATAACCTGAGCTTGCTACTCATCATCCTCCGCTCTCTTGCATTATACTCTTGAAAAACGTCTCAATCTCCTCCAACAGTCCCTTTCCAACATCTCGTAAACATCCAGAATCCTCTTGTAGTACAGTGTCAGATGACATTAAGCCAATGAGATGCTCACGAATTTCTTCCACATCGGCTCCTACAGTAATCCCGTCCATATGCCGCTTTGTTGGCTCGTTTTGAGGATCATCACTGTATGCTAACTTCCTGCATTCCTGCAAAGGGAATAACATGAATGGCCTTTGAAACTGACAACAATGTAGTCCTGATGGTATTTGAATTAGTTGGGTGGATGTCTTGATTACCAGTAGATGTCTTGATTACCAGAAGCCTCTAATATCGAGCAATTACAACAATTTAAACCAATGGAGTCCAAATAAAAGAACATCCATTTCTCTCTCTTTTTTTTTCTTTTGGAGAGAATATTATTTCCATAGCAATACCTGTGGCATTATTTCCTAAAACATAGACAAATAAAATATGTAGGTGTTTCTCAAATCTTTCTATGGCTACCTTGATAAAGCCAAGGTAACAGAAAATAATACCTGAAGTAGCCGATTCAAACTAGCAATTTGCTCGCTCTTTACCAACTTGCAGTTTATTAACCCCCGAAACAAAATTACCACCTCACAGCTGATATTGTTGGCCGTTAGGTTTTCTATAATTCCGGAAATGCAAGTTTCATCAAACACAGTGCTGATCCATTCAGGAAACTTTGGAAGTTTAAGCAAGGCAACAGCAACATGAACAGCAGGTTTATGATGATCAATGAATGATTTTGATGCTAAACACGGAGCAGCCAATGACGTTGCCATCTCCTCTACAATTAGCCTAGACCAAGTCTTGTTTCCAATTACTCTCGTCGCTTTCTTCTCCAGCTTTTCCCAGCCTAAAATGATTGAAAGGCATTGGCCACAGTTTGAAGACACTCGAGGTCACTATAAAATATCAGGCCTTCTAATGTAGCTGTCATAGACATGAGATCCTTCTTGGAGCATTTTAATTCCTCATCTCTTCCGTTTCTCTGTGCACTGACTGTTGTAATGACCTCCAGCAGGCAATAAGAAGCCACAAGCTTGACCGGTGGAGACCCAAAATGCATTAGCCTACACAAGTCATGGCTATTGATGCTGATCAAATTAAGTGCCTGAATCTGATTTGATGAATCGAGTAATTGTTTCCAATCTAAAGTTCCTGGGAGAACAACATGCAAACTAAGAAACAAAGAAATTAGATTCACATACAGAATCCATAAGGTAGTTATATTTAGTGGAGCAGTTACCTTCTTAAAGAGGAATAATACAATAAAAGCACAAATATCAGATTTTCCCCCACGCTTGTTATTTGATCATAATCAAACAAAGCAGGCCCTTTGGAACAGGCTGTACGGACGATACTATTGATCATAGACACCAGCGAAGAATTGAATATTATGGTTTTAGAAGCTTCAAACAACACTTTGTTGGTTGATTGGTGCAAAATCAGGGAAAAAATGGCAATAACTCGCAGACCCTCATCAGACCAGCCTTTTGCACACTCCAGGGGGATCAGATAGTCCATCAACTACAAAATAACACAAATGTTAACATATACCTGAAATTTGTGATCCGGTTAAAATGACTAGTTAGGATTGGCACCTTTACTGTCAAAGCAAACCAAGCTTCATCATCTTGAAGGGCTTCAGGATGCACTGAAAATAAAACTCTGAAAATTAAACGTGAAACTGCCATGAATATCGGCGGTGAGGAAGAATAAGTATGATGGTGACAAATAGCTCGGATTGCATTGCAAATGCCATGCAAACATAATTGGTCTGATGCACTATGAAAAATGTCAATGATCACTGCCAAGAGATTGATTGCTGATACAATGTCACACTCATGGTTTTCTTCCTCCCCAATATGGATAAGTAAGTACACAAAAAGTCTTGCAACATAGTTATCTTCAGCTGCTGCCAGCTCTGCAATCACTCCCAAATTTACCCTTTGACTATTTCCCTCATGGACAACAATCTTGGAGTTCCCACCGGAGCTGTTGTGATGGCACAATTTAAGAATTTGGTATGCCAATGGCTGGTTGATTTTATCTTGCTGAAACAACCATCGCAATGATACAAAGTGAATGCTTGAAGAAGGAAAATCCCATTCGTTTTTTGATAGTAGGTGAAAGAAGATCCTCTCAGCTTCTGAACTGTAGGCAATTTGGTACATCGTCTTGGCAAAACCCCGGTAAAGACTGTAAAGATTTACCAGTTGCATCATTGTCGAAGTACTAGAGAGACCAAATAATAAATCGCTTCCGTTAACAAGAATGTACTGTTCTAGAGATTCTAACACAGACTTCTCATCTGCAAGCCTGATAAATAAGATACCAACAACATTAAGAAATATATGTTAGATATGTCGGTTCCTGTGAGGTTGTGATGAATGTGCAATTTGTGTGAGGTCTACAGAGATTTTAGTGAGGCATCAAGAGCTATTACCAGTCATCATACAAAGAGCTGATATGTAAAAGCAGCAGAACTGCAGATTGACAAGAGGACAATAGTGCATTTTCAGACGTCTTCTGCCCAAGAATAAACAACAAATCAGTGGGATCAGTTGGGAGATCTAAAGCAGCATCTCTTATTGGTTGCCCAGCATCATCTCCCAAAACAACATCCACAAGTGAACTAATCATGAGATATACTCTCATTTTCATGTTTTCTGTAGGGAATAATCCCAGGCAACCAAACGAAAAACTGAACCAAGAGGATGTAACCAATAGCTCTGAAAACTGTTTGGCTCGGATATCTGAGTCCTGAAGAAAAATGAAGTGAAAAGTTTCCAATATTCCCAGAATAATTTCCTCGTCCATTTCACTGTTCACTGTAAGAATCCAAGGCAGTAAATGCGACCTGCATATGTCCAAAACACTGTTCCGCAATTTCAAGACATCATTATCATCTTCAGGCATCTCATCACGACTGTAGCCATATGCCTCTTTAATTAGGTACAGCGAATGCAAAATTTGATTCGGATCTTTCTCGGACATGTTAAGACAGGCAACAATGGCATGGCTTAGTGCTTCTTGAACAGGTTCTAGAATATCAGCAACCCCACAAAAAGATGGGGATCGTAAGAGAGCGACAAATATTAAGCATACCATTATGAATGTTTCCGTAGGCATTCCCATTTCCCCATCACTATGCCTCTTAAACATCCCTGTTAAAACAGGAACCAGTTCTTCGACATGCAAACCTGAAACTATTCCTGGACATTCAGAAATGCATTTCTGTATGAGCTTTAGTGTTTCGAGTTGAACGGGATGATATGGAACTTCTGCTACATATTGCACAACTGGAATCAGAGTTGAGAACCCAACAACAAGTCTTTCCCTGAAGCCTTTCTCGGCATTTGAAAGAAGATCAAGAACAATAAGGCAGGAGTTGATGACTGGATCTTTGCATTCTATCCATTAGTGATAAAAATCAGTTAGCTCAACATCTCCATTTTGTAGAATAAGACCATCAGCTCTGAGAGTCATAAAGAAAAACATCATGTATACCTAGAATACAAACAATACCTGGAGGGTCAGAAGCCAGAACGCTCAGTCGTCCATGCAAGAACTTAGTCAAACATATAATAGTGGCATATCCTCTAAGTTCCCGTAAGGATTACTATTAGACCCTAGATTCAACTATGCAGGTGTGCTAATACTTGAATGAACCAGCAAATGGGAATGCTATTTGTATGCATATTAAAACTTAAATTCACCTGACAGTCTTAGTATTTCAAAAATGTAGTCCACGATGTTTTCGTCTATCAAAAGTTGAATTTTTTTACTGGAAGAACCTGCCCAAGACAGATAGTGAAAAAGAAGATCAACTGAGTTGAGTTGGATTAGTCTGTCTGAAGAAAGCAATGGGCCTTTGATGGCCTCCACAAATAAGATACTCAAAGGAGTCCCATCTGCTCCATTGTCCATTGTCTGCATAAAGGTATCCTCTTCTTTGGAACTAATGCTGTTGATGTCATTCGAACATGCATCCTCAAAGAACCCTTTCTGAGCAAGGATCGTCAAAAGCGCTAAGCCAACAAAGGTAGAAGACAGAGGATGCGTAAGTGTTAATTGTTTGATTAAAATAAAGCCAGACAGATGATGCTGATATCTTCCATTTCAGTTCTAGATTTCAGCCAAATTTAGCCGTAGACAGCGTCACCGGTATCCTTTTATGGCTGGAGATACATTACCAGTAAGAAAAGATTATGATCCATCACGTACTATCGCTTATGTGAATGGAGTTGTAGGCTCACCAAAATCAGCAATGTAAATTGCCCCCCAAGACTCTAGGGAAAGATATGAAGGCATTGTCTTTTGGGGCGAGAATCTCACTCTATTTACAGACTTTCACATTTTAAAACATGGCATGCTGTCAAAGGATATAATAAAAAAAAAAATATATATATATGTAGAAAGTTGCGCAGACATAGACAGTTGAAACGAACAGTATCATTTTGGGTCTTGTTAAGAGCCTCTAACGACAGATATAAGAGCTTGGGACAAAAGGAGCACAGGAGGTCACCCCGGATTTCCTCGCTTCACACAGATAAAAAGGAATCGTTACGCCACACATTTTTCCTAGTTTTTTTTTTGTGTTTAAAGGTCAAAATGATGAGAAGAAGACGAGGAATTGTTCGCTACCTTGGCAGTTGGAGACCTACAACAAGATTGGACAAAAGTGCATCCATATTTTTAATCTGGGGATAGGGATTGCTTGCGTGATTGTTCAAAAGAACCCCAAAGCAGTGAAGCTGCAGCAGAGAGCAATCAGAGATCAATCATTGCATGCGTTAAAAGGCCAAAGTGGATAAGATATCTAATACGGTTAGTTTGGGTTTTAGTTTCGTTCAAATCCATGAATGCACTAAATCGCTTGGTAAAAATCGATCAAATTCACTGGCAATCAGAAAGAGCTAAAAAAAAGAAGCCAGACAGTTGCTTAGTAAATATTACCGTGTAAATATGGGCTGCGCTCCAAGCCAAGGAGCCGGAGGAGATCCGGCTAGCGAGGCGAGTAAGAAAGTCATCGACAAGGGAGGATGAGGCAGTGGAGAGAGTGGTGATGAGGCAGATGGGATGATCAGAAGTGACGGATAGGGCGTGGAGGAGGGGGGAAACAAGGAAGTGAGGGTGGAAGGAGGGAATGGAGGATGGGGGCATGGGAGAGAGCGATGGAGAGCTGGGAGAGAGCATAGGAGACGTGGAAGGTGGGGGAGGGCTATTTACATGTAACTGCATTGCCTGTTTCATATTCAATGGAGTAACTTGCCAAATAAAATGCAAAAGTCATTTCCTATATTACAAGCTCAAAAAAAAAAAGTACAAAAGGGATAGCTAGCTTATCACTTTACTATCAGCAACAAAGAACATCATATAACAAATCCACACAATAGAAAAGAGAAAGAACTTCTGTTAGTATGGCACTAGCAGTTATGCAGTTAGGAATTGACATAATGGCATAGTAGTTAGGAGTCTTGTTATTAATTGAAGAGTAGCTGTTGCAGATGTTATTGATCATTGAGAGTATTCGATTGACATGTAGCTCATCAGCCAGGAGAACTAAGTCTTCTCTTGTAAACATTTACATTATGTCAAAAAAAGGAGAGATTCTTAATCTTTTTTGGTTCTTGATTTTTCTATTGTGTAAGTGTGCTTCCCAAGATCCTAACTCTATCAAATTCCCTACTGTTCAGCCAAACAAATTGGTCACATCAAAAGATTAGAACACTTACCCATTGAATTGACAATGGATATATATATTCAAATTTATACAAGAAAAGGTAGCAATAAGATAGCACAGTGGAGTATAAAGGAGCGCATTAGCTGTTACAGATCAAGGAACAGAATCTTTAAGCACAAACCTCTTGGACAGCAACTTTAATAGCATTTTTCCAATTCTTGGGTTCTGCAGTTACTGTAAGAGTTGTGACAGTGCAACCTTCACGTCCAGAATCACTATGATCCAATTCCACCGAGGTGAATGGAGGATTTGAACTCTGAAATTTCAAATGATCAGCAAAACCTTTGAAAGGACAAGGAAACGAAATGAAGATATTTCAAAAGCAAACAAGAAATGTCGATATAGACTCTTAAGCACCATCATCCTACCAAGCAGCTAGCATAACTTCTAATGTTTGAGTTTCACTTGTAGATGTAAATTACTAGTAATATATATATATATATATATATATATATATATATATATATAGTAATATATATATATATATAGATATAGCAATCATGCGAAACAGCAGGTAATACTATTGTGCATGAAAAAACAAAATTTTCATCATTGAACAAAGTACTAACGTGGGACAAACCCATGTCTAGTTTTGATGACATAATAGAATTGCAGCATCCCTAAAAGGACTAAGCAATCCAACAAATAGAACTCGAGTCTGGGAAAGTTGTAAAGATTATGTAATGAAGGATGAGTCTGCACAAACAATGACAGCAAACCTGGTATCGTGTATTTATCCGAAAATGCAATGCAGAGAGAAATATTCTCTTTCATCAGAACATTGCGCAAGTCACCGTACGTTCTGACCTTATTCACTGGAACCTGCAGAAGGGAAAATGTACATCACACTTTCCGCCAATCAAAACAAAAGACACTAAATCCAGTTGTTAACAGTTGACTACTTGTAGCTATAGCACAGGCACAATAACAAGGACAAGACAGATGCCAGTCTATCTTAAATATACAAAATCCATTATCCTAGTAGACACAGGAAAAATTCTAGGATGCTTTGCAGTCAAGTTAGTCAAATTAGCCAACTTGCTTCTGCCCATCTAACATGTTAGAGCCTTGATTTCACTAAGTTTTGCGCCATTGTTGTCTTGATACCCTCTTGGCTTTAGTTAATTTGATCATTAACACATCAAGAGAACAGCCTGCGAATTTGAATAGTCTGTTCTGTGCATCCAAGAAATGGACAATGCTACCCAGTTTTTCCATGCCAAAGCCACTTACAACAAAGGGAAGACATAATTTGTACATCATAACTATCCAGTATATTCATTTTATTTCCATTCTGACTTTTAGATGATACAATTCATCAATTCTTAATCATCATTTTCGATTTCCTTTCATGTTTGATATTCTTTATGCCAAAGGTCCCTCCCAAGTAACCAGATTGCTGACCACTTGTTTGGACTATAACCTCTTTGTCCCACAGATCCCTTTTTAAGTTTGAGGTAAGTAAACATTCCCCTGAAAAAACCTCAAATTCACATCAGTAGGCTCTTTGCAGACTCTGTACATGATGATGCATTATAAAATAGTGAAAGCAAGACAAGAAAACATGAATTTCAATGTACTATGAAAATTATACAACCACAGTAATCCATACCTTGCAGAACATATTAATTGAGAAATTTTGAAGCAACTCATGATGAAATATCTGGGGTGGCTTTGTATCTGCATGACATCCTGGTAAAGACCAATTATGCTGCACAGGTGGACGAACAGCATGCTTTTCTTTTTTCATGATTTTGGATTGATCTATGGGACCAGATGACTTTTCATCGGATGAACCTCCAGGAAGAGCTCCTGAGAGCTTAGGAACAAGAAAACTAGCCATAGCACCAAATGCAGTAGAAGGAGGACTGGGACCTGTCTCATTTTCAAGGCCAGTCTGTCCAAAGACGGTCTGCAAGGCAAAAGTAGTACTTTAGCTTCATGAGATACAAAAAGAAATAAAACCAGATATAAAAGGACCATAGTATATTTAAAATTAAGTATAGTTCGTGACAGACCTCAATCTGGTGAACAACTTTTGAAACATTATCGATGTCACCAACAATGTATAATGTAGCATTTGCAGGAAAGGTACCAACGTTCATGGAATTTCCGGATTTTATCCACATCCCACTTCTTAATCTGCTCTTCCAATCCAATGGGGAACCGTTTGCTGAGCTTGTTTTCAGAATGAAGATGTTGTAGCAACTGCACTCAAGAAAAACCATTTCTGAGTCATGTTATTACCCCATTATATGACAAGTTTGACAAGACGCCACATAAAAAAACAACCTCAGTATATACCTGGCAATCAACACGATACTCTATAGTATTCATCATCTGCAGTTCTGAAAGAATAGCACGCCGTTCTTTTTCAACTCGAGAAGAAAGAAATTTTGGATGGAAAGCAATCTATCAACAAGAAACAGACAATTACAATTGACAGTAAACATCCTTTTATCTCAGATATTAAATTATTTTCCATACAAAGACCTCTACACACACCTCATCCAACGCATCTAGCACAGATGGTAGCAGATCCCCATCAGCATTCTGACAAGTGTATACACGTTTATTGTTAATAACAATCAGATTAGATAAAGCAATCATGCCAACATAAAAAAATTAGGGAAAAGGAAACAAATGCCTCCCCCACTCATTTATAATGAAATTTAAGACAACATAAAGAATGCTGCGGAGCCTCTCAAAATACAAAATACAAACAAAATAATAAAAACAAAAGGAAAACTTGATTTTCTGTTTCCATGTAAGTCAACTATTAATCTCTACATTTCAAAATCTCTCCTCTATCTCCCTCCATCTCCTTCTCCCCCTCAATCAATTGATCGATTGCTCTGGAACACACATAGCATAGAAAGGCGACATGTTTTCCCATTTTCTGATCTGTAGTGAGAGAACCAGTAATAAACTGAAACAAGAAAGGAAAGATTTGAATCCAACAAACTCCTATCAAATTTCAAAGTGGCTTCCACTTTATAACTTGTTCAGAATTGGATATCTTGTTTGCTGCATATATTTAAGCCCAGTAGATAAGTATTGAAGTGGATACAACACACATTTCTTGGGGAACAAAAGGAAAATAAAAAATTCCCCCAGCTCAATATTTCAACTTAAAAAGGAGGCACATAGACATGCATTTATAGAATACATTATCTTCATGGAATAGAACAGCTATATTCATAATAAACAAAAACTGTTGACTACCTAAGCAAAAATGAAAATCTTACAAGATTATTTGTCAACTCACTATTTTCCATACAGTAATGCTTGAAAGATTACATTTTAATGGAGAGGCACATTTTGCTCATACAAGAAAATATTACACTGCACCAACATGCTTGTCGACCAGTTACAACACCATTTATTATATTTGATTCTACTGCATTGTTAACATTGTTATTTACTGTAGTAGACATAACAAAAGAAAATACAACATGCAGAATCGAAGTTGAAATAGGAGGCGAGTAAATCAGGGGCACGCAATTGAAAAGCATGCCATAAATTGTGTGTTCAAAGGCAAACCTTCATGTTGGTTGGTGAATGGATGTGGAAGACTGTATGATTGAAATCAGTGTAAGCATTAGACCGGGCACCAGTCCCAAGAAGTTTCTCACGTTTCTTACTTCCAAGGAATGCAACATGTTCAATCATATGTGCAATTCCTTGCTCATCATCCTCCTCGTCAATTGATCCTACGTGAACTTCCATGTGTGCTTCAAACCTGTTATAACAAAAATATTTCTCCATAATGTAACATAGAAGTTATCTCATTTGTATGATACATCTGAAACCATTCAGGGAAATTTTTTGCATTCTTATTTTAAGTACCTGCATGAAACATTGCACACTTCTTCCTTCATTTATTTATTTAGTAATTTATCATTTGGTCTCTCTAGTACGTCGACAATGATGCAACTGGTAAATCTTTACAGTCTTTACCGGGGTTTTGCCAAGACGAAGTACCAAATTGCCTACAGTTCAGAAGCTGAGAGGATCTTCTTTCTCCTACTATCTAAAAACAAATGGGATTTGCCTTCTTCAAGCATTCACTTTGTATCATTGCGATGGTTGTTTCAGCAAGATAAAATCAACCAGCCATTGGCATACCAAATTCTTAAATTGTGCCATCACAACAGCTCCGGTGGGAACTCCAAGATTGTTGTCCGTGAGGGAAATAGTCAAAGGGTAAATTTGGGAGTGATTGCAGAGCTGGCAGCAGCTGAAGATAACTATGTTGCAAGACTTTTTGTGTACTTACTTATCCATCTTGGGGAGGAAGAAAACCATGAGTGTGACATTGTATCAGCAATCAATCTCTTGGTAGTGATCATTGACGTCTCTCCTAGTGCATCAGACCAATTATGTTTGCATGGCATTTGCAATGCAATCCGAGCTATTTGTCACCATCATACTTATTCTTCCTCACTGCCTATATTCATGGCAGTTTCACGTTTAATTTTCAGAGTTTTATTTTCAGTGCATCCTGAAGCCCTTCAAGATGATGAAGCTTGGTTTGCTTTGACAGTAAAGGTGCCAATCCTAACTAGTCATTTTAACCGGATCACAAATTTCAGGTATATGTTAACATTTGTGTTATTTTGTAGTTGATGGACTATGTGATCCCCCTGGAGTGTGCAAAAGGCTGGTCTGATGAGGGTCTGCGAGTTATTGCCATTTTTTCCCTGATTTTGCACCAATCAACCAACAAAGTGTTGTTTGAAGCTTCTAAAACCATAATATTCAATTCTTCGCAGGTGTCTATGATCAATAGTATCGTCCGTACAGCCTGTTCCAAAGGGCCTGCTTTGTTTGATTATGATCAAATAACAAGCGTGGGGGAAAATCTGATATTTGTGCTTTTATTGTATTATTTCTCTTTAAGAAGGTAACTGCTCCACTAAATATATCTACCTTATGGATTCTGTATGTGAATCTAATTTCTTTGTTTCTTAGTTTGCATGTTGTTCTCCCAGGAACTTTAGATTGGAAACAATTACTCGATTCATCAAATCAGATTCAGGCACTTAATTTGATCAGCATCAATAGCCATGACTTGTGTAGGCTAATGCATTTTGGGTCTCCACCGGTCAAGCTTGTGGCTTCTTATTGCCCGCTGGAGGTCATTACAACAGTCAGTGCACAGAGAAACGGAAGAGATGAGGAATTAAAATGCTCGAAGAAGGATCTCATGTCTGTGACAGCTACATTAGAAGGCCTGATATTTTATAGTGACCTCAGAGTGTCTTCAAACTGTGGCCAATGCCTTTCAATCATTTTAGGCTGGGAAAAGCTGGAGAAGAAAGCCACGAGAGTAATTGGAAACAAGACTTGGTCTAGGCTAATTGTAGAGGAGATGGCAACGTCATTGGCTGCTCCGTGTTTAGCATCAAAATCATTCATTGATCATCATAAACCTGCTGTTCATGTTGCTGTTGCCTTGCTTAAACTTCCAAAGTTTCCTGAATGGATCAGCACTGTGTTTGATGAAACTTGCATTTCCGGAATTATAGAAAACCTAACGGCCAACAATATCAGCTGTGAGGTGGTAATTTTGTTTCGGGGGTTAATAAACTGCAAGTTGGTAAAGAGCGAGCAAATTGCTAGTTTGAATCGGCTACTTCAGGTATTATTTTCTGTTACCTTGGCTTTATCAAGGTAGCCATAGAAAGATTTGAGAAACACCTACATATTTTATTTGTCTATGTTTTAGGAAATAATGCCACAGGTATTGCTATGGAAATAATATTCTCTCCAAAAGAAAAAAAAAGAGAGAGAAATGGATGTTCTTTTATTTGGACTCCATTGGTTTAAATTGTTGTAATTGCTCGATATTAGAGGCTTCTGGTAATCAAGACATCTACTGGTAATCAAGACATCCACCCAACTAATTCAAATACCATCAGGACTACATTGTTGTCAGTTTCAAAGGCCATTCATGTTATTCCCTTTGCAGGAATGCAGGAAGTTAGCATACACTGATGATCCTCAAAACGAGCCAACAAAGCGGCATATGGACGGGGGTTACTGTAGGAGCCGATGTGGAAGAAATTCGTGAGCATCTCATTGGCTTAATGTCATCTGACACTGTACTACAAGAGGATTCTGGATGTTTACGAGATGTTGGAAAGGGACTGTTGGAGGAGATTGAGACGTTTTTCAAGAGTATAATGCAAGAGAGCGGAGGATGATGAGTAGCAAGCTCAGGTTATTTACAAAATTAAAGTATACAAAACTTCAGCATTTTACAATTATGTTCTGAAATTTTAGTGTGTGCATCCAAAACATGGTAAGTTTTAATGAAACGAACAAAGGGTTCAAAATATGTTCTTCTTCAGGGATTAAGTCAAGGAGGCATAGCTGATTACTAAAAGTGTTGTCCTGGAATTTGCATGGTGGACGTTGTAATGCATTTATAGTTTTTATGTTTCATTAATTTGTATAATCTATGGTCTGATGCTTTTTGTTGTCCTAATTTTTCTCTCTTTTTCTTACATCTCCTTTTAAACTTCCTATCTTAGGACAACATCCTATATCTAAGTCCTACAGAGGACACAAGTCTCACAAATGAGGGATAGAGACGTCAGCTAACACGTCCACAAAATAAAACCATGATCTTGTCTTTGTTTTTTATTTTAAATAATAAAGAATATTTTAATAAATAAACTAATAATATTTTTCTTGGCTTGACCGTCCAAATTTACTAACCTTTGGAATAATAATTGATGTGGTTTTATATCTGTTTCAAAATGTAAAATCACTTTCATAATCTTGTCTTTGTTATATAGTTAACATAGTTGGATTTGAAATGGTAAACAAAGGACGTATCAGTGTAAAACTAAACTACAAAATGGAATTTGACGTCACCAAGCAGATACCGACACCATCATCTCAATGTCAACAAACAGGAATATGAAATTAGATTGGCTAATATTAGATGTGTTACCATGTTCGTTAAAAGTTTTCTGAGTTTATTTCTTGCCTCTGATAATCTCCTCGGTTTAAAGATTGGTTTGGCTGATAATGTTTTGTGCATTATGTTCGTACGACTAATCACCGAATTTGCATGCATAATACAATTGGTATCTCAGCAACTTCTACACAAATTTAAAAGAAATGAAGTCGGATGATATCAACCTGTTTTGGCTTGTATTAACTATTTACCATCAGGGTACACGTTCCAACACATGCTGCAATGCCTTTTTTACACCTTGCTGATCAAGTGATGTTGTTAGTTGAACTTCCTGCACCTGAAGGATTGATCACATCGAACAATGAATTTGCGAGAGGTGTGATCTCACAGGGGGAGAGTCAAATAATGAGACACAGGCAAGAAATCTACTTACCTGCCTTCCAGCACGAGCAAGCAGAGTAAATTTCCCATTGACTGGTGGTGCCTGTGGAAAAGCAGGATAACCCATGTCAAAATACTTGACGAATCAAGTGCCTACATGAGCCAGATATGGTAGGTATGTGAAACAAAAAGCAACTCACGTTTGAAAGCCAAAGTTGAAGGTCTTGTGAAACAACACGCTTCTCATAACCTTGTCTACTGATTCTCACATCATCTATGCTGGACAACATGATTGCAATAAGAAGAATAAGTCCCTTTCTTGATCATATCAAAATCCAAAGTTATTTTGAAAGGAAACTCTACATTAACAGAGTTTATCCATGATTGGGAACAAAAGCAACCACCTTCTAAAAAATGTATTTTCAAATGAGGTTATTCATGTATAATGAGGAGGAATGAAATAAAGAAAAGATACAATAAAATAGATAATAACATGAGTTTTTAAAATATTTATCTATTATTAACCAAATGTTAATGATTTGATTTTTATTTTCGGTATTGAACATTTAGAAAAATTCAGATCAATCTTTGGTAGGAGTTTACAATACATTTTAAAAAATTAATTATTGTTACCAAAGATAATATCCTTTAATATAAGAAAAAAGGACGAATTTTACTCCTCTGTTTCTCCTTATTGCGTCAAATCGATATTTGTTCAAGTGCTACCTTTATCTTAAAGGACGCGTTCTCAGCCACTACCTTATCTTAAAACCTCATATGCACAGCTTGAAGATATAATGTTAACATACCTATCTTCACGCAGTAGCTCTTGAAAAATTGCTTCAAGTCCGGGAAGAGGTTCAACTGCCTCATTGTAGCTCACGCTCATTTTATCGGAATCAGCACTATCATCCTGTGGCACAAAAAAAACGAAGAAAGAAAAATCTAACCAACTGCAAATTCTACAATCCAAGATGTGATCACAACAAATCCAAAGACCAAGAAGATAATCATTTTGCAAACCTGAGGAATAACTTCGTCTAAAGTTTCAAGCAAAGGATCTTCCTCTAACTGTTTGATAGACAGTATAATTCGACATTTTATCCTGCATTGATTCAAAGTTCCAACAAAAGAAAAAAAGAAACTAAGGTTGCTACTTAAAACTGACAGCGGCGTACATCTTAAGAATTCACCAAGCTCAAAAGGAAAACAATCAATCAATTATAAATACTACGTCAATTTGTAATCTGTTGTCCTGTTTAAGCCAGGAGAAGAGGAAAAAACCTTGGCAAAAATAAAATGATTATCATCACGGAAAAAGGAAGATTTGAGCTCCAATCATCAATCTGTTGTTGTTTAGCCTTTTTGACAGAAAAGAACAACTCAGATATACCGATTCTCTAGCAATAATAAAAATCAGTGCATTGTCTTGCAAAGGATGGGTTACCACCAACCTCAAGCAATAATGCTAAATAGTGCACTAATTTCATGGATGGTAATGCAGATTTCTTGTAAAAACCCTGGGGCCATTGTGGCACTTCATCCCCTCATAACGTTCATGCAAACTTGTATTTCCTTCCAGTTCTGGTTGTCAATTCCCAGATTTTGGTTTAAAATTCTCCCGAAGACTGCTACTACATAGGATCCACGGTGGAAATTTTGATGTAATAGTAGATTGGTTCTACACATTTTCTATTAGTTTCTCTCCCATCTTCCCTTTTGTTCTTATTAGACTTTTATCAAACGGGACCTGCTTCAGAAACCTTGATCTAGGAGTACCAAGACAACAACAATAGATTACAACACTTAGAGAAGCAGGTTACTATGACAACATGGTGCTTTCTCTAAGCTTCCCCAACAAAGACCAAGTGGAGAGGAAACCTAAGGATTAACCTTCTTCATAGTTAGGAATAGATATCCACACAAATAAAAACTCAATTCATAAGCCATTTTCTTCAAACAAATTTGTTGTCATCATAGCATTTTCTTAGCCGACTTCACTGTCCCGGTAGACTACATAGAAAAACATAAAGCAAAAACATACTGATAGGAACCCTATCACTAAGCCAACAGATGACAATCACAACCAGCAATAAGGATAATCAAATGAAAGGAAAACAGAGAGGACTGAATGCATGGAAAATAAAGCTTAGAACAAAGAACTAGGCTTAACAGCACTTCAAAAGGCTGCAACTCTCCATGACAAAATTAGTACAATTTCTGCCTGCCTATTCTACAGTCTGTTATATTCCTTTATTCTTCCTGCTATGAAGTCGTGTGCGCCTTCTATCCATGCATTCTGTCATGATTCTTGTCTCTCCTGTCCCCCCCAAAACTACACAGAATGTTGTACTGGATCAGGCCTATCCACTCGATGCAACCTTCATAACCCTCCTTTGATAAGGGAATTTGATTGGGGTCTATCACATACATGGTGATTTCTTCTTTTCCTCTTTTTCCCATATCATGCTAGATGTCTACCTCCTTTCTATAATTCTCAAAATGACTTGTAAAAAGTATAAGATTATTCATCTCATTATTCTATATTTAACAAGTGGTGCAAGCTCTTTGTCTTAACTTGACCATTTATTATTGTTTTTCTCATTAGAGAAAGATTTTCAGGTAAAAAAGCTATGACGCTTTGTAAGCTGGGACTGTTGAAGTAATGACACAGTTGGGAGCTGCAATTTATTTCTTCTTTTTTAACCTTTTTACTACCATAAGACATGGACCTAGGGTACTGTCCACATTGAATACAGTTCTACGAGGGCTCGTTCCATGATTTTTCCAACATGCAGATCCAGTCAAAGCAAGAAAAGAAAAGCCAAATAAACTCACTGATCAATGGCAATAACTTGGACTCTCACTTCTTGACCCTTACTAAGCATGTCTCTGGCATCACGAACTACATCCCATGCTATCTCAGAGACAAACAGTCGTCCAGTGAGATGATAAAGACCTGTTTCACAGTTTGAGGAAAGCATCATACTTCAGGCCAAATATGTAAATATCATTAGGAGACGAGAATCACATACAAGCCAAGATAGCACAGTACCGTCAGAACAGCGCAAGTTAACAAAAGCAAGATAGTACCGGACAACAGCCACCCTGCCTGAAAAAATATTCCCTACTTTAATTGTTTCAGAGAACTGCGACCACATGGCTGCTTTTTCAGAGAATATCAGCCTGCTGTTCTCTTCTTGTGCTCGTATTACCTACAATAACAATAACAGTAGATTAGCTTCAGTGAAGTGAATAATTAAGGTTAGTCTCTTTAGAAAGAAAAAAGTATAAAAGGATGAATACATTAATAGGAGATTGACCTAGAACATGAGTAACCTTTATACTGGAGCTAATGAGTTTCTTATAGACTAACAAAAAATAGGGAAAGTTTTGTAATCAACAAAAGCAATTAGTTTATTTTTCCCCCCTTCAAGTTAACATTTAACCATGATAGATCACCAAGTTCTTGTGCTCTGAAATCCCTCACACTGATACAAAATGAGCAGTTTCCTGACATCAGAGACATGGCTAAATATGTAGATTCAGTCATACACCTAATAAACCTATAATATTCCACTTAACTGGAAGCTAGGACCCATTGTGTATCTGGTATCAATCATTAGGCATGGTCAACATTGACATTACCTAAGCTATGTTGGAAGAAAAATTAGTTTGGAGCTTAAAATGTGTAAGATCTTTAGAGGACAATCATATTAAAAAGAACAGACGTAGACATACACACACAATATCAATAACATCTGAATAGGTTTGGGGGGGACCAACAATCATTACCTCTCTTTTCCTCTTCAAATTCTCTGGACCGTATGATGTTTTATCATAAATATTTCCGGCCATTTCTCTCATTAGTGAGATTTGTATAAGATTTATTATCATTTCATCCTACTAATTGCCTGCCAGATAGGTTTTCTTAGTATTTGTCCCATGATATCAAATCAATTATTTTCTTATGCACTCTAACTTATTTTCTTGCCACATGAAGCACGTCCATCTTCTTGGAGATAATGAGGAATGCATGTTCAGGATAGTAGAGTTTATAATGGATGCAAAAGAAATTCCTAAATAACAACATGGTTGATCTGAACTGATAGCAATATGCGTTACCAAAGTGTATGTATAACTCTGCATCTTAGGTACCAGTCAACTAAATAGATGTTCTCCTAAATGGCAATGCACCAGGTTGGATATGTGTCCCAGGACATTTGACCTCATGCATTTTTTCCCTATTTGGAAATCTATGTGTAACCATGTGATAATCTCCAAATCCAGTAGACTTGAAATTAACACTTCAATACAAAGATGCATTCCAAATTCATTCAAAGTGAGTCACATCCCTCAAGTAGCTACTAGAGAATATGCAAGTTTTACCAAAAAAAATCATAGTCCATAATCGCCTCTTTAAAGACACCTTATAATCAATAAGACACGGAAGTTAAATTATTTCCACCATTGAGCATTTTTCCATTAATGGATTCTGTGTTGAGCATAAAGACTCAAATTCATCAAGGACCACGTTGAAGCCCTGTACCAAGCAATTGTTCAGGAACCAAGGGAATGAAAAAGTGCCACATTTTCCAACATATCCTAACTAACTACAGTCACCAGTAGAAAGAAATAGGGAGGGAAAAGGTGACTGACTTATTAAGCATGCATTCGTTATATCATCCAACAAAAGGTTGAACAGGAAAATGGAATCAAAATCCTCAGGATGTTCCCAAAAAATGTGAGAATTCCATAATAGAAGGATCAAGTTTCAACATAAATAGACACTCAAGTGAATAGCAAGATACGCTTTCACTCATTTTTCAAGATCAATAATCCATATTTACATTTTAAAAAGACTGACAAAAAAAAGGTCACATGCAGTACGGGTTTAGGAAAATCAAAAAAGTATTTAATGCATTCATGGAGAGGTACCTAAAAATGAACAGATTTAGAGATACTTAACAGAGAAATAAATCCATCACCTTAACAGAAAGCAACGATCCAGTCAAATCCTTTGCAATTTCCTGGATTGATCTTTCTGGTTCTACATTAATGGAATCAAAGATATTATCAGAGTAAGGCAGTGCTCAACATTCAGATCCACAATCACCCAAGGTTAAAAGAGGAGCCACAAGAATAGAATTAATAGAATCTAGTTCAGATGATGCAGCAAAATTATCTTCTATTCATTGGACAGAACTAAGAGTTAATTTTCATGCAATACTAAAAATCCTAAAATCCCCCTTCATTTTTCTTCCTAGATAACGGCATAATGCCTAAGGGGTAATTTGTTCGCACTATGAATTATCATAACATAAAAGTCAGACTAAATTCCATGGCTCCAACACAAGAATCATATTTTTTTTTTCTGCACCAGAACAATAATATACACATCCTACAAAACGACTTTATCATTATGTAAAATATCACACATCAGAGACAAGGAGAAAAGACATTTGATCATTCCTGAAATAGCAAGAGCAGAGTTAAGTAGGACAAAGGACAGCACAGGCATATTTTGGTGTTTTATTAAATGAAGCTCTAACCTATATAATTTTTCAAATGGGTCTAGCATAGAGGGAAAAGGAGCCCCGGTTTCAATATGCGCATTAACAGGAAATCCAACTTAAAAGGGGAAAAATCTAATTACATGTTACAAAGAAAGAATGCACCACGCAGAGCAACTATTATCTTCAACCAATCTTGAATGTTTAATTACTACCAAACACACTTAAAGTCCCATCATAGAATTTAGAATGAAGAAGCTATATGACTTTACATCAAATCATTGAATTCAATGATTTTTAGACTCTTCCAGATGTCCACACAGGCACCAAAGATTGTATTTATATTTTAAATGTTAGAAGCAAAAATGAGACAAGATCAGCCAGTCATAGGTACAGCCACTATCATATACATCTAAGATAAATTTGAGTCTAAAAATCTATTTGAAATGTAAAAATTAGCAGAAAATGAAAGCAAAGGATGCACTCAACTAAGTGCACATGTAAAAGTGAAGTTTGTTTCTGGAAAAGCGATCATGAGGTTACATATAGAGACAGTGATAACTAAAAATAATTTTGACACTTGAATTAAGGAAAAAGGAAAAAGAGAAAAGGTGCAGTATCTACCTTTGCAATTATGTGATGAGCTCAACTGTGAAAAAGGAAGGAAACCCACGAGAGAATAAAAGCGAATCAATAAACCTCCTCCATTGAATCCTTCAACCAAACCCTCAAAGATGGATCCACTGCTCTTGTAGGCCCTTGCTGCCTTCCAGTCAGCTGATCTCTACTTCTTTCCAGAAATCATTTGTTAGATCATTCTCTCTCTCTTAAGAGCATTTACTCAATAATAAATGGAGTAGGCGTAATTCAATTTCACCAGCCGAGGCACAAAATACTCATGATAAAAACTTCAAATAAATCCAGTCCAAGAGACCTGGATGGACAGTGCCTACAGGGAAACTTTAAACTATAATGATGTTTCCAATGCGATCAAGGTTTAGTTCTGAATGAGTGCTATAAAGGAAATGAATTCCATTTCTATTCAATACTGGTCTACTTGTTTTCGCAGACAACAAGAAGTCTTAAAGTAACAAATCAGGAGTTAATGTTGTTACAGAATATATGAATTGTCACGCTTAGTGCATTCGGAATTCCAAAACAAAGAACTGTGCTTAGTGCGTGGATGCGAGCTCAATGCAACTGAAGGCAAAAGCAAAACAAGAAAGAAGAAATGATAGAAATCACACCCGGGCTCGTCGAGCAGCCTCAGGTGAGGCTTCCTCGACTCCCGCAGCGTCGGTGACGCCTCCATTGGGACTGCGTAGAGTGGGCAATGAAGAACCCGAGGCAACAGGGAAGCAGTAGCGTCTTGATCGTGTAGGAGTAGTAACTACGGAACAAGATTGAGCATCGGTGGCATTGGTGAAGGGAGCACAGAAACGAGAGGAGGCTGTGCGTGTGGTGGCGCTGAAAGCCAACATGATTTTGGTATTAGGTTGGATTGAATTAAAATGGATAACTAGCTTATCACTTACTTAGCACCTCTTGATGAGGCGATGGATCACTAACTTATCCAGTCTTCTTCTATCCTACGGTCACTTGATGCAGAGATGAGAGAACATTTTGTGGTCTGTTTGCATTTTCAACATTCCCAGGTCTTTTATTGTCATTACTTAAATTGGAAAAATAATTTATGAACTTATAGCATGATTTGTTTAAAATTAAGAAATATATACAGTATAATCTATTTCATGTTATGAATATAATAGGTTTGTATATTGAAAAGACAAAAAACTTTATTATGTCTATTCAATTGTGTAATGAATATTTTATAATAATAATATTATTTATCTTTCAATGTATCTTCATGTACCCTATGATGTTATATATAAATAGGAGATAATATTATTTGCTTTGTACACACTCGCTTGAGTACTTGATAAGATATTCTACTTCATATATTATTTTTAGTTTTCTCTCTTATTCTTTTCTCCTCAATTTTTCTTATTAACACGTTATCAGTACGATACTCTTATAAACAAAAAGAGAATCAAGAGGCTTACAAGAGTTCTTCACAAAGAACAAACAAGAATCTTAGTTTCTACAAAGATATATTTAGGTGAGTATATTTTTATAATTATTTAAATATAATCATGTTGTAATATTATTGTTTTATATTGCATGTTCTTAAATTTTATTTCCCTATATTTTTTTTAGAAATTTAAGTTCATGATTGTTTTATTTGTTTAAATATATGTTATATTAAAAAATAATTTATGTCAATTTTATAATATAATCATTACTCTAATACAATCTTAAAAGAAATAAATAATAAATTTTAAATTTCTAATATTATATTATCATAATATTACCATCATTAAATATTATTCTTATAGATTATTTCTTATGCTTAAATTAAAAATTTATTTTTTATCTTATTATGTGATTAATTTTATGTGTTGTAATATTTTATAGTTTTACAATGGCAAATATTACAAAGTTTGAGTTTGAAACTTTTGACATTACTGGAAAAAATTATTTATCATGAATATTGGATGTTGAAATTCATTTGGATGACAAAGGGCTTGGAGAGACAATCAAAACATCAAATGAAGTATCGAATTAAGATAAGGCAAATATCTCACAGTAAAATGCAGATCTTTGAAAAAATTTAAACGAAAGGTATGATCACCAGAAAATAGTGATACTTCCAAAAGCTCGTTATAATTGGATGCATCTTCGTTTACAAGATTTTAAATCTGTGAGTGAATATAATTCGGTATTATTTAAAATTAACTCATAATTAAAATTATGTAGAGAAAATATCACTGATGTTGATATGCTTGAAAAAATATTATCTACTTTTCATGCTTCAAATGTGCTTTTACAACAGCAATATCGTGAAAAAGGTTTCACAAAATATTCTGAGTTGATTTCATGCCTCCTGGTGGCTGAACAAAACAATGAACTGTTGATGAGAAATTATGAATCTCGTCCTACTGGTTCTGCTCCATTCCCTGAAGTGAATGTGATGTTATCTCATAACCATAGTCGTGGTCGTAATCGAGGTCGCGGACGAGGACGGGGACAAGGTTATAATAAATTTTGTCATGGTGGTGGTCAATTAAGTAAATTTATCTTCCAAAATCAGAACGTTGTAAAGGATGAAGGACTTGGAAAAATAATAAGTGGCATAAGGAAAAAAATTACAATTAGTAACTGCCTTCAATGTGGAATGCAAGGTCATTGGCAACGTACCTGTCGTACACCAAAAAATTTTGTCGACCTATATCAAGAATCTTTGAAGTCTAAAGACAAGAATGTGGAGACAAGCTTTGTCCAAGATGATTTCATTGAATTTGCTAATGGCCTTGAGGATATAACGCACTCGGATGTTTTTTATTTTCTTAATGATCCAAATGATGAAAGTGCAAGAAATCAAGAATAATTTTAATTTTATAACTATGCAAATTTCAATTATATTCTCTTATTTTATTATAATAAAAGTATACTTATTTTGTTTTATTTTTTTTTATATATATATTTTAATTTATTTTATATTTTCTTATTAATTTTATTTATTTAATGAAGAGAATGAATATTGGCATGAATATATCTAAGATGAACGTCAAGGAAATATGTTTGGTTGACAGTGCCACAACGCATACAATATTGAGAGATAAGAGATATTTCTCTTATTTGGATAATAGAAAAACCAATGTATATACAATAAGTGGTAGTACAAGATTGATTGAGGGCTCCGGAAGAGCAAATATTAGTCTATCTGGTGGAACCAAAATAACGATAGAAGATGCATTATACTCTTCTAAGTCTCAAAGAAACTTGTTAAGTTTCAAAGATATTCGTTTGAATGGATATCATATTGAGACAATGAACAAAGGAAACATTGAATATCTTTGCATAACTTCTATAATTTCGGATAAAAAATATATATTAGAAAAATTACCGGTTTTTTCTTCCGGATTGTACTACACAAGTATTACAATGATAGAATCTCATTCTATAATAAACCAACAGTTTAATGATGTGTTTAAAATTTTGCATGACCGGTTAGGTCATCCCGGTTCAACAATGATGCGAAAAATAATAGAGAATTCTTGTGGTCATCCATTGAAAAAGAATAAGATTTTTCAATATAATGAATTCTCATGTGCTGCTTGTTCTCAAAGCAAATTAATAATAAGGCCATCACTAGCAAAAATTGGAATTGAATCTCCGAAATTTTTAGAAAGAATTCAAGGAGATATTTGTGGGCTTATACATCCACCATGTGGACCATTTTGATATTTTATGGTTTTAATTGATGCATAAACCAGATGGTCACATGTATGTTTATTATCATCTCGCAATATGGCATTTGCGAGATTGCTTGCACAAATAATTCATTTGCGAGCTCAATTTTCTGATTATCTAATAAAGTCTATTCGAATGGATAATGCTAGTGGATTTACATCAAAAGTCTTTATAGATTATTGCATGTCTATTGGAATAAAGGTTGAACATCTTGTTGCTTATGTTCATACACAAAATGGTTTTGCAGAATCATTTATAAGACGCTTACAATTAATTGCAAGACCTATGCTTATGAGATCCAAACTTCCAGTTTATGTTTGGGGACATGCCATTTTATATGCAGTAACAATTATACGCATTAGGCCAACAAGTTATCATGAACACTCTCCGATGTAATTGGTTCATGGTCAAGAACCAAATAGTTCCCGTCTAAGAATTTTTGATTATGCGGTATATGTTCCAATTTCTCCACCACAACGTACAAAAATGGGTCCTCAAAGAAGGATAGGAATATATGTTGGATATGAGTCACCATCTATCATTAAATATCTTGAGCCATTAACTGGAAATTTATTTATGGCAAGATTCGTTGATTGTTATTTTGATGAGACTATATTTCCAACACTTGGGGGAGAAAATAAACAGTTGGAAAAGAAGATCTCTAAGAATGAATTATCATTATCTAGTTTTGATCCTCGAACAAATCAATGTGCACATGAAGTTCAAAAGATAATTCATTTACAAACGATTGCAAATCAACTGCCAGATGCATTTACTAACCTTAAAAGAATAACTAGGTCTCATATTCCAACTGTAAATACTTCGATAAGAATTGATGTCCCTGAAGGACAATCTAAAGTTGCTAGTGAGTCTACACCACGTCAGAAACGTGGAAGACCATTCGGTTCTAAAGATAAAAATCCTCGGAAAAAGAAAGGAGCAACTACACAAGATGGTCATGAAGAGGATATAGTTTTGGAAAATCCAGTTGACATAATTAATAAAATTCCAGAAGAAACACAAGAGAATGAAGAGATCTCGATTAACTATGTCACTACAGGAACAAGATGGAACCGGAACTCAATACTTATTGATAATATTTTTGTATATAATATAACGCTAAATATTATAGAAGAAAGTGAGGATTTTGAACCTACCTCTATGGAGGAATGTAAAAATAGAAATGATTGACCAATGTGAAAAGACGCAATTCAATCAGAATTAAACTCATTTGAAAAACGTATAGTTTTTGGACTTGCAGTCCATATACCAAAAGGTGTAAAACCGGTGGGATATAATGAGTATTTTTGCGGAAAAAAAATGAGAAAAATAAAGTTATGAGATATAAAGCAAGACTCGTCGCACAAGGTTTTACCCAAAAACCGGGTATTGATTATGATGAGACGTATTCTCCAGTGGTGGATGCAAATATTTACTTTGTTTGGGAATACATGAAAATATTGAAATACATCTAATGGATGTAGTTACAGCCTATCTGTATGGCTCGTTGGATACTGATATATATATATATATGAAAATCCCTGAAAGATTTAAATTTCCAGATGCAAATAAATCAAATTTCCATGAAATTTATTCAATAAAGTTAAATAGAGCTCTATATGGATTGAAGCAATCTAGACGGATGTGGTATAATTGCCTTAGTGAATGCTTAATTAAAATGGATTTCAAGAATGATCCAATTTGTCCATGTGTCTTTATAAAAAGATATGTATCTGGTTTTGTTATAATAACTATTTATGTTGATGATTTAAATATCATTGGAACTTATGAAGAGATAGATAAAACTATCAGCTATTTAAAAAATAAATTTGAAATGAAAGATTTTGGATAAACAAGATATTATTTGGGTCTTCAAATTGAGCATCTAAGTGAAGGAATATTTAATTATCAATCAAATTATGTGGATAAAGTTCTTAAAAAATTTTATATTGATAAAGTTCTTAAAAGATTTTATATTGATAAAGTTCATCCATTAAGTACACCAATGATTGGAGGTCACTTGATGTGAAAAAAGATATTTTTCGACCTCGTGAAGAAAATGAAGAACTCTTAAGTCCTGAGGTTCCATACCTTAGTGTTATTGGTGCACTTACATATCTTGCTAATAACACTCGACCTTATATATCATTTGTAATAAATTTACTAGCAAGATATAGTTCTTCCCCAACTCGAAGACATTAGAATGGAGTTAAACATATTTTTAGATATCTACGAGGGACAATGAATATGAGTTTATATTATTCAAATTTATCCACTTTTGATTTAGTTGGTTATGCAGATACAGGATATTTGTTAGATAAACATAAATCCAGATCGCAGACAGGTTATTTATTCATTATAGGTAATACTGTCATTTCATGGCGGTCGGTGAAACAAACTTTGGTTGCTACTTCTTCTAACCATGCAAAGATTTTAGCAATTCACGAAGCAAGTCGTGAATGTGTTTGGCTACGATCAATATCACAACACATAAGAGAAGCATGTGGATTATCAAGTGATAGAGAATTTGCAACTACATTGTATGAAGATAATGCTGCTTGTATAGCTCAATTGAAGAAAGGCTACATAAAGGGTGACAAGACAAAACATATTTCACCAAAATTCTTCTTTACTCATGATTTTCAAAGCAAAGGGGAAATTAGTGTCCAACAAATATGCTCAAGCGATAACCTGGCTGATTTATTTACTAAAACTCTTCCCACATCAACATTTGAAAAGCTTGTTCGAAAGATCGGAATGCAGCGTTTGAAAGATTTAAAGGGATGACTAAATCAGGAGGAGTATGCACTGCACTCTTTTTTCCTTCACCAAGTTTTTATTCCCATTGGGTTTTTCTTGGTAAGGTTTTTAATAAGGTAGTATTCTGATTTCATACTCACATTCTTAATATTCAAAATATTCAAGGGGGAGTGTTCTGAATGTAATACGTTTGTAAATTGAAAAGACAAAAAACTTTATTATGTCTATTCAATTGTGTAATGAATATTTTATAATTACAAAACTCTTTATCTCCCAATGTCTCTTCATGTACCCTATCATGTTACCTATAAATAGGAGATAATATTATTTGCTTTGTACACACTTACTTGAGTACTTGATAAGATATTCTACTACCTATATTGTTCTTAATTTCCTCTCTTATTCTTTTCTCCTCAATTCTTCTTATTTTATATTCTATAACATTTCATTATTTTTAGTTTGTTATCTAATAAATAATAATTAATCCAAATATTTTTGGATTAAATTATGACACAATTAATCATAACTCAAAAAGAGATTTATCTAATAATTATAAACCCAATTATTCAAATTTGTCCTAATTAGGAAAAAAACGGTCATAACCTTTGCATCATCGTTATGTTCTTTTTGCTAATTTTGTTTCTAACCTTACTTCACTTGTCATTTTACGATCTAGGAAATTCCTGGTTATTATATTTTCTAACCAACATGGAATCCCATCCATTTATGTTGTTGACTTTTAAGAGTTGACTCATTTGACCAAATTGATTCATAGATTACCTGAAAAATTTAGACTGAGTTATAAAACTCACTGGTTGTGTGTGTTATTGTCATTGTTACTCGATCGATTGTGTTAGGCGATATTTTTTTTGAATTACGAAGAATATTTCAATAGACAATTGGACTAATCTTTCTTCATTACTCGATCATTCAGATTTACTTTCTCAAGATCTAACCCGATAGACAATATATTATTTGGTGACTTTTTCACATATTATGGTTTATCACAATTTCCGTGTTATTTGAGAATTGAATGTGTATAACAAATTTAAAACTTGAATTTTGATTTTTAGACAATTATCGAGTTTATTTTGAGTTGTTGATAACTTGTTGGACCAATTTAGCGTGTTTACATTTTCTTAATTGTAAACTTGATATTGTAAGTTTTGGTTTAGATTGATTCTTTTGGTCGATTTACCAAAGTGTCCATTTTGTATTGTTTCAGTGTTTAGGCATTACAACATCAAGCAAACAAAGGATATTTTTGTTGGAGAGTTTTTGTTTCAAGAGGTGCAATGCTATATTTTATTTGATTAATTTGTAATCAAAGATTTGTTTTGGTTATTTAATATAAGACTAGAATATGATATTGTTTTGATTAGAAACTATGTATATATAATTATATTAAATGACATGATGAGATATTTGTATAATTAACATATTTTTGTTGCATCAGCCTATATTTTGAATCTCCTATACATGCTTGGATTGTATAATATGCATTGAGTGTTGATGTGTTATGAGATTGATCTCATTGTTATTGAGCATTAGGATGTGTTACATATGTGAAGTTGTTGGATTCGGGGAGGAATCAGAGAGGTTTGTGTAGAGTTTGACTGGTGGAAGACATGTTCTGGGTTTCCGATCGGTCGGTTAAGGCCCTTGACGATTTTGGTTGTGTGAATTCCTGAGAAGTGAGTTTTGACAAATGTTGTAGAAGCAGTGAATAATGTAGACCGTGACCGGTTGTAGGATTTTGGAACACTTGTATATGAGCGCAGACACTACTTCAACCGTTGTAGGATTTTGGACTTTGTCTGCCACAATTGCCTTGAGCTTAGCTGTGTTCAAGCTATCAAAAACAAGCCTCCTTGAGAGCCAAGACATGCATTCTTTTGATTTAGGAACAACAGGATTACCGGAGTTTTTGACTTCTGAACTATCTCATACTCCGAAATTGTTTCGAGGGCAACTGAAAAATGGGCTTCGTTATCTTATTTTACCTAACAAAGTTCCGCCAAACAGGTATGATTCTGGCTTGTATCTTGTTTTATGCTTCTAGGGGTTGGTCATGTACGCTGTCACAGAACTTTGTTCTGCATGGTGTTTTATGTCAAGGATTTCAGGCATGTTACAATTACTTTTAACTAAATTGGCTGATACCTAGTGATATTCAGATGATTGACGTTGGTTCATCTGCAGTATCATTGTCAACTCTATGATTATTTTAAATTCCGTTTCAAACAGTTTGGTAAAGTTTTATGTACAGACCACTTTAGAAGATGCATTGGGCTTATCTCTAATGGGATCAATTTGACTGAAAATGAAGCGAAATGATGCAGCCCTAATTGCATTTTCATAATAGAAGGACCTTCTGCACTTCCACACATATATTTGTCATATGATACCTAATTGAACCTAATATTTGAAATGGATCCATTATTGTCTTCTCTCTCTGAAGAGTTGGTTTTGTCCGAATGCTTTACACTATGGATGCATCAGGCTTGTCCAAACTTCTTGAAATAATCCTAAAGTTGATAATTATGTCCTGCTGATTTGTACTTTAATACTTGAACCTTTGTGATGTTTAATGTATTTAGTGCTTTTATATACAAGTGTAAAGTTAAATATTACAGATAGCAATTGGTTTAACATGAATCCACGAAAACTTATACAATGTCAGTTCTCAAACTTTCAGAATCACAAGAACAAATTAACATTATGAACTGGGCATAGGTGATGGTAAGTGTCAGTTCATGAATACATAACACCTGAAGACAAAAAGAAGAAAAACAAAAACATCCATTGTGTATAATCATGTCAAAGGAATTTTCTGAGGTCATCATTAATTTTTTTTTTCAGTGACTTAAACGTAATGTGGGTGCTTATATTGAATAGTTGATACTTGGACAACAAGAGTTCTGATTGTCTGATAAATAACTAAATAAATAAATGAAGGAAGAAGTGTGCAATGTTTCATGCAGGTACTTAAAATAAGAATGCAAAAAATTTCCCTGAATGGTTTCAGATGTATCATACAAATGAGATAACTTCTATGTTACATTATGGAGAAATATTTTTGTTATAACAGGTTTGAAGCACACATGGAAGTTCACGTAGGATCAATTGACGAGGAGGATGATGAGCAAGGAATTGCACATATGATTGAACATGTTGCATTCCTTGGAAGTAAGAAACGTGAGAAACTTCTTGGGACTGGTGCCCGGTCTAATGCTTACACTGATTTCAATCATACAGTCTTCCACATCCATTCACCAACCAACATGAAGGTTTGCCTTTGAACACACAATTTATGGCATGCTTTTCAATTGCGTGCCCCTGATTTACTCGCCTCCTATTTCAACTTCGATTCTGCATGTTGTATTTTCTTTTGTTATGTCTACTACAGTAAATAACAATGTTAACAATGCAGTAGAATCAAATATAATAAATGGTGTTGTAACTGGTCGACAAGCATGTTGGTGCAGTGTAATATTTTCTTGTATGAGCAAAATGTGCCTCTCCATTAAAATGTAATCTTTCAAGCATTACTGTATGGAAAATAGTGAGTTGACAAATAATCTTGTAAGATTTTCATTTTTGCTTAGGTAGTCAACAGCTTTTGTTTATTATGAATATAGCTGTTCTATTCCATGAAGATAATGTATTCTATAAATGCATGTCTATGTGGCCTCTTTTTGAAGTTGAAATATTGAGCTGGGGGAATTTTTATGTTCCTTTTGTTTCCCAAGAAATGTGTGTTGTATCCACTTCAATACTTATCTACTGGGCTTAAATATATGAAGCAAACAAGATATCCAATTCTGAACAAGTTATAAAGTGGAAGCCACTTTGAAATTTGATAGGTCTTTGTTGGATTCAAATCTTTCCTTTCTTGTTTCAGTTTATTACAGCTTCTCTCACTACAGATCAGAAAATGGGAAAACATGTCGCCTTTCTATGCTATGTGTGTTCCAGAGCAATCGATCAATTGATTGAGGGGGAGAAGGAGATGGAGGGAGATAGAGGAGAGATTTTGAAATGTAGAGATTAATAGTTGACTTACATGGAAACAGAAAATCAAGTTTTCCTTTTGTTTTTATTATTTTGTTTGTATTTTGTATTTTGAGAGGCTCCGCAGCATTCTTTATGTTGTCTTAAATTTCATTATAAATGAGTGGGGGAGGCATTTGTTTCCTTTTCCCTAATTTTTTTATGTTGGCATGATTGCTTTATCTAATCTGATGTTTATTAACAATAAACGTGTATACACTTGTCAGAATGCTGATGGGGATCTGCTACCATCTGTGCTAGATGCGTTGGATGAGGTGTGTGTAGAGGTCTTTGTATGGAAAATAATTTAATATCTGAGATAAAAGGATGTTTACTGTCAATTGTAATTGTCTGTTTCTTGTTGATAGATTGCTTTCCATCCAAAATTTCTTTCTTCTCGAGTTGAAAAAGAACGGCGTGCTATTCTTTCAGAACTGCAGATGATGAATACTATAGAGTATCGTGTTGATTGCCAGGTATATACTGAGGTTGTTTTTTTATGTGGCGTCTTGTCAAACTTGTCATATAATGGGGTAATAACATGACTCAGAAATGGTTTTTCTTGAGTGCAGTTGCTACAACATCTTCATTCTGAAAACAAGCTCAGCAAACGGTTCCCCATTGGATTGGAAGAGCAGATTAAGAAGTGGGATGTGGATAAAATCCGGAAATTCCATGAACGTTGGTACTTTCCTGCAAATGCTACATTATACATTGTTTGTGACATCGATAAGGTTTCAAAAGTTGTTCACCAGATTGAGGTCTGTCACGAACTATACTTAATTTTAAATATACTATGGTCCTTTTATATCTGGTTTTATTTCTTTTTGTATCTCATGAAGCTAAAGTACTACTTTTGCCTTGCAGACCGTCTTTGGACAGACTGGCCTTGAAAATGAGACAGGTCCCAGTCCTCCTTCTACTGCATTTGGTGCTATGGCTAGTTTTCTTGTTCCTAAGCTCTCAGGAGCTCTTCCTGGAGGTTCATCCGATGAAAAGTCATCTGGTCCCATAGATCAATCCAAAATCATGAAAAAAGAAAAGCATGCTGTTCGTCCACCTGTGCAGCATAATTGGTCTTTACCAGGATGTCATGCAGATACAAAGCCACCCCAGATATTTCATCATGAGTTGCTTCAAAATTTCTCAATTAATATGTTCTGCAAGGTATGGATTACTGTGGTTGTATAATTTTCATAGTACATTGAAATTCATGTTTTCTTGTCTTGCTTTCACTATTTTATAATGCATCATCATGTACAGAGTCTGCAAAGAGCCTACTGATGTGAATTTGAGGTTTTTTCAGGGGAATGTTTACTTACCTCAAACTTAAAAAGGGATCTGTGGGACAAAGAGGTTATAGTCCAAACAAGTGGTCAGCAATCTGGTTACTTGGGAGGGACCTTTGGCATAAAGAATATCAAACATGAAAGGAAATCGAAAATGATGATTAAGAATTGATGAATTGTATCATCTAAAGTCAGAATGGAAATAAAATGAATATACTGGATAGTTATGATGTACAAATTATGTCTTCCCTTTGTTGTAAGTGGCTTTGGCATGGAAAAACTGGGTAGCATTGTCCATTTCTTGGATGCACAGAACAGACTATTCAAATTCGCAGGCTGTTCTCTTGATGTGTTAATGATCAAATTAACTAAAGCCAAGAGGGTATCAAGACAACAATGGCGCAAAATTAGTGAAATCAAGTCTCTAACATGTTAGATGGGCAGAAGCAAGTTGGCTAATTTGACTAACTTGACTGCAAAGCATCCTAGAATTTTTCCTGTGTCTACTAGGATAATGGATTTTGTATATTTAAGATAGACTGGCATCTGTCTTGTCCTTGTTATTGTGCCTGTGCTATAGCTACAAGTAGTCAACTGTTAACAACTGGATTTAGTGTCTTTTGTTTTGATTGGCGGAAAGTGTGATGTACATTTTCCCTTCTGCAGGTTCCAGTGAATAAGGTCAGAACGTACGGTGACTTGCGCAATGTTCTGATGAAGAGAATATTTCTCTCTGCATTGCATTTTCGGATAAATACACGATACCAGGTTTGCTGTCATTGTTTGTGCAGACTCATCCTTCATTACATAATCTTTACAACTTTCCCAGACTCGAGTTCTATTTGTTGGATTGCTTAGTCCTTTTAGGGATGCTGCAATTCTATTATGTCATCAAAACTAGACATGGGTTTGTCCCACGTTAGTACTTTGTTCAATGATGAAAATTTTGTTTTTTCATGCACAATAGTATTGCCTGCTGTTTCGCATGATTGCTATATATATATATAGTAATTTACATCTACAAGTGAAACTCAAACATTAGAAGTTATGCTAGCTGCTTGGTAGGATGATGGTGCTTAAGAGTCTATATCGACATTTCTTGTTTGCTTTTGAAATATCTTCATTTCGTTTCCTTGTCCTTTCAAAGGTTTTGCTGATCATTTGAAATTTCAGAGTTCAAATCCTCCATTCACCTCGGTGGAATTGGATCATAGTGATTCTGGACGTGAAGGTTGCACTGTCACAACTCTTACAGTAACTGCAGAACCCAAGAATTGGAAAAATGCTATTAAAGTTGCTGTCCAAGAGGTTTGTGCTTAAAGATTCTGTTCCTTGATCTATAACAGCTAATGCGCTCCTTTATACTCCACTGTGCTATCTTATTGCTACCTTTTCTTGTATAAATTTGAATATATATATCCATTGTCAATTCAATGGGTAAGTGTTCTAATCTTTTGATGTGACCAATTTGTTTGGCTGAACAGTAGGGAATTTGATAGAGTTAGGATCTTGGGAAGCACACTTACACAATAGAAAAATCAAGAACCAAAAAAGATTAAGAATCTCTCCTTTTTTTGACATAATGTAAATGTTTACAAGAGAAGACTTAGTTCTCCTGGCTGATGAGCTACATGTCAATCGAATACTCTCAATGATCAATAACATCTGCAACAGCTACTCTTCAATTAATAACAAGACTCCTAACTACTATGCCATTATGTCAATTCCTAACTGCATAACTGCTAGTGCCATACTAACAGAAGTTCTTTCTCTTTTCTATTGTGTGGATTTGTTATATGATGTTCTTTGTTGCTGATAGTAAAGTGATAAGCTAGGTATCCCTTTTGTACTTCTCTTTTTTGAGCTTGTAATATAGGAAATGACTTTTGCATTTTATTTGGCAAGTTACTCCATTGAATATGAAACAGGCAATGCAGTTACATGTAAATAGCCCTCCCCCACCTTCCACGTCTCCTATGCTCTCTCCCAGCTCTCCAGCGCTCTCTCCCATGCCCCCTTCCTCCATTCCCTCCTCTCCTTCCACCCTCACTTCCTTGTTTCCCCCCTCCTCCACTTCCTATCCCTCACTTCCGATCATCCCATCGCTTCCCAACTCATCTGCCTCATCACCACTCTCTCCACTGCCTCATCCTCCCTTTTCGATGACTTTCTTACGCGCCTCGCTAGCCGGATCTCCTCCGGCTCCTTGGCTTGGAGCGCAGCCCAAATTTACAAGGTAATATTTATTAAGCAACTGTCTGGCTTCTTTTTTTTAGCTCTTTCTGATTGCTAGTGAATTTGATCGATTTTTACCAAGCGATTTAGTGCATTCATGAATTTGAAGGAAACTAAAACCCAAACTAACCGTATTAGATATCTTATCCACTTTGGCCTTTTAACGCATGCAATGATTGATCTCTGATTGCTCTCTGCTGCAGCTTCACTGCTTTGGGGTTCTTTTGAACAAGGCACAAGGCACAAGGCACAAGTCACAAGGCACCGGGACCAGATGGTTTCAACTTCCATTTTATTAAGAAGGCTTGGTCAGTAATTGGTGGTGACATTATTCGGATGGTGCAGGAATTTCATTCCAGCGGTATACTTCCTCGAGGGATAAATACCAGCTTCATCACGTTAATTCCCAAGCTACCGGGAGCAGCAGACTTTAGCTCGTACAGGCCAATTAGCCTTATCAGTAGTTTATATAAGATCATTGCCAAGGTATTGTCTAAGAGGCTGAAGCGAGTGATGGACCGATTAATCTCCCCATTCCAAACTGGATTTATGGAAGGAAGATATATAGCGGATTCAATTATGGTGGCTAACGAAATTCTGCATACTATGAAGAAAACCAAGCAGCGAGGATGGTGTTTGAAGTTAGACTTTCAGAAGGCCTATGACTCAGTTAACTGGTCGTTTCTTATTGAGGTAATGAGCCAGATGGGATTTGGCATGCTGTGGAGGAAATGGATTCAGGACTGCATCTCTTCCTCTCGGTGTTCAGTGATTATCAATGGCACACCAACCAATGAATTTTCGATGGGGCGAGGGTTGAGACAGGGGGATCCTCTCTCACCTTTGCTGTTTAATCTGGTAGCCGAGGCCCTGTCCAGGTTGCTGATTATCAATCTTCAAAGGATCTTGCGATGTTATGAACTATTATCCGGATTGAAAATTAATTTCTTTAAGTCGGGGCTGGTGGGTATCCATGTACCCCGTGGGGAAGCTCTGAACCTGGCATCCAGAATTCATTGTCGCTTGCAGGATCTTCCTTTCCTTTATCTTGGGGTGCCGCTTGGAGCGAACCCGCGCCGGAGGAGTACGTGGACCATTGTGATGGACAGATTCAGAAATAAACTTGCAGCGTGGAAGGGTTCCTTGTTATCGTTGGGAGGTCGGATGACACTGATTAAATCCGTGTTAAATAGTCTACCTGTATATTATCTGACTTTTTTCCAGATGTCATCAGGTGTACGGTTGGAAATGGAGAAATGGATGAGACGCTTCTTGTGGGCTGGAAAGGTAGAGAACCGCTGCATGTGTAAAGTACGCTGGTCGGTAGTGCTTCGTGGGAAAGACCAAGGAGGCGCAGGACTAGGAAATTTAATGTTGAGGAATCAGGCCTTGCTTACGAAATGGAGTGCAAGAATTGCCACGGACACTTGCTCTTTGTGGCAGCAGGTGGTCACGCACAAGTATAGGCCGCGGTTAAGCCCAGCTGGATTAGAGTGCCGCAG